>JBBMKD010000054.1:3131453-3248650 GCA_037834095.1 Argya squamiceps | reverse complement strand
CTGTAGCTACTGATATGATTCAGGCTTGAGGGATATATTTAAATGTGTCTTCTTAGTGAACACATGAGATCAGTGAGTAAGATAAGCCATGTTCCTGTAGTCATAGTCAAGCTGAACGGAGATTTCTTTTGCTAAAATTCTGGGATTTTTTCTTATTTGGACTAAAGAGTCAAGATGATGTTAAGCATTTAATTTGAATTTGAAAATGTCTTTTTTGCACATTTTCAGCGTTGGTGTGATATCCTGGATACCTATGTTAAATCTTACTCAGAGATTATACATTAAGATAGCATAGCTTGACTATAAATGCCAAATATTTTCAGCTCTGCAATTTAACTGCAGTTCTGTTAACTGATTCACTGTTGTCATAGTGGTTCTGTGGTATTAATGGATATATTCTAGGTGGCTGTAGGCAAGTGCTTGGTCTTCTCTTTCTCATCTAAGCTATGTGGTCCCTGAAATCAGGCAATGCTGAAAAATGAGTTTCCTTTGAATTTTCTAATTTTATATCGTGTTAGGTTACGTTTCCCAAGTTTAGCTTAGTAAAGTAGCTTTAACTGCTTCATGTAACTGTCTGCACCACACACAGATTAGGGGCTGCAGAGCTTTTTAAAAGGCTTTCAAAGTGTTGCAAGTGTGATGATTCCTTACCAGGTGATTTATCAACTTTTTTTTATGACCTTCTAAATTTTATAATACACATTATAGAGTTCCTCATTATTTAATGTTTTTGAAGTGGGGAGATGTTGCAGTTTGATTTTAAAGTATTGCAGTGCCAAGTCCTTCAAAGCTGTCAGTGATCATTTAAATAAAAGTGCTTTTTAAATTTTTATTACTTCTAATCATTATCTATAGAACGTTTTATTTTCTGATACTCTTGGAGAGCCTGCTTGCTCTCTGTGCACACCTGAAAAGTGGGGATAGTACACTGACCATTGATCCTACAGTGAACTTCCTAAAAGCCTTGTGGGCAGAGGAGACTCTGCCTGTGTTTAGCTATTTCTGAGGGGATTGCTTTTACTAGTGTGTTTTGTTTGATTGTTTTTTTGAAATAAAACCAAGCCAGTTGGGGTTTATAGAAACAAACCTGCCCTGCCCTGCTCTGTGTCCATGCAGACCTTGAGTACCTGATGCACGCACGGCAGCAGCTCCTGACCACAGCCAAGCGTTGGGATTCCACCTCCAAGACTATTGTCGAGTTTGAGCCTAATGAAACTACTGAATTGGAGAAGAGCCTTCTCACCAGATACCAAATCCCTCTGTCTGCTGACCAGCTGTTCACACAATCTGTCCTGGACAAGTCATTGACCAAGACCAACTACCAGTCACGGCTCCACGACCTCCTTTACATTGAGGAAATAGCACAGTATAAGGAAGTTAGCAAGTAAGTGATTCTTTTATTAAAATATTCCTATTAAAATGGGGCTGACAACTTTTTTCATTAAAGCTACCTGCTTCTTTAAGATCCTGAGGCTTCCTGTTCCTTTGAATTGAACCTGAACAAGTCTGGGAATAGTAATGTTTGGTAAAGGCCACTAGCACTTAAATACAAATTCCTGCTAATTCATTGAAAACAAACTGTGTATCAGTCTTACAGGCACTATACAGCTGTTGGATGTGGTTTTGTTAATTATTTTTGTTTCTAGTATTTGTCTGTCTATACAAAAATATATTAATAATGGTTATATTTTTGTTTCTGTGTGAAAGTAGGTTATAGCAAAGGAATATATAAAATCTTTGTAAAAAGCCTTGAATTGTGGGTGGATCAGACTGATCTTGTGATGATGTGGCAGATGGCTCTATTTATTTCCTAAATAGGTTGACACCCAGTTTCTGAATTAAAATTCCTAATAAAAGGCATATAATATACATTGTTTGGTTTGTTGTGTCTTTAGGTGTTATGTACAAATTACTCAGCTGGTATAGATGCTTGAAAAAATTTAGGGAAAAGATGTGAAATTCACACTTACAGACCTTCATATGGAATTTTTTTTCTTGCAGTTTAATATTTGTGGTCAAAAATTTTTCCTGCATTCATGTGGTACTAAAGTGTTTTAGAGTTTTGTCACTACTCAGAATGGAAAGTCTAAAAGATATAACATCGTTTTAGCCTAATTTAGTAGCAAATTTAGTTTTATCAATTACTTGAAGTTCCAAATCAGGAAGTCTTTTTTAAGATGAAGAATGATTCCTGGAGCTACAGAGGTTCAGTTGAACCAACCCTCTAGAACTTAGAAAGAAAATACTATGAGTAGTTGTATTTCCATTGCTTTTAAAGCAGAAAAATGGTTCAGTTTCTTTTTTAAATCTCAGCTGAAGGGCAGTATTTGAGCTCTTTCTTATCTTTTATCACTGCTGCACTCTGCTCTTGAGCTGGAGTCTAACACATGGAGGAATCATGCTTGAACATTGTTTCCAGCTTACAGAAATATTCTCCATCATCCATATTTATAAACAGATTGACTCGTCTAAGGCCTTTTGAAACAAAAGTGGATTTAAAGTAAATATTATGAAGTACCATTAAAACACGAGCAGGATTTTTACTGATAGAATTTTCACCTTGGGAGTTGCACTCTCATCCCTCACAGGAAACCAAAGAGTAGCAAACCTAGAGAAATGAAAGAAAAATAAGTGTATCGTGTATGTAATGCTTCCCCTTTGGACTATTTGGTGCAGCAGTAATTTATTGCTTGATAAGTTATAAGCAAGTGTTAATAATGTTCTTGAAATCTGTTTTGATAGCGTTGATGACAAATATTCTTTTGATCTTGTAGCTGACCCACTTTATTGCAACAAGGCTGAAACCAGCAGACATTTCCACTCTTCTGTGGCTAAGATCACACACTTGGTGTTCTCTAGTGAAGTGTCAGGGTTGCCAGCCTGGAAATGGGCTGAGGAATCCAGATGCAAGTGGGTTGTAACACCTCTGAAGTGGTGCCACAGTGACTGTGTTGATGAGCTGCTGCACTTTGAAGGGTTTGTTAGTGTACATTGTAGAAGTAGTGGGATTGGCTGCGTGGTCTTCTGACAACACTGGAGTAACACAAGTGTCTGCAGTTCACATTGAAGGGGATCCTCGGGTTTTAAGATTGTTGATGGTTTCTCATTTTCTAGGAAAGCACTTGCACTGGTTCAGACTTCATGTGGAATCACCTGAGTGGAGCTGGACAGCATTGGGTGAAGGTTGCAGTGCCTTGAACATGCCTTGAATTCAGTTATAAGGGAGTTCTGGACAGTCTCAGAGAACTTTACTTTTAAATTGTGTTTATTTTCATATTTCAAGAGACATTTATACGAGTTATTCCACAGGAGTATCACAAAATAGAATAATAAGGGAGTCACTGCTGTCCAATTTCCAAGTGCAAACACACTGTTTTTGAGGATAAGCAAAGCAGTATTCCAGTGTTGATAGTAGTTGGGTTTTGGAGAGTGTAAATATCTGTTCATGAGTTTAAAACTCTTCCTTTCTCTCTTGCATATTGAAGAGAAAAGCAATATATACTTGTTAGAGTGACTGGAACATTTTCTTGTATGAACTTTAAAGGGTGTGAGGTGACAGACAGCTCCTTCCCTGCTCCCAGAATTACAGAGCAGATTTATCCTCAGGGCTGTGAACACGTCAAGTACTGGCTCTGATGGAAAATAAATTTGCTTTTGTCATTACTGTGTGTTCCATTGATCACTCCCCAGGCAGGTGTCCCAGTGCACACCCTGAGCCCTGCAGGTGTCAGTGTCACAGCAAATGTGCTGAATGTGCTGTTGCAAAGTGGCACCTGGGGCTTTGGCCAGGATGGGTTTGTTTGCCTTTGGGGAATTTATTGTTTGCATTGGTACTGGATGATTAATGATTTATGAAGTCATTCTTGATAATTATTCTGTGGTTTTAAATGTGAACAACAGGTTTTCTTGTGGCTGCTTCACGAGCACTGCAGGTAGGCTGGCTTTTGCAGTGCTTAGGAGGAAATCAAGGCTTTTGGGGTTTTTTATGAGTCTGACTGAAAAGCTTATTTTGTATAACCCTGCAAAGCAAGGGTGAGAAATGGATGAAAGAAGCAACTTCTGCTTTTTTAAAAATCAAATCCTGAGAGGATTTTGTAGTTTTGTAGTTTGCCAGAAGGTGTCAGCTTGCACAATGGAAATTGCTTGATAATCTAAACTTGAGATTCCCTTTAGCACAGCAGATGCAGTTCAGTCATTTATGAAAACACTAACCTGTGCCTTGTCTCACAAATGCAATAAATAAAACTGTTTTGCAGCAAGTTTTTATAAATCTGAATTTCAGCTGATACATATTCAGCAGCATAGGGATCAACTTTAGGGGAAGTTTCAACAAAATAAATTCACAGTAGCAAATGATTGCATCTCAGTGAGAATTCCCAACCCTTGTTACTCAGTTAAATGTTTTCTGTAGTGTTCTAACAAGGAGATAGGAGCTGTTTCAGATGTTGCTGACTTGCTGAAAGCTCCTTTGGAATAGTGCAGCACTTCAATAGAAGAAAGCTTTTTTTTTTTTTGTTATGGGGTTTTTATTGGGAAGGATTGGGTGAAGGCTTTCACTGTAGCTTGTGCAGTAACCTTTGTGGTCAGTAATAACCATAGAGATCCCTGTTAGATTCCCTTGCTTTTGGAGAGTGGAGAACTGGGAAATTCAGACCTGACAATGCCCATGTTCTGTAAAGGAGCAGCTGTTACCACATGGGGGCAAACTTGCAGTTCTTGTGCAAGATTCCTGATTTGCCAGATCTGAAAGAATATATTTGATTGGTTTGGTAGTTGTTTAATTACCAAGCTAAAATGTTGGATTTTATTGTTAGAGGCTTATGATTATTGATACTGCAGAGCTTAAATGAGCAATTACCAGTTTATTAGGTTAAAATAGAAATTATGAGAAGAACAGATCAAATAAAATCAGTATGAGTATGAAAAGTATTATAAGAAAAGAATGTATTTTTCCAAGAATGTGAATAGATTTTACTTTTGTCTGTAATTTGTTGCAAATTTAGGAAAAAGTTGCTGGTGAGAAAAGAACTGAATATTGTTACTCTATTGTCAGACTTTTTCCCCCTTTGTTCTTTTTAAAACCAGGTTGAAGCAATCTGTTTAAAAAACCCCAACACACTAGGAAGAGGTTACTTTTTATTGGGGAGAGGTCAATAAAGTGTGCTAATGAGTCACTTTAATGTGTTGTGCATGTGACTTCTGGAAAATGATAACTGCAAAGGATGAATTTGTTACATCTCTGATTACTGGAGGAAGCTGCTGCTAATGGGAATTCTGTGGATAGATGGTTTATAGGGCTGAGCCTGTGATGCCATTCCCTCATTTCAAATAAAATTACATCATTTTAATGCCTGCAATCTGATTTGTTTCAACACATTTTAATCAATGCCTCTGAATTATGGGTATAATACCATTTACTTTTTAAGATGGAGATTGCCCTCTTTGGTGTGCAGCCTGGAAGAGACAGATGGGATAAATAGGAATCTTTGCTTACTTGTCCCCCCTTGCATACCTACCATAAGATTACAGACTGTTTAAATAGAAATTTTTACTGCTTTGGAACATGTAATTCATTCACTCTAAGCTTTTATTGGTACCTAGTATTTGTTTCTCTCTTGTGAGGGTTCTTTTTTAAACTTCACAGACATTGATTCTTTCAAATACATACTTTATAGGCTACAGTCAAAAGGAAAAAGTGTGGATCTTTGGCAGCTGCATACTTACAGCAGGCCAGTTTGACTGTTACTGTTCCTACTTAAAAATTAATGAATGAGGTGAACCTTCACCCTGAACGCCTGAAATTTCAGAATCTAAGAGCATTTTTATGTGCTGACCCGATGCTTTCTCACTCAGGTTCAACATAAAAGTGCAATTGCAGATTGTAGCAAGCTTCATGCTCACTGGGGTTTCTGGAGGTGCAAAATATGCCCAGAATGGACAACTGTTTGGTCGCTTTAAGCTGACGGAGACGCTCTCTGAAGACACTCTGGCTGGACGGCTGGTGATGACCAAAGTCAATGCTGTTTATTTATTGCCTGTCACTAAAGAAAAGTCAGCACAGGCCCAAGGAACCAAAGAGAAGGTTTATGAAGCAGCTATCGAGGAGAAGACAAAGGATTATATCTTCCTGAGGGTATCCAGGGAATGCTGCGAGGAGCTGAATCTTCGGGCAGACTGTGAAATGCAGGTGGGTTTCTTGTGGTGTCAGAACTCTTGGCCTTGTGTTTGTTTTGCCTCCATAATTGATCTGCTTATTTCTGACCAAACAGAAATAACCTCAGATTAAGGTCACTGGAATTGCCTGGAGTGAATGCATTTTCACCCAAGGTTTATCTCATCCCATTTATTTTGTTTTGAGGAAGCATATGCAAGAATCCTGATGTCTTAATTTAACATGGATAATTGGTCTGGGAAGACTTATGTTGTTCTGAGCTCTTGGGTTTGTGTTTGTTTTCTTAAAACAATAATTAAACTTACTAATTGATTGTATTTGAAACTTGACTGGAATGCAAAATGAGCTGGGGCTTCAGGAACTGGCTAATTTTTCCTTGAGTGTCTTATAAATCTTGGCCCGAGGCAGCAGCTCTATTCTGCATCAGAAATCGGGTTCTAAAGTTGTTTGTAGAATAATTTAGTACTTTATATGTTTATCACTGAACTGGTGGTCAGATTCTTCAAGCATTACCTAAATTTGAATGAATTTTAATTGTGAGGAATTTTTTATGATTAAATATTAACTGCAGTTTTGGAAAGTAATCCTCGGTTTAGATCTGAGGAGGCTGTAGTTTGGATATACAGAGTTTTTGTTAAAGGTGCTGGAGGTTTTGCTGCTCTCTTCAGTAGGGTTGATATTCCCTATGTGATTCCCAAACACTGATAAAACTGCTTTGATTTCTGTGGATTTTGGATAAGTTGGGTAGTTTCTTTCCTTTTTCTCTTATAATTAGTCTCAGAAACTTGGTGGTGCCTTGTTTACCTGCTGTTCTGGCTTAACTATAATGAATTCACAATTCTGCTTTTATCAGGTAAACCATTCATAAAGGTGGGGTGGAGTGAACTTTTAAGTACTGTGGCTGCTGCCACGCTTGTTTTTGGAGTGATTTCTCTGTTCTGTGTCCTGCTCTGTGAACCTGGCAATGGATTTACTTACTTTCCCACTGTTTCCTGATTGTGGAATGTAGATGAAAGCAGGTTACATGCCTCTCCTTCCCAGATGGCCTCATTCAGTGCTCTGCAACAGCAAATAGAACTATTTGATTCCATCCATGCAGCGTTAAAAGGAAAACAAATCACAAGCTGTTAAGAAAGTGGTGAATGCAGGTAGATAATCGGAGGTATTTAATGCCTGGCACCTTGCTTGGACTCCCAGAAGGGGCTGGTAAAGTGTCACCCAGATGAGCATCACGGCTTTGCTGCATTTAAATTACCCTGGTTAGGTTGTGTGGTCTTTTGTCAGCCTTGGGTCTGTCTGGGCAAAGAGATTTTCCCTGGATAGATCAAACCCCAGTTTGGGACCATTGCCATTTGAGTGGCAGTCTTTCCCAAACATCTGCAGGATGTGTTTGGGGGACAGATCAGAGCTGAGGAGGGATGGGTAGGATGGAGCTTGGGGGGGAGCTCGAGGTGCCCCATGGGGCAGGATGGGCTGTGCTGTCACTCCTGAAGTGCCAACCCTGCTGTGCAGAACGGGGCTGGGTGGCACACATTGCACAGGGTGGGAAAAGAAGCCTTGAAATTTCACGTGTCCCATTTAAAAAAAGTTTTCTTAGCAGTTCCAAACACCTCCACGAGCTCCCTGCTTAATGCTGTCAGATTTGTTGCTGCCCTTGTCTTCAGACTTATGGTTGTATGTCTTGCTGTAAAATGTGATAATCAAGATGAATATTTAATGTCTCTATATCTGCCAGAGATGGAAAGTTAATGGCTACACTCTGCAGGGATACAAGCAAACATTGTTTATTTACGGCAGAGCTGGTGTTGATTTTACATGCTACATAACGATACAAACGCTGTAATACTGAAATAAGAGTAGGAAAAGGAAAATGCTAATTTACAAAGCCTTTTGAAGGAGATGATCTGCAAGTAGTAAACATTACTGCTACAGCAGAGTGATCCCTGTGGTGGGAATGAGTTTTGTGGGCAGATAAAGGAGTGTTGGGTACAACAAGTAGTTAAATCTAGAAGGAGGATAAATTTTTCCTCTGTATGAGGAATTCTCCTCCACAGGAGAAGGTTCCTGAGAGAAGTTTATATGGCTTTGAAAGAGAAATGACCACTTTTCCTTCCTTTTGTCCTTCCTTTTGAACTGTCAAGGACTTCTTAAGGTTGTAATATAAATTGTCAAAAATGATAATTGTAAAAATATATTCTAGTATTGCTTTGTGTTTGTTGAACTTTCTGGTTGGTAGCACTAATTACCATGAGATTAAAGTGTGATTAAGTAAGAATGGGCTAACATCAAATCAGGGAGTGCTAGAGGAGAAAATCATTAGATCTGAGAGCAGGTTGTTGCTCTGGGGATGGGGTTACATTTGGAATGACTGTCACCTCCATGGTTTTTCTCTGGGACAAAAGGGGGGCTGCACCTTCAGTTGGGATGGTGCTAATGGACCAGATTCAGCTCATCTTTGCTCTGGTTCTGTTCTTCTCATCTCCTAATTAATCTCCTGGTAGGACAGAACCAGCCTCTGTCAGGTGGTTGTGAAATCTCTCAGTAGAGATGGCCACAGAAATTGTTAAATAATTGATATTTCCAGGGAAATGAGGGGTGCTTTTCCAGACAGGTTGCAGTAATGTGGCTGCTGTTGGGAACATGTTCACACTCATTGTAAATCTCAGAAAGAGATTTATTTACTCCTATTTAACCAAAAATGCTTTTTAGATTTGTAGCAGGATAACTACATAAATATAGAGGGACAGCAGTGCTTTAGAAATAAACCTAAAAATGTGTATTAGTCTCTTGAAGTTCTTCAGCAGCTTTTGGTGTCTCTATGCTGGTTTTTATTAGTGCAAATCTGTGTCAAATTTTGTCTAAAGGCTTCTGTTCTGTTGTCAACGTGGAGTTCTTTGCCATAATACTCTGATCAGATTCATTTGTTTCTGGAGAGATTAATTATTGCAAATTTAAATACGTGTAAATGATAATCTGAGTGAACTGTTTTTATAAATAATTTCCTCAGGAGCTGCTTTTATCCCTTATTCAAATTTAGAATGTACTTTTCTCTTTACCCCTTCAGTGTGTGTGGATGTGTCAACTACTTTCACTATCCATTGTTCCATTCTGAATTAAATCAGGAATGTTAAGTGCTCTGCATGATGTTTCTGGCTTTGTACCAGAATTTATGGTGGCAGTATCTTTTATTTACTAGCATTGAAACACCTGTAATTGAGAGAACAAAAACAAGAATGTATTTGTAAGCAGCTAATTGTTAGAAATTAACTTTTAGGGAGTCCTAATAATTGAACAAAAATGACAAGTTATGCTATTCCAGAGTGTTTGAGTAGAAATAATGTTTGGAGTTTTATCTTTGCTGATTTATGTCATCTGTTGATCTGGTAAATTTCTGGTCTGACATTTTTTAAGGTTGCTCTTACAATAAGAGATGAAATCTTATATTTGTAAAAACAATGTTATAGGACAATAATATTTTCCAGGAGTGTTTTTTGTATTTAAAAAAACAAATCCCAAGAACGCTTTCCCGTTAATTTTTTTCTGAAAGTACAGTGGAATCTAATCTTAAAGATTAGATCAAACAACAAAATTAAATTATAGAAAATGCTGCATTTATCTTTAATTCAAAACAACAACAAGATAAAGCAAGTTAATTTTATCACAAATCCATGGATTGAATGCTGTTTGCTGTTTTCTTCTGAGAGCCAGTGGTGTGCAGGAAGATAAAAATGTATCATGTACAGCAAAGTCTAATGGGCATTTTCTAAATGACTCCTTTTTGTTCCCCTCTGTGTTGATTCATTGGTTTGTTGTGCAGGTTGAGCTGCAGTTCCAGCTGAACCGTTTACCCCTCTGTGAAATGCATTATGCCTTGGACAGGATTAAGGACAACAGCATTTTGTTTCCAGATGTCAGCATGACTCCCACCATACCCTGGAGTCCCAACAGGTACATGAACACTTTAAAAATCAAAGCTTGGGTGGGAATGCAGCACTGAATTTCTCAGAGCAGATGGCTGAAGTCTGTCCTGGCACAGGGAACAAGCCATGCTCCTCATTAGTGCTGAGGGGTGCAGAGGAGAGAGGGAAACTGTGCTAAATAAAACAAGAGGAATGATCCTCCCAGGGCCAGAACCCCCTGAGTGGAGTTTCCCTGGGGCTGAGCTGGGGGTTTGGAGGCCTCACAGTTCTACTGTGGCTGCAGAAAACAAACCTGCTGCTGTTAATTTCTGTGCTGCTGGCCTCCTCTGAGTGCATTATACTTACAGGAATGTCAGTGGCAGTTCCAGGAGTGCTGTGCAGGGTCCTGTGTGCAAGGGCTGATCCATTAGTACTTGTTGAGCTGCAGTGAGCCCAGATTTGGACATATCCCACAGGGTGTGCTTATGGAAGGTGTGGCAGTGACTCTTAAAGGACCAGCCCTGTGCTTGCAAGCAGCCCAGAGATTGTTTCAATACATGTCTCACAGTTTCCTTCATGAAATTATAAACTCTTGTGTTATATAAATACTTCCAGAGAAACTTAAGGCTGAAGCAGTGAAAATAGTTTGTCTGGAAGAGGAAGCTTAGGGAGGAGAAATGTGAGGCTGTGTGGCTCAGGGAATCTGGTCAGTATTCTTGCTCTTGATAAAAGAGGCATGAGCTTTCTGTGCTTGGAGAGCAGGGCAGTGAGAGGAGTGTGGAACTGATAGTCTGTACAGCCTGGGAGGAGTCATGTGGGGTCCTGAAGGTGAGAATTAGGAGTGTGGTTGTGATGCAGGACAAATCAGGTGATAGCCCAGGATTAAAAGGAAAATGATCTGTCAGAAGGCTGAGACAGAGAGATATTGTAAGACAAAAACCACAGGAAAAATGGTGGTTTTCTCTGGAGGTAAGAACAGATCCAGTACAAGGGTGGGATCAGTGCTCTGGGTGGGATGATCACTGTGTGCATCAGAGCTCTGACAGGACTGAGAGGAAGGAGGGAATAGGTTCTGTTTGGAGTTACACTACAAAGCTAATGGAGGTCAGTGACAGTCTGTTCACTGCCTTAATTAGGTTTTGAGTGAATCTTACAAGGAAATAGTGTTTAAGAATAGTTTGGAAGTAAGCAGGGATTTCAATAAAAAGGAGGCAAGCCAAGTAGGATGGAACTTTTATCTCCTATGTTCATACCATTTGCAGTTGATATGTAGGTGTAATATTTTGTATTTTTTGTATACATAAATAAAATACACAATGATTACAGTTCAGTATAAGTCAGTTCCATCTGGTGGCTTGATTTGTCCTTCCTTGAGAATCAAACTAACTCCAAACTGTCTTTCCTGTTTTTCTTCTATTTCTGTTTTATGTCCCCGTTCCTTTCCTGTATTTCTTAGTTTCTTGCCAGCTTGTTGTTCATAAGCATCTTAAAAGTTAAAATTCAGTCAATTGATCTTGCTCCCTGTTGCTCGCTACTTCTGAACAGAAACTTTCCCAGGCTGTAAGAAGTGTGGTGCTTGTACCAAAGCAGATCACATTACTAAAGTATGGCCATATGTGCAGCAGTGACAGGTGTTTTTTACTATGCATGTCTACTTTTAAATCTGTCAGTGGGAATATTAAAAACTCTGTCTAGAAATCTTTAACTTTTTATGCTCATTGGAATTTTCTGAAAGCATCTTCCTCCCAGTGCTGGCATCACTGGCTTACAACAAAAATCCATTTTTTAGACTGCTTTTCCATTAGAGGTATGTACCCTGATGAGCTTAAAAAAAAACTAAAGAGAAGTTTGTAGTTAACTGGTAGCCAGTAATTTTTAAATTTGATTTTAGATAACTTCTGCCAAGCCCTGGGGTTGTGTAACTATTTACTTTTAAAGCTGACAGTGTAAATGGTGCAGGGAAGAAACATAACTAATGGAACTATTATTTGCATGGTAATAGTAGAAAAATCATTGTATGTTTGCCTGTTTTTGTTATCAGGGAATAGTGCAGTATGTCCCTCTTCTAAAATGTGTGCTCTGCAGGTTAACTGTTGTTAGTTGGGATGATGTAAATTGAGAATAGGTTGAGCCCCCCTCCACAACTGATTTATTGCAAACAGCAATTTTTTCTGATTAAAGCATGTGATTGTTTTGCTGGATTTGTTGATTTGTTTCACGTGCCTCAGTGACACAATCCATACAGCAGCTCTGTAAAGGCTCTTCAATTCCTTCAACGCTTTTGCAATCATCCCTGATTTAATTCCAGCCTGGCAGTGGCTGGTGAGAGCTGTTTGTAACCTGTGTGGGCTCCTTTTCACAGACAATGGGATGAGCAGTTGGACCCTCGGCTGAACGCGAAGCAGAAAGAGGCTGTTCTGGCTATCACCACCCCCCTCTCCATACAACTGCCTCCTGTTCTTATCATCGGTCCCTATGGGACAGGAAAAACCTTCACTCTGGCTCAGGCAGTCAAGCACATCCTCCAGCAGCAGGACACCAGGTGAGAGGGGGCACTGAGCACACAGCAGCACCCCACGAGCACAGAGGATGGGCTAAAATTCGAGTCAAAGGTAGAAATGCAGAATTTCCACCCAGAGGATGTGAGTTTTTGCTAAAATTCAAGTAAAAAGTAGAAATGCAGAATTTCCACCCAGAGGATGTGAGTTTTTGCTAAAATTCAAGTAAAAAGTAGAAATACAGAATTTCCACCCAGAGGATATGAGTTTTTGCTAAAATTCGAGTCAAAGGTAGAAATGCAGAATTTCCACCCAGAGGATGGGAGTTTTTGCTAAAATTCAAGTCAAAAGTAGAAATGCAGAATTTCCACCCAGTTTAGAAACCAATAAACCCGAGCCATCCATCGTTGTTTGGGAGGATAAAGCAATTTTATAATCTTAGCCTGTGTTTGCTATTTAGAACAGAACTGATTAAAATGGAGGTTATGTAGAGTGGCTGTGATTTGCTCAGCATGGGAAGTTTTGCAGCATGGTAGATAACAAAAGCTGGTCTTTAAAATCAAGTCTAGATTAATAATTACAAAATGACTGTTGAAAAACTGTTTGATAACTGATAACTGAAGGGTTTGAGCTAAGGGCTGAATTCTGGGAAGTGCAGCAGGTCAGTGAGTGGTTCCATGAAGAGGAATGTGCAGGAAGATGGCCACTGTTTCCTTTTTGTTGTATTCTACTGCTTTGAATTGTTTTCTGTTTCTTCATTGCTTTTTTATTTGCATCCATTTATTCCAGCAGGATTCTCATTTGCACCCATTCTAATAGTGCTGCTGATCTCTACATAAAGGATTATTTACATCCATATGTAGAAGCAGGCAATCCCCAGGCAAGACCTCTCAGGTATTTTTTTAAGGCTTATTATGTATCTATAAAATACTAATCTTAAGAAAAGGTGTCTATAAAAAAGGTTAAAGAGCTTTTAAAACATAAAAGCATACTGGCATTAGCAGCAGTGCTTTTAAAAACAGCCTAAAAGGAATGTGAAATATTGTACCATAATTTTTGGTCATTTGTTAAATAGAAATAAAGACATCCTTTTTTAAGCTTTAATTACTCTGTTGATAAATGCGTCTTTCCTAATGAGCAAGCTTTTGATACACTCCTCTAAAAGCTACTATGATAAAATAAAATGGACTTTAAATGTATTTTAATTTCTGAAAATTTTGACACACAATTGCAAGGCTGATTTGGAAACTGGGGCTCCCCACCTGGCTTCTTGGAGAAACATTTTGGTGTCACAGGAGCTGCTGACTTAGAGAATCGTGTGAAAATAGTTTGGCCTCTTCTGATAAATCAGTGTGAAGTGATTGTTTGTGTGTTGAAATGTAGCTACCATTGGTGTTTTGGGGAAATTGGTTTAGGAAATAAAAAAGAAGCAGAATCTTAAGAGCAAGGAGGGTAGACTTGCATGGAAATAGTTAAGGAGGATTTATTTATGGCCATAAATCTGCTCCTGGGAACATTTTGCCCAGTAATCACAATGTATACTTCATACTGCTAACTTGGTGTATATATATATATATATATATATATATATATATATATTAAATTATGGGCATCATTTTCTGAATGCCAGTGGGTGAATTTATGATATTACTAAGAAAATGACTCTGTGTTTACTTGTTAGCCATTAAAAGCCATCCTGGACTTATATTTTCTGCAATGTCAGTAAAGCCAATGAAGTTATGTGAAAGGGCTACGTTTGCAATAGGTGTAAATTCTCTTAGGTCTGTTGGCTTTGGTTGCCATGTGACATTTTACACGCACTGAGGGTCTGGCCAAGGGAAAGAAGGCAGTGTTATTTTTTAAAAGACATCTTTGATCTGGTTGTGTTTTAACACAGATTGTCTTAAGGTGATTTGTAAAGCACTTTGGGATGAAAAACATTATGGAGTCTTCATTTTCTGAAGGGAAAAAATGTGTGTAATCAACCCTTTTGGGAATATTGAAATGTGATTTAACAGTGCAAGGAGTTAAATACAGTTTTATTGGTGCCAGGTTCTTGCTGCCTTGTTTTCAGATGTGTAGTCCAGTCCCAGAAATATGAAAAACATAAAAGTGCTATTTTTCTTATGATTAAAATTTATGTGCATATTTGCCAGAGAATCACAGAATGTCACTTAAAAGTCACTGAATGTTTGAATTTAAGTTTAATTGTTGTAGTGTCTGTTATGAAGCCTTCAGAAAGTGCTGCTGTAGATTGGCTGATGCTGTTCAAATAGTCAGGAAACCTCTGTAAAAATTGCAGTTTAAGAAAATGGAGGCACCTCTGGAGTTGTGTGTATATGTTAATGGATCCACAAGTATGTATGGTTTAAATAAAAAATCTGACAGATAATTGTTGTTTGAGCACAAAGTGCATTAACCTGCACTGGCAGGAGTTAAAGGTCTATTTTTCTGAATCCAAACTGGAGTTGTGTGAGACTCCCAGTTCAAAATTATTTATGGGTCTACCTCCATTATTGACTGTTGTAAAGGTGTATTTTCAAATTAAAATCATTACTGTTAGATTAGACAGGGGGATCTGAGCCTCTTGCAGTATTTTAAAGGAAACATCAAGTGGAGCAGAAGCAGTTAATTATTCAAGGCAGATGTGCTGCTTGCAGAGTTCATTGTGTTTCTAAATAACTGAACACTTTGCTGTAGATTTTATCCCTTATTTACTCTACAAGTGATGAGTTGGCTTAGTGGGGAGCAACATAACATTTTATAATATTTATGTTGTTTTTAAAGAAGGAAAGCTAAATTATTTAACATTTTGTACTGAAAACCATGTAGATGTTTCTGTGGGTAAGATGTACATTAAATAAATTATCCTGTCAGTGATGTGTCATAAAAGTTTGAAAAGTATAGTTTGTGGGGCTTTTTGTTTAAATATCATGTTATAAACTTGTATTTTCTCTTAATAAAATAACTCCCTGTGCCCTTTGGAAAACAGAAAGTCAGAGTGAACAGTGAAAATTTATGTTAAATCTAACTTCTCCACCTAAATGAAATACCAGTGAAGCCTGAAGGCCAAATTCTCATAGTCCTGATGCCCATAAACAAATTATTACCCAGAACAAACCCTGTGCCCCTGGGTTTGATTAGATGAGTCAACTATATTAGGGGCACACTCCAAAACCTGCCTTTTACTGGAGAAACTTGACACTGAAACAATTTCATATACTTATTTAAATGAATGCAGAAATGCTTCTGAAGGAATGAAACCCAAACCCAAGCTGGGAGGAGAGAGCCTCGATTAAGTGCTCCTTTTTGATGGTGAGACACCTGATTTTTAGTGTGCAGGAGCAGCCAGGCACCTTTAGATGGTGAGTCAGAGCTGTAAGAGGGAGTAATTGGCTCCTAATTTGTATATTTTACTCCGTGGATGTGCCTGTCTCCATCAGCTGCTAGAACCTTCTGGAGGTGGTGCTGAGGTAGGAGAGCACTGGAGCAGGAAAATTCAGATTATCACCTAAAAACTCCAGGAATCAGATAGCAGCAGTTCCTCTGTATGTTACTGGGCAGTGGTTGAGGTATTATTTTAGTACTAATTTAGTATTGTTTTACTCGCATATTTCAGACTTAGTTGTTTCCATAAACTGGTTTTATATGGAATACTAAGGGAAAAGGAAAGAGGTCAATACAGTCTTTATCTATATATTATTTTTATTTATTCCTAAGCATGTTCTTGCTTAGGGATAAATAAAACTAATATCTTCAGTTCAGCAGTGTCAAAAAATAGGTTGGTTCTGTTAAAAGTATCTCACTGAAACCCCTTCAGTTCATTTTTTTACTACTTTGATCATCACTTGTATAAGTCCTGCATATATCCTGGAACCAGGTAGCTTTGGTATGTGGCTGCTAGCTAAGAATTATCCAGGTTATAAAAAATAATCCATAGGAGCTAGAGTTGAATTAAAAAAGAAAGCAAACAGCAACCCAGACCAAAAATCCCCAGCAGGTTTTAAAAGACTATTGCCCCTTTTTCCAAATAAGTTCTTGTACTGAAAATGGAATTAATTCATCTTATCAAAGGTTAGTTTGGAAAATAAATGACTCTTCTGCTAATTACTTTTTTCTTGAAACTCTGGCTTCCATCTTATCCATCCTTAAAGGAAAAAGGGATTAAAAAAAAAACTTTCAAGTTGTAGGACAGGTTTTTCACATGTTTTCTGCATCCCAAGGAACTTACTTGTTTGTGAGGATGAGCCTCTCTTTGGAGATGGATCTAAAGAAATGGAAGAGGGAAATCAGGTGCTTTTAAAGTTTTCTTTAGGCTTCTTAGGACTAGTTAGATTTCTTTTTTTTAATTGTCTCTCAGCAGAGATGTGAAATTAGCCTGCTAGATTCCTTTCCCTCTGAGTTTCTGTGCTCTTTTTACTTGAGGGATTTCATGTGAGAAGTAACAGCACAAAAGCTGAGGAGGTGGGATGTATCCAAGAAGGGTTTATTGAGCACAGCCTGAAGGGGAGAGTCCTGGCCTTTCTGTTCTGAACTGAGGGGAGTCAAATTCTGAACTGGGAAAAGAAGTTTTGAAGAACTGAAGTTACGTCCCCCCTCACTCTCTTGTGAGGAGTCACCAGAAGTCACTGTTGTAGGACAGGAGTGCAAATGAAACGTTTTAGCCTCCCTCAAAATTCTGACTCCAGACTCCCCCTTTATTAAATTTTAGAAGTGTATTTTAAGTGGCTAAAAGCAGTCCCAGCCTGGAACTACTTGATTTGACTGGCAGTTTTTGAAATAGTTGGGGAAAATTTCTTTTTTGCTGTCATGGCAGGGAAGGTGATGGAAGCACAGGTCAGCTGACAGCTTGTTGCATTCTTTGGCTCCTTGGCTGGAGCTGCACAGAAATTGAGGCTTCTGTTGTAAGTATCCAGATGCCACACTTAGAAATAAAGGTGGGCTGAATTTCCACAGGAAATGCAGATTCCTTGCATGTTAAGCAAATGTTAAATACAGTGGATATATTCAGTGGCTTAGTTTGAGGTAGATTGAGTCCCTAACCTTTAATCTTCTGGGATTTCCATTTTGAGGCAATGCTCCATGTATGTGCCAGTCATTTCACTGCCTGTAGTTTGAGTAAACCTTGTCCTGCAGGTTTTCATTTCGCCAGAATTAAAGCCTTGATATGAGGCATGTGATGAGAAAAAATCTCTCTTGTAACCTGTGGCTGGGTTTGGGTTCTGTGGCTGCAGCTTTTGCCCACTTTGTACCCAAGTAATAATAATAAAATGTGTTGTTGGTACCAATGAGTGTTTTGATTAGTAACTACCTGACTCTGCTGGAATTAAGGGACTCTGCTCATGCAGGTCTAAGACTAAATATTTTACAAGTTTAGTCTTTTGTTCAATCAGAAGTTAAGGTTGTGTTGCAGGGTGAAATGTTAAGATTTGTGTTAAGCTGGTAAACCCCATTTTTGTACTTGCTTCTTGCAACTTTGAGGAAAAAAACACCTAATAATGAAATTATGGTGATTTTATTAGCCTGAGTTGCACCTGAGAAAGAAAGTCCTTGTTCAGTGAGCCTTAACTTCTCTCATGACATTTTCGAAGTAGTCACATCTGTCAGGTGTTTTTATGCCAGTGGTGAATAATAGCTCTGGGATACCTATTTGATCTCACATCAAAATAAAAGAAATTAACGGGTAAGCAGCAATGCAGTTTGAAATGCTGTCAGCCAATCTGTGAGTCACCCACAGTTGAATTTTTGTAATAAAAGACAGTGCATGGTATAATAATGTCTAATAACCATAATATTTTGCATTTCAATAGCACCTTTCATCCAAGAATCTCAAAGTGCTTTACAAACATAAACTTCCAATAAACTCAGTAATGCTCACAGTACTCCTGTGAGGTGGTGGGGAAGTATTACCTCAGTTAAGGTTGGGAAGGTGAAGCACACAAAAGCTGAGGATAAAGGAGCCGTGGTAGGTGGAGCAGGGGTTATCTCATTCCCATGTTGTTAGGCCATGATTTGGTGTAATAACAGTTTATCAAATGAAATTCATCCATTTGAGAGCTGAGAAGAAATAAATACCTGTGGGTAACATTAGAAGCCTCTTGTTCTGAGAATGACTCAGGAGTGTGGGGGTTGTTCCTGCACTGAACCCAGTTTTACCTGGAGTTACCTTTGCTCTCCAAGTGTGGATTTGCCTTGGTTGTGTTGTCAAATAAAAAGTCATTCAGGCACTGAAGTGCCTTTGCATTTCATTTTGTTCAAAATGGGCATTGTATCTTCTCAAAGCAGATTTATTCTAATCCTAGTACTTGTTTCTCTCACATCACATGGAGCTCAGCTGTAATTTTCAGATGTGGGTGGACAAGTGATATCCAGAGTCCAGCCAGTGCAATCATGCTCTGCAATTAGGTGCCTAATTACACTTTTCCAAACCCTTTATTCATGATTTGGGATTTGAACTATGGGTGCAGGAGAAATAAAATAATGAACAGATAAAATGAACAGCATTAAATCCCATATTTAGAACTTTAATTAATTTAATTCATCTTAATTTGCTTTGGAAATAAACTTAAAAACTTTAATTCCAAACTTTAATTTCTGTACAATAATTTCTTGTAGTTTAAAGGTTCTACTTCAGATTTATAGTTCTTGCTAGAGATTATAGTGGTGAGGAGCACCTGATGGAGGTGTCACAGGGCACCTTTATCCAGCTCCTTGCTGGTTGTGTTCACCCCAGTGGAGTTACTTGTACTCTGTGTTCTGGGGCACAGCCTCTGTGTCTTCTGTGTTTCTCTCCCAGGTAGCTCAACTGGCTGGAACAGGTCATCCCTTCCTGAGAAAAATTCATCACTGATCCCATGGGGTGGTGGTTAAAATGGCCTGATGTGTCCTGGAGGGGTGTCTGACACCCAGTCGATGTCCTTGTATTTTAGACTCCAACCAAACCTCTGGCACTGTTCTCTCATTCTTTTACCCAGAGTATCACAGTTATTGCCCTGTGTCATTAAAAGATGAATCTACCTCGAGTTTGGTTTGTAGAATTCAGACAACACACAGGATGGGTGAAAGGAACAACAGGACTTGAATATACTTCATGTGTCAGCTGCAGTGGCTGAGATGTGCAGACCACTGTTAGTGCCATACTCTGGGCTATAGTTACATTTCAGGTTAGGAAATACTTACTTTAAATGAGTTTATTGTGGGTTTAAAATTAAATAGGCATTGATGTGAGGACCACAGGTCATAAGTATTTGAAGAATTTACGGATTTCTGTATGTGCATCAAAACCTGCTAACTGTTCATGTGTGTAAAACTGCACTGCAATAATAGAAGGTGAATCCAAGACATTGTAGCATGTAATTCTGCACAGTTGTGGCATTTTGCTTCTTGAAGGTGATGTTTATTTACCAGAAAAAAGAATAGTAGTATTTGAAATACTGAAAGTATTAGGCTGTGTTCAAAGCTCGTGGAAAATAAGCCCCTTTTTCTTTCCCAGGGTATATTTCCGAAATCGCTGGGTAAAGACTGTTCACCCAGTTGTGCATCAGTACTGTTTGATTTCAAGCACACATTCCACCTTCCAGATGCCACAGAAAGAGGACATTCTTAAGCAACGAGTAGTAGTTGTTACTTTAAATACATCACAGTATCTATGTCAGCTGGATCTCGAACCAGGTGAGATAATTTCTAGACAAGAAGTGTCCATGCTAGAGAAATATCTTCCTCTTACCCAATTCTTGGAACTGTTACAAAATAAAATAAACAATGATAATATTAAAATGCTCTTTTGTTTTTTTATGAATAAATGGTTATTACAAAGCTATAAACTGCTGGCATTCTAATTAACCTTTTGCTTGTTCTTTTTTTTTCCTCCTTAAAAAAAAAAATTAAATAAAGAAGCAGTACTATCTATGATCTGGTGTTTCTGAGATCCAAGAGGGAAAATTCTGTTTGAGATTCTGACTTTGAATATTATGCTCATTAAGGTCATTACTCAGTGGAGCATGTAAGCATAAATAACAGAGAGCCTTTTTCCCTTGTTTTGTGAATTGTTTAGCTTTGCAAACAACTCCCACACATACAAGCCCTGTCTTTGTTAACATGATACATTTAGGGTTGTTTTCTAAACTGAAATATATTAGACTGATTTTTTGGGGCAGAGGCTGCTTAGGGTTTATTATTTTCCTGATCTCCAAATTGAATCCATCTGCTTTTTGGAGAACATGGAATTTCTTTACATAAGTTGTTAGGGTTAGTTTTTCATGGCTACATTTAAGCATTTGTTGCAACAGAGAAAACTAATATGGAATTTATGGTAAATATTTTTGAGTCTTTAGATAGAAATAGCTGCTTTGTTTGGCAGAGGGCTGTGTACAGTCATGCCATAGCAATGCGTGTGCAGCTGTATGAAATTCATATTTTCCAAAGAAAATTGCTACATTTTTATGTATGTAATCTGAATTGGATGGTGCACTAAGTCCTCTAATACTTTGTTTTAAACCTTAATATATCACAGACATCAATGTATAAAACCACTTCTATACCTATCCTGAGTTTAGATTTCATAAAAAATAAATCTACAGTGGCCAAGTTTTTTTTCAAGTGCATGTTCTCCAGTGCATAGATTCCTACCAAACCTTTGGTCCAATTTTATCATAAGATTGAATTTAAATTTTCCTTCAACTTCTGTTCCTTTTTTCCCTCCCAACATTCCTTTAAGCCCATAACCAGCAAAGTGCTCAGGTATGTGTGCAATTTTAATGGGAAATTTAGTATATAAGTTAGTTCTAGGACTCAAGTACATGAGGAATTCCTTGTTGTTTTCACTGTCCAAAGCTCTTCAAGTCTCATGGTGGTGAAATGACTTTCAGATTTGAGAAACCTCTTGAGGGATTGTCTGCCAAGAGATATTTCCTCTTGGTGTATGGAGGGCTCAGATAAAGCACGTGTTTAATTTCATATGTGTCACAAGAAAGAGGCAGACCTGGGGGCTCCTGCTAATGTCACTGGCAGCCAGGTGACCACTGTTGGTCATTTGATGGGTTTGAAAATTGTGTAGTTTTCAGTAGTTGGTAGAAATGAATTTGTGTAAGCCATACTTTTAAATTCTAGTTTTGGCTACTGTCAGAATACAGAACAGTAAGTTCCAGTTCTTGTTTTGTTATCAATATTCATTTTATCATATTTCAAGTTTCATTTATTTGCTGATATTTCTGTCTTACAGGGTTTTTTACACACATTCTGTTAGATGAGGCTGCTCAAGCTATGGAGTGTGAAACGATTATGCCTCTAGCATTAGCTAATAAAAACACAAGAATTGTCTTGGCTGGAGACCATATGCAGGTAAGAGCTGTGCAAGTTTTGAGTATGAAGTGCATATGTATAATATTTGTATTTATCTATTCAAGTTATTTATCTGCACCAAGCCATGTAATGGGAAAGCCAACGAGAATTCCAGGGATGTTATTTGAGTGAGATATGAGGATATTTATTACAGTAGCTTATGACTAATATACAGGAGCTTATGACTAATATTCCCTGTCGATTTTTACAAGAATTCAGGAATATGGAGAATTAGGATTGAGAAAACTTTATTTAGATTTTTATTACAAGCATCTAAACTGGTGAAGATTTGAACAAGTGAGAAATGGGAAACTGGAACTAGCCAGTGCTTTTATGTTTCTGCAAAGTGCCTGGGAGCTGCTTGGTTTGGAGAGCTGAAAACACTGATTATGCCTGTCATTTTGCAGCCTGTAGGCATGAGAAAGCATGCTTGGAAGAGTCAGCCTTACTTTATTGATTTAGGCCAGATTTATTTGTTTTTATAGATTTGCCTTTAATTCTCTTTGCATCTCACAGTAGCAGTAGAGTGGTTGTTTGCTTTGGTATAGTAGCAAACTCGGAATGGTGTTGCCACCTATGATTTAATACTAGTGGATAATTTCAGTGATATTAGTAATGCCAAGGACTGGGGTAGTGCTTTTTAAATACTGCTCTCAAAATGCTTTTCAAGAGCTTGGAATTTTTACTTCAGGCTTGATGTCATCAGCCCAGCTGGGTGGATGAAATCCTCCCTGGGCCTGTGTGTCTCAGGCTCCTCTATAGCTCAGGGTCTTACAGAAGATCCTCTATCAGGTGTCCAGTATTGAAATTTCAAAAACTAGTATTTAGCTGAAGTGAAACTCAGAATCTGAATCATATGAATCCAGAATGACAAAATAGTTTGGTTTTATTTCTACACTTGGAAATTGTATTTTAAAAATCTCATTTTCATCATCTTTGGTTCTATTTTTCCTACTGTAATAAATGGTGGTTTTATTGTTAGACAAGCCCACTAGGAGTTTATTGTAACAGTAAGTAGGTCACTGGGTTTTTGTTTTTGCAACAACATTTCTATTTAACTTTTTAAATGGTACTAATATTTCCTTATTTTCTGATTTGTACAATTTGTGGTAATAACTTAATTGTAAAAGTGGTTGTCAGAATAATGCTGTAAAGTAATTCTAAACACAGTTTGGAGTGTTAAACTTAGATAGAAGGGCTCTTTGCATAGTTATTGAGTATTTTATTGTTCCTTGAAGACCATGCTGGTCTTTTGTTGTTTTTCTGGTAGGAAGGAGCATTTCTGTAGAGTAGCCATGGTCTGTGTCCTCCAACGATGAATGTCCAGTAAAAAGGGAGGTTTCATTTTTGGTTTGATGCAAATACATACGTCGGGAGCATGAAATTCCGAGTCCACCCATTTAGTTACATTTTCTTTGTGTGTGTGTGTCTATTACAGCTCAGTCCTTTTGTCTACAGTGAATTTGCCAGGGAGAGAAACCTCCACGTTTCCTTGCTCGACCGGCTGTACGAGCACTACCCTGCCGAGTTCCCCTGCAGGATCCTGCTGTGTGAGAACTATCGCTCCCATGAAGCAATCATCAAGTAGGTGTGAACTTTTTCACTGTATCACGTGCTTCTCCTGACTGCTGCCAGTGAGCAAAAGAGCCAAGCACAGCTCAAGAGTTTCTGTTGTGAAATCTTCCTTGTTTCAAAGTTAATTAGTAGTTCTGGGTTGTGATTTGGTCTCCCTAGAGCTGCCAGGGCTGTGGGACAAGACCCCTCGTTCAGGTGGGAATGCTTTGGCTTCTTGCACACTAAACCAAAGAAGAGCCAACTTTCCCTTTTTAACCACCCAGCAGTCTGTTATATAGGCTCTGTGCTGCTTTGAACCATCTCAGAATTTTAGATTTACTGGGGTGGATTATCTTGGAATGGTAAGCTGTGGGCAATGTAAGGAACATATGGATATGCAACTGTGAATGGAAAAAATAGGTCAAATTTTGAGCGTGCTTCTTTACTGTTGACATCTTTTATTACTTCTTTCAAGACACATTAATCAGTGGGTTTGCATTTTTATGCTATGATAAACTAATGGCTGCCAGTGTAATGAGCTCATCCATGAGCTGTGCTGGAAAGAATAAGTGCAATCATGGGGAAAAATGCTAAAGTTTAAATCCTGGCTCAAATATGTACTGAGGAATATTATGTTGGTATCCAGTCACACTAATTAGGTTATCACTGTGTTCAAAGCAAAAGGAGAAATATTTAAGTGCTCTGGGGAATCAAAAGTGAGAATGTAAAATATTTTTTTACATATCTTGATCTGTCTTCACTTTATGGACTTTGTAATTATAAGGCTGAGTGCTGCTAAATTTCTTACCCGTTTTTTGAGTTTCTGAGTATGAAATGGGAGAGCATTGATGAAGGAAAGGGATCATTTTAGCTTTTCTTTGGAGGTAATCTCCATGTCATTTGCCTCAGAAAGATCATGAAAATTCACTTTAGCAACAGGAGTTCAGACAGGGAGTCCCAAGAAAGATCCACTGAGTTGAACAGGGAGGTGAGGATGCAGAAACACCACTGGGGCTGGTTGGCTCTCCAGTAAAAGTCCAGTGTGCCAGATTCCACTGGGAAGTGTTGCTGTGTGAGGTGAAACCAGCTGAACACTCTCATGGTGGTCCCTTTAGGAGATGTCTCAAGTCTCCTTTTTTGTATAATGTGGAATTTCCCCTGACAAATGGGACCATGACACTTAGGACAGAAGTGTAGGAAGATGAAGGGCTCATTAATCATCTCTGCTTCACTGAAGCAGAGACACCATGAGAAATTGAGGAAAGAACGAGCCATTCGTTCAGCCTGACTTTGGAGCTGTAATTGGAAAAAACAGCCCATACAGAAAAGTTTTGTTGTTTAATGAGATCTCGTTACTAAAAGTTAATTTGCAGAAGAGAATGGTTAGTTTTGCCCCCTGGCTGTTGTGGAGTGATTGCAACCCAACCCAGAGAGGAGCCCGGTGTTCTTCAGGGCTGTTCCAGGGTAAGCCAGCTCAGGTCAGGGCTGGGCTACAGTGCTTTGATGGTGATTTGGTAGCAGACAAATTTCTGTGGCTTTTCCACGAGCACCTGTTTCCATCTTAAGCTGCAGTAGCTGGAATTCTGGAAGAACTCAATGGATCCACCAGCTGCAGTCTCCTGCTTTGGTTGTGTTCACGTCAGGCTGTACTCAGGTTACTTCAGCCTCTGAGTGATAGCCAAAGAACATTAAGGTTGGAGGCTGAGCATTGAAAGTGAGATGATACCAAAATGCACTAATTACTGGAAGCCAGAGCATTAATTTAGCTCTACTGTGCAGTAGCATACAGCATTTACAGCACTCTGCAGTCTCTCCTTGCTGCCTTTTTGTCTCATTCCATTCAGTTTGCCTTTTTCCTTCCTGCTTTTCACCATGAAGTACTTCTTGCCTCATTTCTTTTTCAGTCAGCCAGCTGCTGGAATGGCTGCTGCCAGCAGAGGAACTCTATTCTGGTTGTGTTTCTGGTCTCTTGCAGCATAGATCAGCCCAGAGTAGAAGTCACAGAAGAAAAGCTTGGTTGACAGCTGAACGCTTGGCCTGCGTCGTGCTCAGTGCACACGAAATCTGTAGTAAATTTATCTTCCAAGTTCAATAACTCTTAACTGACATGAGCAAGCTCATTGTCCAGCCTGGGGAATAACCAGTGCCAGACAGCATGTGCTCTTTTTGCCCAGTTTCCAGCCATCAGAACTTCTGAGTGAAACATCAGTGAGAATGTTCATAACTTTGTTGAGCTTTAGATGAGAAGAAAAAACAGCCTTTGTAGAAAAAGTGTTGGAGAAGCATATTTTTAGTGCCTTCTGCTGTGTCTGTAGTAGGGAAATATCAGTTCAGAGAAATCATTTGAAGATGCTGAATAGTAATCAGTGGTTCTGTTTTCCTTGTGAAGTATTTTGTGGTTGCATATTTCATCAGGGAGATTTGCATATTTTATCAGTGAGCTCCTGTGTAGACTCCACATTTTACCCTGTTTTGCCTTGTTACAGTTACACATCCGAACTTTTCTATGAAGGCAAATTGATGGCAAGTGGAAAGCAGCCAGCACACAAAGATTTCTACCCTTTGACTTTCTTCACAGCACGTGGAGAAGATGTGCAAGAAAAAAACAGTACAGCTTTTTACAATAATGCAGAGGTAACTCTTCTTTGCTTTTACTGTTGATTGTTTTCTTAAAGCTCCACTCCACCAAATTTACTGGTTTATGCTCAGTGTGGGTGGAAGACAAAAATTGCCCTCTGCCAGGAGAGGGGAACGTGGAATACACTGAACATGATGTAATGAAAATTGTAATTGTAGTAAACATTTCCACTAATTTACCTTTTTTTTTCTTTGCAAATTATAAGCCGCATCTCATTCTCCCAGGCTCATTCTTCAGGATGTCTTTCCTGATAATTTATGTGACATTCTGATAGATGTATCTTAGCAACTGAGAGTAACTGCAATTTGAAGTAAAACTTAGATTTCTTTGACTGTTGTAGAAATGTTCCCACTCAGATAAGAGTCCTCTGGAGTAACATTTCACATTTCCTTTCATATGTTTAGGATCAGTGTCTAACTGATAATGTGCAGATGAGATTCTTTTAGGTGAGAACTTATTCTCCATGTGTTTGTTTCACATAGATTTATTGGTATTCTTCAAAAATTACTTTCATTCTCATTCCTTCCCTTGTGTTTAAAAGAACCAAACAACCCAAGCCCACAAAAAACAAACACATGCAGCAGCACCCACCTCCCACCTTCTGACTTGATAACACTTTTCAGAGTGGAAGATGCCTTTTTCCAGTCACCTCCAGTTAGGGGAGGGAGAGAAAATCAAAGAAATAGCAGTAATTTTCATAAGCTTTGGAGGAATTTCTGGTTAGTGCTTGTTATGAAGCACTGCAGAGGTGCCTGTTTCCCCTTGTTGATCATGGTGGGGTTCATGTGCTGCACAATCTGAAACCTGTTTGTTGTTGTGCTGCACTTGTTAAGCATTCTTTGCTGCGTAAAAATATCTTCTTAAATAAGAAGCTCCAGTGACTTCTGGACACCTGACTGCTTTCATTAATCTACTTGGATTGCTTTGCCATTTAAAAAAAGTTGTAAAAGACCTAAAAATATCTTCAGTGGCCAAGTAACTGTCTGAAAACTGTGAGTCATTAATGGCCACAGGCAGAATTGAAGGACAACGGCTCCTTAAACACCAGCAGAAGAAACTGAAATTAAATGATGAGAGAGATTTTTTCTGTTTGACCCTTAATGGATGTTTGCACTGGGGCATCTTGTGGTTCATTGATGCCTGTAATAAGAATTATTCTGGGAAATAAACTTTCCCTTGTTGGTCTTAATTTAAAAATTTCCCTATGTGGTATTAATTTTAAATATGTACCCAGAAGCTATATACTTTCAGAGAATCTTGCCAGAATACCTACAAAAGATCATTATTTTCGTGCTATGGTTTTTATAGATATCAAAGTTTATTCTAATATCCTGTGTCAGTAGAGCTGGCTTTTAAATGCAAGAATTGATGTCACAAAAGCATTCAGGACTTGCTTAAAAACAGTCCCATATTTTCATTGTCCTTTGAAATTGCCAAAAATAAACTATTTGTGACTTTTTAAGGATTAACAGATTTTTTTTTCTTTAAGAGGCTGAGCTTGCATTTGTGATGCCATAGGAAAAGAGCATCATGAATTACCATGCTTTAAATAGCTGGAGAAATAATTATTGGATGTAAATTAGAAAAAAGGAATCACAAACTTCCTATAAAGTTACTCAGAAATGCCTTGTGCAGTGCAGTACCTCTGGTGTGTGGAAATGAGCTGCTCTGGCAGAAGGTTACTTGGAGTCTGTCTCCTCACAGGGAGGGGTTTTCAGGTTTTATTACACATTACTCTTCTCAGGTAGCACATTTCATAGTATTTTACAGAGAGGAACTAGCAGTTGCTGAATAATCTGAAACTCCCAGTGGTATCCTTTGCAATGGGAGATGATTGTGCTTTGGTATATGATCTCTGTGTCTAGAGTTATCAGACTCTAAGATGACATCTATCAAATCCAGAATAAAAATTAAATTAGATCTATTTAGGCAGAACATTTACTTACAGAAATAAGTTGAAGCATGGCAAGAAAGGTCCTACTAATGCACTTGACATTTTTGTAAGAACCTAAGAATGAAAACTGAGATTATTAATGTAATTTTGAAGTTTGTAATTTTAACTGTGGCTTCTGCGAGAAAACTAATTTCAAGATCAGAAAGGTGCTGTGTAGTGAATACATTGTTTTAATCCAGGACACTTTAGAGTATCACTGTAGGATGCAGTAGTGTCATTGCTGGTGTAACACTGTGTCACATTAGTGTTTCAAAGCTTTAAAGCTCAAATTCCCTTTCCATATCAAAGAGCAATGCTCTGTGGGACATAACTTTCAAGACTCCTGCTTTTCTCCCGAGGTGTTTGAAGTGGTGGAGCGTGTGGAGGAGCTGAGGAGGAAGTGGCCCGTGGCCTGGGGCAAGCTGGACGACGGCAGCATCGGGGTGGTGACCCCGTACGCCGACCAGGTGTTCCGCATCCGCGCCGAGCTGCGCAAGAAACGCCTGTCCGACGTCAGCGTGGAGAGGGTGCTCAACGTGCAGGGTGAGCAGCAGGGCTGGGCCCCAGCGCTGCCTGGGCCAGGGGAAATGTGTCTGCTGCAATCATAACTTCATCAAATTACCCTCTAATTTACTAAAATTGCCCTAAAGCCATGGTGGCAAAAGGAGAGCTTGTGATACCGATGTCGCTCCAACGTTGACTGTAAACTCATGAATGTGAGATGCATCTTTTCTCAAAAAGATATCTTTATCTTTTCTCAAAAAGATATCTTCATCTTTTCTCAAACAGATGTCTTTATCTTTTCTCAAAATCAAATTACTTCAACGTTTATTACTTAAAAATAAATAAAATTACTTATGTTGCTCTAACGTTGACTATAAAGTCGTGGATGTGAGATGCATCTTTTCTCAAAAAGATGTCTTTATCTTTTCTCTAAAAGCTATCTTTATCTTTTCTCAGAATTAAATTACTTAAAAATTTATTACTTAAAAATAAATAAAATTACTTATGTGGCTCCAGCATTGACTATAAACTCGTGGGTGTGAGATTCATCTTTCCTCAGAAAGATGTCTTTACCTTTCTCAAAATGGTATCTTTATCTTTTCTCAAAATTAAATTACTTTAAAAATTATTACTTAATTTATTATATTTATTATTAATTTATTATTTTATTTATTATATTTATTACTTAAAAATAAATAAAACTACTGAAAAAAATAAATTGAGTGGAAATTGTGGAAACCGATAGAGTTTTAACAAACTGATGGGTTTCAGAGTTCCAAATACAAATGTAACAGAGCTTTAGCCTCGAAATGTTTTACTGATTTCTTTTCCATCTGAGGAATAAACTGTAGGGAGTCTAAAAATTTAAGTGTTTCTTCCTGAAATCACATTGATAACAAGGATTTTGTGTAGGCATAGCCTGTTGCTAGGTTGCATTTCTAGTCAGTAATAAACAAAGGCAGATGATAAAGTAACTGAGTGACAGTGAGTGGTTTGCTCTGTTTTTTCATGGTGGATATTCATGTATTTGAGAAATTTAAAAGTATGAATCAAGAACGTCCAGAATTTATTTTTAAGATAGAATAAATAAATTCAAGATTTGTTATTGACTGATAGGCAATGCTGTAAAGATAATTAACATTTCAGAAAGCTGAGGAGTGATTAATATCAAGGTGAAAATAAGTTTTTTAAAGAGGAAATATTCTTGTAATGGAATATGCTATTTATAGTGCATCTTTTAAAAATTTTAAATCTTATTATTCTTGCATAAAGCTCTTCATGTGAAGGGTAGCTTTGAGTTCAGAACATCTAGGTGTGAAATCTGGCTGGCAAGGGCACTGGTCTGGCCGTGGTATGATCAGAAATAGCAACAATTATCTCAGAGATGTTTTTTGTTTCATTTTAGGAAAACAGTTCAGAGTTTTGTTCCTCAGCACAGTACGAACACGGCACACGTGCAAACATAAGCAAACTCCAATTAAAAGGAAAGAGCAGTTACTGGAGGATTCAACAGAAGACTTGGATTATGGTTTTCTGTCTAATTACAAACTTCTCAACACTGCCATTACAAGAGCACAATCCTTGGTAGCTGTGGTGGGAGATCCAATTGCTTTATGTTCCATTGGAAGATGCAGGTACTTTCTCTATGTTCCTTGGTTAATCAGGGCTAAGGGTACTGGAAATTGTGTTTATCTGTGACTGCTGGGTTTGGAAAAGTGATGGTTGTCATCATTTATGACAGGGAAAGATGTGACATACCTACACCTGGCCATTGATAACCTGTCTTTTCATGTGTTTATAGTTGCTCAGATTTTCACTTCTCAGTAACAATTGAACATACTTCATTTTACCTTCTACTAGGGGGTTTTTGTATACCTGTTAGAATTTTATATACAAATAACTGTAACACGTGATTTGGAGTTCATAATTGTGATGTATTCTGGTATTTTAAAATTGAATGTTACTGCAGTTGTAGGATGGTAGAAGATTTGAAAAACATTATTATGTTTTGATAGGTCTTCATGACAGTAGGAAAAAACTCGATGAGATATGAGGGAATTTACATTTTATAGACCTAAATGAAGAAATGAGAAAAATGCTGAGATATGTAAACACTTTTGTTAAAGGTTCCAAGCTCTTGTTCTTCAAAGGGGTTTTTTTCGATGGAAGAGCTGAAATTTGGAGATGATCAGAGATAAACCCTGCAGCTTCTTCTCGAAGAGAGGAAACAGTGCACTGACTACATTATTAAAATAAAGCTAAAAATACATGTTAGTTGTTATATCTGTGTTGTGTTCTACTTTCCTGAGCAATGCTTCTACTGTATTGAAAAGGGACGTGGTTTTCAAAGATTGGAGTTGAAAAAGCCAAATGGAGCTCAAACCTTTGTTTACTGTGTTTATGAAATATAACCTGAATTTCACCACTTCCCTGCTGGGGCCACGTCAGGACTATCTGTACATGAGTGCAGTGATCTGCTTTAAGTGGCTTCTAACATCTTACTGGCAGAGAAATAATTGTTGTGGGTTTAGTTCACTTTTCCCTTTACCTGGTTGGGTTTTTTGGGCATGGGCTGGTTTAAGTAATGAACAGATGAGAAAGAGCCCCTGTGCCTCCCAAGTGCTCCTTCAAAATATCTGAAAAAGGGTGTGCAAAACCTTAATAAAATAAAAACCTAGGCTGTCAGTGTGGTAGATAAATGACAGTGCTGGCAGTTAAGAATTGAGTTTGCATTTTGAAGACCAGCAGCTGTTTGTAGACATAAAGCTGTTCCAAATTATAAAACCGAAAGATAATTAAGAAACAAGGAGCACTGAAACTTTATTAAGATGTATCTCAAGCTTTCCCTTTAATACACCATTGTCTTGTTTCACTGAATAATTGAACATTCACTCTTTGAAAATAGTGCTGGAGGGGCTCAGGGAGGCTGCTGGGAAGAGGGTTCTTTTTTAGTACAACAGGAGTGGAGAAGTCTGAAAGAAGTGACATTTTGTTAGCAAAAACAGACCTCAAAAAAGTTTCGAGTGTATTTGAATTTTATAAATATTCTAATACCTGTCAAAATGAGTCAAGACTGTAATGATAGTTGTAGAGAGCTTTGTGAAGTGTGCCCAGGGTAATCATTACATTCCTGAGTGCTCCAACTGGACTAGACAGGGCTGTTTTGGCAGACACCCCCTTGAAACTCCTGAGCACTCAGACAGAGACAGCAGGGTTTTATTCTATGTTCTTACACCCCAGAACAAGTGTTCCACGTGTACAGAGGCTGCTTGGGGCACTCTCAGCAAAAGTGGATGGGTCTCAGTGGATTTGTGGTGCTTGGCAGTAGGTTTGGTGACTGAATTGATTAATCAGAGGGAATTCCATCATTAAAGCATCCCGGTGATGCATTTAATTTTGGGTTTTAATTCTCATTTAAAACCTTGCAAGATTTATTTACCTTAGAGCAAAATGCAGAAAAAGGGCCAGCTTGCATCCTGAATTTTAAAAGAGCATTTCTTGCCTCTATAAAATCACAGCAGAAATGGGCTTTTAGGGAAAACTATTTTGAATTCTTAAAAACATCACTAGCATCACAGCATTCTTGCAAGGCAGACATTTGTTCTTTCTCACAAAGTCAGCTACTCAGCAAAATGTGACACTGCTGGTACAATTAGTGTGCAGCAATCTCTCATTTTTACAGGTTTTGGGGAAAGAACAGTGCTTGCTGATAGGCCAGACCTTATTACTGAAGGGTGAATAAGCAGGAGTTACAGTCAAGCACACCTTTATTCTTGATGTTTTTGAAAGAGACAGCTCAGTCAGGTTTGTTGGGATTTTTTTTTTAAAGTGACATCTTCAGACCTTTTTAAAATATCTTTTAAGCTTCAGTAACTTCATCCAAAAAGTTCCTTCAAGGTTAAAAAAGAAAATCATGAGTGTAAAATTTTGTGTAGGTCCTGCTGTGGATGTTAACAAAGAAAAAAGGGGTGTTTTTTATGAAGCAGTAGAAGACATGTCATGAGAAAGCAGAAGACAGGGAGGAATGTTCTTTTATTACATGGTTTAAATAATTCCTCCATCCTCCAAGAAGTTGGAAACAGGATTTTCATAGACAAGTCATGCATCATCAGATGGTTGTTTTCCTAGATCAAAAATATTTCTATATGTTATAGAAAAATCTGACATGCACTAAAACTTCTGGGTTTGTTTGTTTTCCACTAGAGGATCTCAAAGAATATCTAGAAACTCCCAAAAATATTAGTTTTCACATGCCTCTGAAGTGTTTCACAAGAGTGGTTTTGAGGGCCCTCTGAAAACCCTTTTGTGTTTGGTTTTTGTTAGCTTTGGTATTTGTTACACTGAAGGATCTGCCTAAATTCAGAGAACATTCTTGACATCTTCTGGGAATGAGAATCTGTGTAATTCCTGCGACTGTTTGAGCTTCAATAAATGCCTTAAATCACATACATTCCTGAATTTTAAGCATTGAGTTTTTAGTTTTCTAGGAAAAAGTTGTGAGTTGGAGCTGTCCATGGCATGAATATGAAATGTGACCTGATGCACATGGACAGAGCTGTGTGTCCATTTGGAAAGGCTGGGCAGCTTTTCTCTGTGCTGTGGGGTTCAGCTGCAGGGAGCAGCTTCAGGGTGGATGTGTTAGCACACATAAAAAATAAAAATGTCCCACAGTTGCATTAAATCTGTTTTCATTTTAATAACAGTCATTGAGCCTTCCTCACTGTTTCTAAAAATCCTTTCCACAGGAAATTCTGGGAACGGTTTATTGCCCTGTGCCACGAGAACGAAAGTCTTCATGGCATCACGTTTGAGCAGATCAAGGCTCAGCTGGAAGCTCTGGAGTTAAAGAAAACCTACGTGTTGAACCCCCTGGCCCCCGAGTTCATCCCCCGAGCGCTGCGGCATCAGCACTCGGCCAATCCCACCAAACAGCAGCAGTCACCTCCCAAGGTAACCTGGGCTGGCTCCTGTCACCAGCTGGGAGTGAATCTAGAGAAATAACATGAAAGGTTTATGGAACAAGCTGTTTGTTTTAAAATTGCATCAGTGCAAGCAGATATGAATGCAGATTTCCAGAGGGATCCCTCAGCATTTTCAAGTGAAAGCTCCAGGCTTGTATTATTGTAAAGTTTTTAGTAATATAGGTTGGGGTTGTCCAAGCTTTGTTTCCTTACTAAAACACACCTTGGCTCACTCTGGCGTGTTCAGTGGCAGTTTTGCAGTGACCCTGGAGAACTTCAGCCATGGAAACTCAGGATTTAGATGTACCAGATTAAACTCTCTGAGCAAGAGCCAGTCCCTGTCCCAAGCTGTGCTGTGACTGCACCCCAGGAAACCATAGGCTGATACAGACAGTGACAAGGAGTAAAAGAAGCCAACAAAATAATACCCAAAAGGGATTTGGTTTGGTCTAAAAGGCACATTTAAAATTCAAGGACTTAAATTATGTAAGATAATTTTTGATGTAATTAAAAATATGTTGTAAACTGGTTTATTGCATAGATTAGCTCAGTGATAATGTCCTTCAGAAGACCAGATTTCATTAGCATCAAGAGGGCAGAGAGATAAAATTACCTCTGAGTGGTAATTTCATCAACTCTTTTTATAAAAGCAGGTGAAGAAGTGATGAAAATACATATCTTCCTTAGGATGATAAAGAACAACACTAAATTTTAGAGCTTTCTTGGGGGGGGTGATATATTAGTAATGAATTCTATTTTTAATAGTTCTTTGTAGTTTATATCAAAATCATTTGGATTGTAATTTAATTGAATTGTGTTTAGAGATGGAACTGAAATGCAGGTTGTCAACTTTGTGATGAACTCAGTGTACAGGAAGGAAGAACTGCACATATTTCCCATAGCTTTGCATTTTTGTTCCAGGCTGTGTCACTGAAATGAAATTTTTATGACAGTTTTTTTTAATACAAAAAGGAAAGCCTTTCCTTTGGCAGCCCTTCCTAAAAGGGAGCTTGTAAGTGAGAACATTTGGTTTCTTCATCAAGATGCATGCATTACTTTCTGAAACAAACACCAGATTTCTAAAGCTTCTAGTCATGTGTCAAAACACTGGGCCTACAGAAAACCAGAAATTACAAAATTGTCTTTAAAAGCCACTGCTGTACTCTCATTTTTCATGAGCTCTTCAGTTTTTTTCCTTAATAATAGAACATCATTATTAATACTTTTAGTTTCCTAAATGAAGAAAAAAGAAGTACTTGAAAATGCAGGTTTAGTACATTTAGGAAAAAAGGGGGAGTGAGTGTTGGGGAAAGTGAGAGTCTTGTAAGTAGACAGCTCTGTTTATTTTGCTTTAGTTTGTTGGTAAACTAAGCCCTTGTGCTGTTCAAACTGCCAGCACTCTATTTTCAGCTTGAGATCTGAAGTGTTTAAACCACCTATATCACAATTCTAAATAAAATCTTCCCTCTAAATGCCATTGAGAGGTAGTGAATGTGTGCAGTAACAGCAGAGCAGTGAGCAGGTAATAGTCAAATTCTCTGAGAATACAGCTGGGATCAGGGATACGTTTCCCTTTGCTCAAGTTTTAAAAGCAGATGGCTGGTTTTGCTTATTATAGATGTCCTAAGCACAGTATTTAACATTTAAAATGAAGGATTAAAACCTGGTGCTGGTGTATTTTGTAGCAAAAAAATAAGGACAGTCTTGAATACCATGTTTTGTGGTGAGTTTATGGACATTGTGCAAGTCAGGGCTTGTCTTTTGCATGTGCTGAAAAGTGGTTTTGTACAAACAGCACTTCTTACTCAGCAGAATTGCTCCTGGATTTATGTAGGGACATTAAAAACCTCTTTGCTGTTTAGATTTTAAAGAAGGAAAAGTGTTTAAGTCTTGTCTTCAGTGTGAGAGGCCAGCAGCCAGCATGGAGCTGTGAGGGCAGTGCCTTCTCCTGTGCTGGTGTGCTTGGCCAGGTGTGGCAGTGGGGAAGGAGTTGGATGGGGACAGCCTTGATTGAAGGTGATGATGTGGAAAGGGAAAGTTTCCAGAACTCGGAGCTTCCCTCGGGGTACTTCACGTACAGTAAATTAAACTCTGAGTTTACAACTTTCCTACCTCCCACTCGCTGCCTGCCAGCTTTTGGTCTGGATTCAGGCACTTAAATCAGGGTGCATCATCATCCCAGACGTTTCCTGCAGTCACTGAGGACCACAGGTCGGAATAAATCTCTGGAGAACTCTCACTACTCCTGTTTGTTGACTAAAGGGGGATCCAAGGAATGATGAGGCTGTTAACTGCCTGCAGTCACCCAAATCTTGGGCTGGGCTTCCCCTGAGAGCCTTTATGTAATGTGGATATTTATATTCCAAAGGTGGAGCGAGTTTTTTGAGGGAACTGAGTGTATTTGTGCTCCAGTGTTGGCAGTCACCAGCAGTTCTAGGGTAGGTTTAGGTGTTCTGGAGATGGGTGGAGACATGAGCCTTGGTGTGAAAATCTTTGAGAAATGATAACAACTGAGTTCATAACAGACTGTTATAAAATCGTTAAGACTTCAAAACTGTGAAGAGAAAAAGAAAAAAGAAAAGCAGCAACTCCCTTCCCCACCTTCCTGGTGGCCCCAGTTGACTTTCATTTACCAATCTGATACAGGGACATACTGAAGCTCCCGTTGGGCAGGACAGCTACTCTTCAAACTTACCCTCATTATTTTCTTATGAACTTACGTAATTATTTGGTATTTCATCTTGAAAAATATGGCACCTATAAAATACAGGTCTGGTAGGTTAGAGCAGAGGTTTGTCAGACTTCTGCACAGGCTGCTTGCCTCTGACACTGTAACAGACAGAGAAATGCTGTGTGCTGTCCATGGGTGATTAAGGCTGTAGCTCCTCCACGTTTTTAGATTGAATCTTTCTCTGTTGAATAAACAGGCTTCCTTTGTTTAAGTGCTGCAATGAAAAGCAATTATTATTTTATTTTTCCATAATTCATTTTTCAAATGAGAGGAAAATTTGGAGACCAGTTCCTTAATCTGGTTTATGCATGAGTCAACATTGTCAAACAACCTGTCTTTGTACCCTGACTAATTTGCTCAGAGTGCTGGAAAACTGCCTAGACTTATCTCCTGGGCAAGAAAAGTTTTGCAGCATCAAAGTGTTCTTAGATTTATTTTAAATTTGTGAACGTACTTAGGTCCAGATTAAGTAAAGTATTTCTGTGCTGCAAAGGACTCGGGAGCATACTGGCAATGGAATATGTGCTCACAGTTTATGAATATTAACTAATTAGTTGATGCTGCAAACTCATGAGAAAGTAGGAGGGATAACTCAGGTCTGTTAAAATCCTTTTCTAAGGCACAGTTCACCAAGGAAGAAGAGTTTCCCCCGAGCACAGGGGTTCTTTACTCTCCTGTATTGCACTTCTGGGGAGCAGTCACAGAGGAGCCCCAGCCCAGAAGCTGATAAATGAGATGGGGCAGGGAGACAGTGTCCCATGGGACATTAAAACTGGGGGCAGCTCCTTTGTCTCCAACATTTTTGAGCTGGAACCTGGAGCAGAACATGGATCATGCTTCCACTACAGCTGACGTGGCAGAGGGGTACTGAGGGTTACATTGGTCCTGGGTGCTGCTCCTGAAAGATGTGGGACAGTGGGAAATAAAATGGTGAGAAAAGAAACTCAGAATATCTGCTGTAACTCTCTGCATATGAAAACAGGCCTTGGGAGAGAATTTTGCCAGAAGGAATTGTAATGACCCACTGGTTAATTGAATTAATGGTGGTTTATGTCCAGCTTTGTGAATTCATAGTCAGGTGGTGGAACTGGATGGTTGAATGTGTAAGAATAAACTGTTAGGCTGACTCCTTCCAAACTCTGTTTTATGTTAAATTATCATGTTTACTTGAAATAAAAAGCTTTGATTTGTGTAAGAATGCAAAGATCACTATTATTGGTTTTTTTCCTTTAAAGGGCAAGGTCCATCATCATAACCAGAATGACCATTTCCCACCTGATGGAATTGGTGAGTGCCTCTGCAGTTCCTGGGGGAATTCCTGAGCCCAGTGAAGCTGGCAGTAGTTTGACATAGATTGAGTACCTGCTCTCTTCTCTGTTTGAAAGCCATTTACTTGTTGTTTGCATGTGGGAATCAGATCATAGACTGTTAAGTGGACATTTGATATTTCTGAGGCTCTTCCTTTATAGGTGTTGTGTGCACATATTTTTAAGCCTTAACACAAAAACACAGTTGTTGGCCTTGGAAAAATAGCTGTGTTTGAAATTCATCATGTACAGCCCTGTACCAGGGTATTTGCACTAAAAGGGTTTGGACATTGTTTTGCATGCACTGTTTTCTGAGGTACTTTGAAGTTAAATTGTGCTGTCATACATCCAGATATTACTGATCATACCTTTGCAAGGTAGCATGCAACAGCTGAATAATTTTGTTATTAATTTGGAAAAGCATTAGTTTAGAGCTTGTCTTCCCTGCTAAAGAAAGGAGGGTTATTTTGGTTTTTGATGCAGTGCTTAGTAGCAGCTCTGACTGTCAGCATATTTAATTAGTTTGGGACATTCTTTCATTAATGCACTTACCAGCTCTTGGTTTCTGTGTATCTCAACTCGTATTTTCTGCCTCTTCAAATTTTTGAAATGGAATACTGGATTTGATTAATGCTTTCTCTTGCTGTATTAGGCCTGTGCTGTTAAAGAGTTGCACACATACTTTTTATAAAGATAGATGCTGTTGGGATGAAAAAACCAAAGAAATGGTCATCTTCATGTTCTGTTTTGTGTGTATATCTTCTTTTTTTGTATGTATATATCTTTTATTTTTATCTTTATTTTCAGTTCAGCCCAATCCTTCTGTTCTAATTGGAAATCCTATCCGAGCATATACTCCTCCCCCTCCTCCTCTGGGACCTCACCCCAATCTGGGGAAATCTCCAAGTCCTGTTCAAAGGATAGATCCACACACTGGGACAAGTATTCTATATGTACCTGCTGTCTATGGAGGAAATATGGTCATGTCTGTGCCTTTGCCTGTAAGAAACCATTTTCTGTTTCTCCCCCCTCCCCACCTCACTTACTGCATGCACATAAATGTATGAAAAAATCAGATAGAGAATATTGCAGGCTTTTTCCAGCAATTTTTCCAAATTTGTGGGCTCTGCTGGCTTTAGGAGTGCCAGTACAGAGCACTTCCAGAAAATAAGGACCTGAAAGCTTTGCTCCCCCAAATAACTCCAGGCAGGCTAAAAGCAATTTCATGTTCGTGTAATTTGGTGTGTTTCAGGCATGCCAGTGGAATCTGTCTCATCTGTCTTGAGACACCTGCCTCTGAATTATTTGCCTGGTTCAGTTCTTAATCATTGGAGAGACCTCAGTGATTCACACCCAGTTTGTTTCTCTTTATTGGCATCACACAGCCTAAATTACAAGCTTTGGATGTCTGCAGTGCAAGGTGTCTGAAGTGAAGTGATAAGGAAAATAAGCATAATGGGATGTTTTTTCCTTCCAGAACCTCATAGTGAACCAGTTTCCTCTCCAATCCCTTCCCTTAATGACATTTGGGAACAGAATGAAGATCTCTAATCAGGTCTTTTAGGCTACATTTATGCATGGAATTTTGGATTACGAATAAAACTGTCCCACCAAAAATTTACACACATTAAAGAAGCAGTCTCTGCTTTATTTTTACCCTTCACAGTCAACATTTTCCAGGAGGAAAATGCAAGGAAAGAACAAAGGCTGCAGAAGCTTGTGGAGTAACATGTCTGTGTTGTACACAGCTCCTGAAGACTGTGGCAAGGATGTGGAACTCACACACGCAGATGTGTTTAATTCTATTCATAATGCTAAATGTTGGAATGCAGTTAATTGGGTTTTTTTCAATAATTATGAGTCCTCTGTTGTAATTTGGGTTATGGATGCTGAATAGGGGACTTGCTGTAGTTTCAGTTTTGTGTCTTAGATCAGCTGGCAGCTGTAAATTAGTTTTCTTTACTAGGCCCAGGAATTTTCCTTTTTCCAAACTTACTAGAAATCTGCATTTGATGGATAAATTTAAATGCAATGAGAAGGCCAGCAGCTGTATCTTTGTCATGCTTGTTCACGTTATATTAATATCAAACCAAGGTAATTTAAAAAGCTCTGTCTTATTGTTCCAAGGTTAATATATTTTTTATGTGTTTCCAATCAAAAGAAATGTATTAAAAACAAGTATTTTGAACTCACCTTCCCTGAGGATGGATTTTTAAATAATTAAGTGGGAAGACTGAGGTACTAATGAGACTGCTACTTTTGAAGAGAAGCTTGGAGATGATTTGGGGTTGTACAGATGCCATAGTAGCCTAAAGCTGAAGTTCAAAGTGCACATTTCAAGGGCAAATAGTAATTTAAAAAAAGAATTGGATGAAAGTTGTTACACTTGAAACAAGCAGGGAGGGAAGTAAAATGTGTTTATGTTCGTGGAAGATAAAATGATGTCTTTGTTTAGTGCAGTTTCCATGCCCAAGGTAAAAGCTAGAGGAGGTTGTCTGCTGCCATCACTAAAGGATGTTTTGGGCCTGAGTGTTGGGGACAACTTTCCCTGCACTCTCCTCTGGTTCATAGATTTCCTTTCTTTTATTAAATTCCCCACAGGACGAGGCTGAACTCATTTGATGCAGAGCTGCCTTCCTTTGCATTCCTTTTAGGAATAAAACTGAAGCCATTGTAGAAAATCCTGACTTTGTACCTGCTTTCAGGAGGAGGATTTTGCTTTAACTCTGCAATACCTGTGTCACGTAGCACAGACACTTTGGAGTGTCATTCCCTGCCACTGCTCACCTGTGGGCACTCCCTGGGCTCCACCAATAGTCCTGGGAGCTTCACTGGGTGTCCTGTGGGTGCAGAGGTGGGCACAGCCCCTCCTGCTGTGGCCCAGAATCCCAGCACTGGGTGCTGCAAGGTCTGGTCCTCACCTTTGAGGCTTTTCTCTCTGTCCCACCCTGAGCCACAGCCCAGTGTCTCGTAGCTACCAGGAGAAAGGGCTTTGTGTTTGCTTGAACTTCACCCATTTCCATTTAATTAGGGAAGAGATTAATCTGAAGCTTATTAAACTACAATTTGTCCATCAGTCTTTTCTCTCTGAACTTCAAAACCACTGAAACAAGAATGGGTTTTGATAGAAAAATTTTTGCCCAGGTTTCTCCTCGAAAATCTGTGCCCCTTGTTTTGCCTGCCCTTAGAGCTCTTCCCTCCCAGTAGTTGTATGCAAGCGTGTCAGGCCACGTGGTGCACAAAAAACTCTTGTGATTGACCTAATGTCAGCATGCTCATTATCCCTGCCTTTAATTTAATGTACCTTAACAGATCACGTCTCTCTCTTTCTTATATTTTTTTATTTTTAATTTTTATTTTAATTTTTGTTCACCACATAGGTACCATGGACGGGGTATCAGGGTAGGTTTGCAGTCGACCCTCGACTCATTACTCACCAAGCAGCCATGGCATATAACATGAACCTGTTACAGGCACATGGGCGAGGGTCTCCGATCCCGTATGGCCTGGGCCACCACTCCCCTGTTAGCATAGGACAGCAGCAGCTCCCACACCAGGACAAGGAGCAGCATGAACAAACTCGAAATGGTCAGTGCTTGGAATGGCTCTGCAAACTGCTCTGCTTTGGGGAAAGGTGGTGCTTGAAATAGGGGTTGTGGAAAGGACTTTCCTTCCTCCATCCTTTCTGTCCTTTGCCCTTTCCTCCGTGATCGAGGGATCCACAGATTGGGGAAATGAACTGGGATTTGCCATTACAAATAGAATAACTGGGATATTGTGAGATTCAGAAGGAATGGGAACTGGGGAGGGGTGTTATGATGTAATTGTTCCATCTCCCTTCCGCAGTACTGCTGATGTTATTTGCAATTAAGTTGCAAATAATCACTTAGTGGTGATTAATGAACAAAGTGTAGAGATTAGAGGGGAAGTGTTATTTAGGTAGATGATAGAAAATGTCTGTGGTGCTGTAAATGCCGTACTAATAAGTGTATTTTCCTGTGTCTGGGGAAAAAAAATCCCCAAATAATAATTTTTCTATGGAAACGAAATAATTTTGTAAATGTTTCTAGGTAAAAGTGAAAACACTGCTGGACCTGAAATCAGTAAAATTCGAACACCCGAGAAGAAACCTCTGGAATCCAAGCAGGTGGGTTTCTCTTGTCTGGATTTCTGGTTTGGCTTGTTTGTTTATTTTTGGGGATTGGAGTATTTTTGTTTGTTTGTTAGTTATTTCATACTCTCTGTTAATGAATTTAATCATTATGTTTAGTCATTCATTCATTTAGTCAAACTGAGATGTTTTTATTTCAGTTTTTTAAATGCGAATTCTCAGGACTTTTTACTCTCCTTTTGCAGGTTGATTTAGAAGCCAACCCTCAGCAGAGAAGCCCCGAGTCCCGTTCCAGTGTTGGTTACCCCAATGCTAAATTCCATCGCAAAGACAACCCCACCCCCCGGCAGCTGAACCTGCACCTGACCCCACCCCACTCCCAGTTCGCAGTTCCCAACCGCCACTTCCAGCACCTCTCCCAGATCCCGAGGCAGCCGTACCCTCTGCAGCAGCAGCAGCAGCAGCAAAACCTCTTAAATCAACAGCAAAATCACTTGCCTGAGCAGCCCAACCAAATGCCACCCCAGCAGAGCCAGGTAGTTCAGCAGCATAATCACTTGAATCAGCAGCCTCCACCACCTTCGCAGCTTTCCCCTGCTTTCCAGGCAGGCCCCAGCCAGTCCTTTTTTAATAATCCCATTCCCCACCGACCACATTCTCCTGCTGTAGATGCTGTGATTTCAGAACAACACCCCCCACCTCTGTTACAAGAAGTCAATAATCCTTTGAGGCCTATTGCACAGCACAACCCAGTTCTGCCAACCCACTTGAACAACTTCATTGAAGAGAATCCGTCAGGAATGCCCTTAGGGGACACTTTAGGTAGGTGACTTTTCTTTATTTAAATTCAGAGTGTGCAATTATAACTACATTGAAGTGAAAATGAAGGAGGTATTTACCTTTTTCAGGCATATTGCTCTGAATTGGGTCATTGTTGGGTTAGTTTCCATAAGTAATGTCATTGAGCATAATTTGCTGCTTGAGGCATGTTTGAATATTCAGCACTTTATTAGAAGATTCATGTTTATATGATTTTCCATATGATTTAAATAACCAGGTTATGCACTGCAATGCAGTTAGTGTATAATAGACCCTGGAATAAACTGTATAAAAAGTATTATTTTTTTTTTTCTGACATAAAGATCTTTAAAAAGGGGCATTAGATAAAATTTTTTTTCAAAACTATTTTTATAGATCGTATGCATGGAAATGTAGCTTTGGAAACAATAAGGCAGCAACAACAAGCCAGGTTACAGCAATGGAATGAACATAATGCCTATCTCAGTCAAGGCACTATTCCATATCAACACCATCACCATCCTCATCTACCACATCTTCCTCAGCAACCAATTGGATTACATCAACAGCAGCAAGTTAGGGCAAACTGGAAACTTGCCAGTAATACAGAAGATGAAACAGAGGCAACATATTCAAGGTATTTGTTTACTGAGTCATCAGAGCTTGTGTAAAATTGAGCAGTGGGCACCTATCTGTAACACTGTGATCAAGTGCAAGGCACTTAAAGGTATTGCTTTTTGCTGCTGTTATTATGAAGGTTAAAATAGTTGGCAGGCTGACTTACAACTATGCTTTTATTATGTGTTATGCTTTATTCTGTTAGTATATTGGGTAGTAAAGCTGTAGTGGAAAAATATTTTTATGGAGCTTTTCAGTGCTGTATTTATGGAATAAGGAATGGATAGAGAGTAACAACCTTGTGTTTTTATGAAAGAGGTGTCAGAGTGTAGTTAAGGCCTATTTAAGTTGTAAATTCTTCAATTTGAACTAGCAGTCTGAGATTTGTGTGCTTGAAAAGAAACAAAACAGCCCCTCCCTGAACACTGCTCCCCAGTGAAACCTAAACTTTTCTTCCTTTTCAAAAAGCCTTTGCTTTTAAAAACAGATTTTTCAATAAATGCTTGTATTTGAGATGGAGCTTTAGGGGGCAAGAAAGGAAGCTGTTGAACATCAACAGAAAAATGGTTCCAGTGGTCATCAACTTTAATCATGTATATTGGAAAGGCTGGATTTTTAAATTGCCTCTGTTTACTGTCATCTCCCACTATGCTTTCTTTTCCATCTGGTTTGTTATAGACATGATAAAGCATCTAAATGCCCTCTTAGCTGACTCGTTGGAGTGCTGAATTGAATTGGCCTTTTGAAGAAGTTCAGAAGTATATTGTGCAAGTGAGGGGAGTCCCTGATTGTTCTGGCTTTTGCCTTGAAAGGGGTTAAAGTTTTCTTTAACTCTGTGAACTTTTTACTTTGTGTAGTAAAGCAGGAAATCCTTACCTTTAGTTGTCTCTTAAGAGATAACAAAAAATTGATTCTTCTGACTGGAAAGGAAATCTCAAGAGTTATTAAAACTTTGAGACGATTCAGGTGGGTATTTCATCCAATTAATCCTCTTGTGCCTAATTTCTGATTGCTCAGTCACATCCTTTGAAGTTAGGGTCAGTAGAGTGCAAAGATGAGAATATTTAAATTCAGCATTGTGTTCTCTGAGTTTTCTGCACCTCAAAAAGAGCGAGATTTCAGCAAAACTTTTTTTTTTCCCCTCTTTCCTTGCTCCATTTGCTGTGTCCGTGCAGGTTCCAGGACTTGCTGCGGGAGCTGTCGCACCGCGACCCCAGCGAGAGCCGCGACGTGGCCGAGATGCCGCCCCCCCAGTCGAGGCTGTTGCAATACAGACAAGTCCAGCCCCGAAGCCCACCAGCACTCCCTTCTCCTTCCTGTAACTCCAACCACTTCCCCAACTTCACTGAGAGCAGCAGAGACATTGAACTGCCCACTAACCCAGCATTTCAGCAGCATTTACCCCAAATGTACACCCCACCTTTCTCAATGCCATCCGAACACATAACCCCGTCTCCCTTGAAATACCTGCAACCTGATGGGTCCTGGACTTACGCTAACCTACAGCAGAATCACCTCCTGGGGCAGGGCTTTCACTATGGAATACCTCCACTGCCCCACAGGTCGCAGCAAAGCCCTTTTATACAAATCCAGAATCATCAGCACGCAGTTGGTCAGGAGCCATTTCATCCACTCGCATCTCGAGCAGTTTCTGCTTCTTCGCTCCACAGCTTAGAAGAGGTGGGTGTTCTGTCTGCTCTGCACTTGTCCTGTCATTTCAATATCAAATTATGTTGGGAAGTGGTCGTGAATGCAAAACGCCTCACGCATTAAAAGCTCACAGTGGGAATTTCTGTGAGGTGGAATTGTTCTCTGCGTTTCTGCTGTTCACCCTGAGCGGATCCGTGGTTCTTGTCGCTGCAGGTGTAACATTTTCTCTGTTAAGTGGGAAGCCTTGGCTTTTGGAATGTTATGAGTTCTTGTGCAGTCATTGCTCTGTGTCTTCATGTCATTTATCTGCAGTGAAAATCACCCACAGCCCAGGTGGAAGCTCTGGACAGTCAGCTGGAATGACCCAGCCAGTTGACTCAGTGCTGAGCTGTGAATGTGCTTGAGTTACTTCTCATACAAAACCAGAGCTGTCATAATCCCACCCCGCCTGCATGAATTTAATACAAAGCCATCCCATGTATTTTGGGTGCTGTGTGTTGGAAATCAGAGACATCCAGCTGTGCTGCCTGAGGCTGGCTCCAGCACACACCCTGCCACACACAGCTGGCTCTGTCCCTCTCCATCTTCTCTTGTCCTGGGCTCTCAGGGGGTGTGCCAGCACATGCAGCTAGGACAGGCCATGTTTTGAACAGGAGGTTTTAATCCCTGTTGGAATCTGAGGTGCTGAGGAGTGGAAGCACAGAGTATCCTGAAGCCAGTTGCATTCCAGGAATGTGAGATTTAATATTCTCACTGACTGCATGTAATCCAATATTTGTACATAAGTGGCTTGTTCTGTGATGCATTTCTGTTAAGGTATTTAGAGAAGCTGGGGAGGGAGCCTTCCTCATTGCCATCTCACACAATATATATTTCATTTCTTTCAACTTCTGAAAACAGAAAATACTAGTTTTTGAGCCTGAGAAAAATAACTGAAATTGAATTCCAGTGCATTTTACAAATTTCTGTCTTACACAGATCCAGAGAGGTTAATGGAGTCCTCAGGCCCAGCCAGAGCCGTAGTAAGGTTTGGGTTTATAGACATTTAGAAATTTGATGTCTCAGTCCATTAAGTCATACCACCCTGTACAAAATCAAATACTTTGTGACAACAGTTAATGCTGTCAGTACAGCAGGACGTAGGAACAATGGCTTTTCAGCAGTAATAAACCAATAAATATTCCTATAGAGCTTGTGACAGCTCCTGCTATCTGAAGACAAATAGAGTGAGCCTTTATGTAATTAGTGCAAATTCAGTTTAGTTCTTATTTCTTCTTCCTTTCAAAATATGTGACAGAAATGCCAAATGCAGTAAAAGTGTTACAAGACAGAGACTTGCTTATAAACTTTCCAAAACTGCTGCTTCAGCCCGTGGGTAGGACTGAATACACAAAGAAATCAAAATTTTAGGGTTTTAGGTGTATTTTTAACAGATGTCCCTCAGACAAGGCACTTGTCAGGGCTGATTTCTTGACTTTTGATATCCTTGCTAAACTGTTTCCTCAATCACTATTTATAAAGCTGTTAATTGACTTGATACTTGAAAGCTTTTGCATGTGTTTAGTCAAACCAGATCTGAACTGCACATCAAAGGGAATACTGGAGTTATTCTGTCTGGTTCTGTACTTGCAAGTGTCCAGAACTTTGATAAATTCCTGATTGCTTACCAAAATAGCCCGTTTAAACTCAATGAATGTATACTTTTTGGGTTGATTTGGGCAGTAATTTATAAAATTTTTTTGGTGGTTGTTGTTATTGTTGAAGAATTTCCCTAGGGGAGTGGATTGTCAGGATATCCAAGTGTTGATCCCTTGAGTGTGGCAACTGAAATAAGATATAACAGTTTCCTTTCATGCACTTTTTCCCCCTGTCTATTTTTTGTAGATGATATAGTAACAATAGTTGGACTCTGCAAGCAAGTTATTTGATATTTGTTTAGCTAATTTCTTGTGACATTGCATTAGGATGTTCTTTTTCTGCCCTTTACCAAGTCTAGATTTACCTGAATGACTCTTCTGTTATTGGTGCTCTTGTTAGTCAGTGCAGATGGGAGTAAATACTGTATTTATTGTTAAAAATAAACTGTACAACAGACTTGCTTTGAATCTTGAGAAAGCTTAGAGGGCCCTTAAATCTGAACTCTTAAAGCCCACAGGTTAATTGATGGGGCTCCTGCTGTTTTCATCTACATGATCTACAGGGTTTATGGAAGCAAGTAATTTCTGTGGTTTCAGATAAAATTCTTTGCATTATTTCTCCCAAGGGCACTTGCTTCTCCAGAGCATTTGTTTTGTATGTACAAAATCCAGTATACAAATGTATCCTGCTTCCCCAGATCCTGGTGTACAAGTCACTAATTTATCCTTTGGAAAAGGAAAAAGCCATTTTTTTCCTGACTGCATTGTAAGAACATTTTTTTTTCTTTGCTCTTCTATGTTTCTGTGCTTCCTCTGCTTCATCTGTAAATGCTGGGTATCTTCCTCCTCACTGTGTGATCCAACGCCCACGTAGGAGTGTGAGATGTAAAGGTTGATAAGAATTAAGAAATCTCAGTTGTTGTTCTTTGCTCTTCCTTTAAAATTCTCTATTCTGTGTGATAAAAATATGTTATCAGTGGCTGCAGTATACAACATATAGCTTGAAATGTATTCTTTTTTTTTTGTAAATGCAAAGAACTAGGGTTTTTTTTTGGTAAGACATTTCACGGATAATATTGAATGAGGAAATGGTATTTGATACATGCAGTTGAATCAAAAGAGCAAAAGGCTATTTTTATGGTTTGTTTTATTTTTGTTCACAGTATGAACCAAGAGGACCAGGCAGGCCGTTGTACCAAAGAAGAATTTCCTCTAGTTCAGTCCAGGCTTGTTCTGAAGAATTAAGCACTCCTCAAGACAGTCTTGGTCAGTGTAAGGAGCTTCAGGACCACAGTAACCAGTCATCATTCAACTACTCCTCCCCTGAGCTGTGGGTGAACTCCTCCTCCTCTGCCCCGTACCCAAACATTCCATGCAACGGAGCCAGCAGAGCCGTTCCATCCCGGGAGCTGCTAGGTGGGTACAGCTGCAGCTGCTGCTGCCTTCCCCAAAACCAATTTAAGCAAAATTTTTTTAAGGATTTCTTCTTTCAGTTGTTACAGGTTTGCTTGGAATAATCCCATTTCTTGTTAACATCCTGCTTTTCAGCTAACAAAGCCATGCTGCTTCTTAGTCTTCTCCAAAAGCTCCACTAAACCCAGAAAGTCTCTTACAGAGGCTTCAAGTGCAGCTGAATTTGTGCTGCAGGGAGCTAAGGTGACTGGTGGGATTTATTTGCAAGATAGATTATTTGTTTCCAGAATCAGCGATATTTTGTGTTGGTATTACAGTCTGAGGGAGCAGCACATAAACTGAATTAGTGCTCTCAGCGTTTCTCCAGTAAATTCTGGTACTTCATCAAAGGAGTGACGAGTTTAAAGTCTCTCTCACCGTGGAGGAATCTCAGTGGAATGTGGCTTCCCTGGTGGTAGCAGCAGTGCTGATTGATTGAGCAGACAGAAACTAAATTAACTTTTCAGAGATGACAAAAAGCTGCAAGGAGAGAGCTGGAGCAGCTCAACTGCCCTTCTTCTGTTCTCTCTATTTCTTGTGTTTTTGAAAAACAAAATTATCAGGATAGTACAGATTCTTCCCTGCGATTTTACTTTAAGCATCTCCAGTGGTAATTGAAAAACAAAATTAATAAAAATGCAAACAGTATTCCAGTGTGGATATTAAAACCACTTAATAATGTGGAAAAATATTTATAAGCTGGTTTTATTTGCCTTAAAAGATTTAATTGCTTTTCATCAAACTTTATAAACGTAAAACATCTTGCAATTTCATAGTAATTCTGAAGTAGGAACGTGCAGTGTAGAATGAATCAGAAAAGCTCTTTATATCAGAGACAGCACTTGAGAATTAAATTCCTAATGTGCCTTTTAATTTCCAAAATGTGAAAATGTTATTTTGCAAACCCGTATTTATGGCAGCATCTTTCATGCTAAGTTCAAAGCTTCAAGCTCAGGGCACCTCCTTCAATCTATTTCTATTTTTACTGAAAATCAAGGAGCTGAATGCACAGTATTATGTGGCATTCATCACTGAATTGCTCACACAGAGTTGCTCTCCAAACTCTGTGGTTATCTAAGGGGAGCTCAGGAACTCTGGCATGTTTATGTTGGGATCAGCTAGTCCTGCATTTCTTTGCTTTAATGAAAAGCTTGAGAACCTGTTTGTGACTAAAGTCCTCAGAGGACAGATGTGTATGTAAAAAGTACCATATACACACATTTGCTGTCAAATACTAAATTTTAAGTAAAAATGTCAAGTTCTCACTGCTAACTGCATTTGCAATGAAATGTTTTTCTATTATAGTTAAGCATGGTTTCTGTTTTGTCAATAAATGTATATGAAACAGAGCCCTGTATCTAATGGTTCATGCAAACACATCCCCATTTTATGGCTGCTGTGGCTTTCCACATTTACAGCTCACTGCCTGTGATCATATTTACAGCCCAAATGTGTTTTATAGAGCTAAGGGTTAATGACCATTAACTGCACTGTTCTCGTTACTGTTGGTTTTTATCCATGAAATAAAACCCCCTGAGAATGTGATGCTGTGGAAGCCCTGTGCCTGTGTTTGTGCTGAGAGGAGTGACCCTGACTCCAGACTGTGCAGGGGCTGGTCTCTCCTGCGCCTCAGGAGTGGCTGTGGCACCAGTGTTGAGTGGGATCAGGAGGGATTTATGGAGCACAGGGAGAGCTGCTGTCAATTGCTCAGGGCTGTTCTATGCAGGCACTTCCCAAAATTGCAATTTGGGAGTTTGATATGCATTGCTTTTTCTGTTGATGGAAAGAAAATTATTTCTTATTTGAGATGTGTATTTCATATTTTTCCTTCTCTTAGACACCTCTACCACACACAGCTTTCACCTCTGGCCCTGCTTGTCATTACTTGTCTTCTCTTGAGTGCTGTGGTTATTTTGGGAGGTTTTTTGCTCGTGTTCTGGGTTGTTTGTTTTTTGTTGAATCATAGCAACCCTAGCAAAATTACTTTGCTTGTGTTCTTTCCATATCCATTCTTTTATGGGTTGGTTTTGGGGTTTGGTTTTTTTTTTGAGTGCTCTATAAAAAGCAGAAACCTGTGTGTGACCCTTCCAGTGAGAAACTTTATGTTTTTCTACTTTTGCACTCATTTGGTGGTACACTTTTGTATGTGCACTTTAAAAATAACATTTTATGATTAAAGCCTGAAATAAGTACAGAATATATCTGTTGCCCAGTTCCTGGACTATTGCAGATAGAACATGGAGCTGTGTTTCAGTGTAGTGTCTCTCTAGCTGTGCAAGACAGCACAATTCTCCAGACAAAATTAAGGGACCTCATTAGGATTCGGGAAATTCACTTGAAAGCAGTTTTATACCTATGGTTTAAAGCACCATTTTTTCTGATAGTTACAGGAGTTGTTAAATGTGGAGCAAGAACATATCAATTAGCAGGAATGCATTCAGCCTGAAATACCAATAATTAGTTGGTTGGCATTCAGGACTCTGAATTGCTGTTGGAGAATGAATTATATATGGTGCTGTAAATTTTAATTTTAGCCTATTAAGCTGTAAAGCAAGAAGAATGAAATACTCTTTGTGCTGTCTCAGTGGATAAAGTGCTTAAATTAGAGTAGATCCCATTCGGCAGCAGCTTCCCTTCAGTGCATGTGGAGAATCCGCTGTGAGGAATTGCAGGTTTGGGGTTTCAGCTGCAGGGGACAAACACATGGAGGTTGTGTTTAGTAATGTCACTCTTGTGCTGCTGCTGCATGAGCCAAGAGTTGGGGATGAAGTTAGGTCACCTCAAGGCCAGGTTGGATGGGGCTTGGACCAAGCTGGTCAGGTGGAAGGTGTCTCTGCCTGTGGCAGGGGATGGAGGAGGCTGAGCTTTAAGATCCCTTCCAACCCAGCCCATCCTGGGATTGTGTCATTCTGTGAACTTCATTTTCAGAGTGACTAAACACGGCAGATGGGTGGTGTGGGAGGAGGTTCCCACAGGGGTGGTGGCAGCTCTGGCTTTGGGCTTGCTGCAGGTGGATTGGCTGAGTCAGAGCCGCTCGTTTGCTCCAACTCTGGTTTCTCCTTTGCAGCTCCACCGAAGGCTGCCAAGCCTTCCCCGGAGGAACACCTGAAGACCGAGAACATGCAGCTCACCAACTCCTTCAACTACAACGTGCTCCAGCATCTGGGCCAGTTCCCCCCTCTGATGCCCAACAAGCAGCTGGTGGAGTCCAACAGCAGCAGCCCCCAGCCCGCGGGCGGCACCAAACCCGTCATGTCCTACGCCAGCGCTCTGCGGGCTCCCCCCAAGCCCAAACCTCCTCCTGAGCAGACAAAAAAGAACAGCGACCCCCTGTCCTTGTTTCAGGAACTTAGCCTAGGTAGTTCATCAGGTAGCAATGGCTTTTACTCCTATTTTAAATAATCAGATTATTTTTTTTAGAGAGAATTTAATTTTTATTTGTGTCGGTAGATCTAAGATAGTTGGGGCTTCACCTGTAGTTGCAAATATTCCCTTTTGTTTATATTGGTAAATATATCCTCACTTAATTGCTTTGCTGCTAGACTTGCAACTAATTTTTTTTTTTAATTATATTCCATTATTTTGCATTTTTTGATGTGGGTCGGGTTTTTGGAAGCTTTTCTGTAGGAAGACACACACGTGTTATTTTTTAATTTGTGTAATGTTAATGATATGTTGCATTAAACTAGCAGCTGAGAGATTACCTGTACGACTTGAAAAAAAAGAAAAAAAAAAAAGGAAAAAGAAAAAAAGGAAAAAAAAGTTTGTCTAAATTGTATTTAAGAAGATTGTAAGTAGCATTTACATTTATTCAATAACATTAGCATACTATGCTGGGTTTCTGTACCAGAAATGGCCAGTTAATGTAAAAATGTATGTTATTTCTGCTTAAATTCATTTAATTTTTTTTTTTTTTTTAATAAAGGTGCAGCATCTTCTAAATAATTTCAGTTTTATCAGCTTTTTTGTGAAGGGATGCTGCATTCTCAGACTTTTATAGTTTTAGATTCTGTATGATGTGGTATTGTATTTTCCATCCACTGTAGGGTAAAGTAAAGGCATTCTTTGCAGACACCTATTCCATTGTTTGGAAACATTCAGATAAAAGTATTGGTATACTTTAAAAAAATAATAAAAAAAATCGAAAAAAGAAGAAAAAAATTAACAAAAAACCCAAAAAACTCTACATTTTATTTTTGGACAAGCTAATAATATAAGCTTGTTTGAAAAGTTAATTTGATAGGTTTTTTAAATGAATCATGAAGCTGAAAATAAATTTTTAGGTATGTTGGTGCTTAGTAGATTTAATAACTATTTTAAAAAAAAATGCGTGAATTTAGTAAAAGAATTTTTTGTTTGTTCGTTTAATTTTTTTTTCCACTATGCATGTGTAAATGTTTGTAATCTGGCTTTTTCCTCCCCTCTTCTCCAGTGGTATAAAGAATTGTGCCGCTTTAATTTTTTTTTTTTTCCGGTAAAACTTTTGGTACATTATTTGATGTTTACATTAAAATGTGACATTATACAAGGAAATTCAGATATTTTGCTAACTGTTTTGTTTGAGGAACATCATTAAAGAAGAGATTTAATGTTTGTCAAAGCTGTATCCAAATTAATCTAAACCTTCTGGGGATCACAGTGGTTACCAGGTTGTTTATTTCCATGAACCTGGCCCTTAAGGAATCCAGTCTGAAAAATTAATTATGGGATATTAAAAAAAAATTAAAGAAACAAATGTGAATGAAAATGCAAAAGATAAAAACTTTGTGGATAAAGATTTCTGGTCTTGCACACTGTCCCTGCTTTGTGGTGGGGAGCTCCAGAGTGGGGGGGTTGTAGAGTTTCTCCTTTTTTTCTCCTTAATCCTCCTTTTACACTTGAAATAATTTTAAATCTGGGAACTGGTTTACAGGGATGAGCTGGGTGTAGTTCAGAATTCCTCCACTTATTACCTGCAGGAATTGAAATTTTAGAGCTGTGAGGGGGTGATTTCAGATTTTTGCAGCTGTCCATGGGACACCTGTCTGGGGAGCAGTGGCTGCTGCTCTGTTCAATCAGATTTTTGCTCTAGTTACAATCAATCAGCTTCATTTTTTTTTGCATTTGACTTCATGTGTTAAGACAAGGGTCATTATGTAATGGGGTTGATTTAAACTCAGTACACTGCAGAGGGTTGCATATAAATTTTTTATTATAAATCTTTGCTGGGTTATGATTCAGAAACTTATCTGAGAACCTTTTTCCTTGTTTTTTGCTGTAAAGCAAAGCTCGTGTAACTCCTTAATTTATTTCCTAATGTTATACCAAACAAACAATGCTGGGGAGGGGACAGGCTCTGCCAGGTTCTGCTCAGCACTTCAGCACAGGGTATGGAACCCAGACGACCCAAAAACGAGGAGAGGCCAAATTCTGCAACCTTGAATCAAGCAAAGCTGCTGTTCAGTGGGTTTTTGCCAAGCTGCTGGCTGCAGGAATCAGTCCATGGGACATTCACTGGCAGAGCTGAGGTGGGGATCCAAAGCATTTCACATCCCCAAGTCAGCGTTTTGTAATTTCAGGGGTTTCAAAGTCACTCAGTTCTGTGGAGCAGCCTTTTGATTCTGTTCACCATTTAATATTGAATATTAAACTAATAAACATCACTTGTTAATTTACTGCTATCTGTGGATCAGTTAAGGGGGAGATGGTCACATCTCACCACATTTTATTCTGTTTTACACTGGTATTTTATCTACACTGAAAATATTACAGATAAAATCCCATTTTCTCTCTGACTTAGAATTTCAGTTCTTTCATTTTATGAAAACCCCAGCTGGTTTTGGTGCTAAATTTCCATAAGTGCTCTCACCCAGGAATTTGATATGATAGAGACGATCTGACTTAACAGCTTTGGCATGAATCATTTGGATTTCTTAGAGTTAGTTTTTTTCCCAAAAGATTATATTTTTTTGAAATCTCTTGTCTGGCCGTTGTATGTCACTTATACAGCCCTGAGTGAGATCTTTGGTTTTTGCAGCAAATTATCCAATGTTTATTGAAGTCATGTTTAGAAAACCCCAAAACTGTATTTTCAGCTCTCCTAGGGCTTCAATCAAATTCTTATTAAAATGAAATTAGGCCTTACAGATGGCTCCAGTGGGCACTGCTCAGGCTGCACTGTAAATATGGACCTGTTGCAATAACAGGAAAAAATCAAAATTGAGTTTGTGTAAATTACCTCAATTTGGGGGGAAATGAGTGGAGCCTGGGGCATATGCACCAACTGGGTATTTGGCTCCTTGACTTTTTTTATGCTTCAGCTAGTGCCAAATCCCATGCTTCTTGTCCAGGAATAAACTCCCCATTGTTGTCTGTGGAAAATTTAAATGACAGATCTAAATTCAGTAAGCTTGTATTGGATAGCAAGAATAATTTCTCGTTTTGTTTTCTTTAATTCCAGTTTTTGATGAGAAAAATCTGGATGCCTCATGGGAGGTTGTCAGTGTGGTGATAAGAACTAATGAAGAATGAAGGGAAAGATTTAAAAAAAATAAATTATTTGGATTCTAAGAAAAGCAATTTTTTTTTTTTACAATTCAGTTAGAGCCTCCACCCTTTAAAAATCCACTTAGTGAATGCAGCTGGCGTGTTTTTTCTGTGTGTAGCTGAGGACTGAATTCTTATGAAACTGTGACTTTCCACTTGGCCGTCCAGGGTCAGGAGCAGCTGGAGGTGCTGCTGCTCTGCAGCGAGCTCAGCCTGACCTGGAGCTGGACTCTGAGGTAACACTCACACCTCCTGAGGCTGCAGGAGCTGCCCGTGGTGCCCTGGCTCAGCTGGGTTGTGCTGTGGGACGTGGCAGTGCTTGTCCCCAGCCTGGGTTGCTCCTGGTGCTGCAGCCTGTCCTGAAGGAGCTGCCAGGCTCGGGCAGTGCTGTTATGGCACGTCCCTGTCTCTCAGTGTTAGTGCTCTGGCTGCTGGGGGCCCTCCACGCTGTGCTGGGCTCCTCTGAAGCAGCCACAGCGCAGGGGGTGTCCCCAGGATGGTTTCAGTGGGTCTCAGGTGTCTCAGCAGTTCCTCAGAGCCCAGGGTGGGTCACAGGGACCATTCCCCTCCGTCCCCCGTTGTGCTCACACGGCAGCTTCCAGTGTTTCCACAGGACAGCTCATAAATTGCTGTTTTGCATAAAGCTGGCAGGTTAAAACCAAGGCCCCAGTGTCCATATTTTCTCTTGGAGGTTGTCATCTAATACAGTTTGTCCTGGATTTTTAATTGTGTGGGCTGTGGTGTTGCTGGCCCTTTGCAGGGTGTGAGTCCTGCCACTGACTGCAAACCCTGCGAGCACCGTTCCCTGCTTTGATTAATTAATGTTTTGTTCCCAGATTTGTCAAGTTCAGCTGGTTTTTTTGCAGAGATCATGCTCTATAAGCAATTCTTTTGCTATGGATGTAGTACCTCAGTGCTAAAAGTAGCACCAAGAGCAGTGTTTGGCCACTCCAAATTTTCTTTTTAGACTGGGCTCAGGCATATCAGAACCTGCACATTTCCAGGGCAGTGAGCCCACGATGCTTCATGCTCTGCCCATATCATCCTTCAACTCATTTGTTTTGTTAGTTTTTAAAGGTTCTAGTTTTCCTAGAAAAACTGCAGACAATTAACTTGTCAAGACAGATGGTGATGATCTATGGTGCCTATAAAAATTTGCACATCGTATTCCTTGACATGAAATATGGGCTATTTCTGTTGGTGTAGCAATACTTGCACCAGTCTCTTTGTGCTGGCTGTGTCAGGGAGCAAGGGCTGAATCCTTCTAAATTTGGTTTTTTTCTCCCATTCAAGAGAAGTAAAAGGATTTGCAGCAGCAGCAATGGAAATGTCAGTTCGGTGTGGGGGTTTTTTGGCAACTTTAGCTGAGAAATGTTGAGGAGTTTTTACCTCATTAAGGATTAATAGATGCTTCTGACAAATTACAGAACGCTCGGCGACATGAATTATCCAAGGCTGGTTAAAAGATGTTGTCAGTCCCTTTTTCAGAAGAGTTGCCTTCCTGCTGGAGGGTAAATACCTCAACAAGACCAGCTTGAGGTGCTCCCAGTGAGACTGGTGATACTGGGCATGAAACTGAGCTGCAGCCTTGCCAAACAGAATTGTGCTGCTGGTTCTGTTACGTAGAAAATAGTCCAGAAATTCGAGTTTATTCCCTGCTCTGCATTTCTTTGAAGAAAGCAGCAAAGCAGCTCAGTGTCTGCTGTAGAGTGGGCATGTGTGATGTCTGCATGCCTTGGATTTATGTTCAATAGCTACAGTGGAGCCCAAGCATCGATCAAGTGTGACAAAGCAATGACAATCTCATCCTCTGCTTCAGTCAAAACAAAGTTGTGACGCTCTTTTCTTGTCCCTTGGTGACCATGGAAAGGGGAAATGATTGGAATGAATGCTTTTAGAGCAGGTCCCACTGCTGTGTGTGTTTTATGGTACAGAGCAGCCTAATACCCCTGTAGTTAAGTTATAAAGTAATGCAGTGTTCCAAGGGGCACTGTCCCACTGTGGACAGTGGAAGCTCATTTTAAATTAAGTTTAGGCTGAGGTTTATTCTCTAACAGTTTCTGCCCGTGGTCAGGTTCCTGGCATGTGACTGCAGCTCCGGATGGAGCCCATGTGAATCCCCAGGGCCCTCCCCAGGGCTGGCAGTGTTACAAACTTCTCCTGACTCCTGTATCAGGTGTGTTCTCAGGCCCAGGTGAGAAAGTGTCCCTCTGTGGCAGGGCCGGGGATCACATTGTAGGGGGGAAAATCCCCAGATCTTTAAGACTTTCTGGAAATCATTTCCACAGCTGTCAGAGTGAGGAGAAAAAGGTGATGGCCACAAGGAAGTCACAGAGTGGAAAGGGATCAGTGAAAAAACAAATTAGTAAATACCTGTGCCTTTGTAAATTATGTCAGGGTGATCAAACACCTGAGCATCCTGCACTGATGCTGGCTCTCTCTAGGTTTGGACTCAAGGAGAAATAGTGGTGTGTGCCAGGATTTCTGGGTGAAATCCTCTCTCATGCACCCATCTGTGCTGCCTTGTGTGCTGAGCTCTTCTCCCCCCACCCGCTGGTGCTGGGCTGTGCCTGCAGAACCTCGTTGCAGATGAAGGGTGTTCAAGAGCTCAGCTTGCTGCTAAACAGGCAGTTTTCTTCTTCAGGGTTGCTTGTCTGACACCTTTTCTGCACATTAAATTCACACAGCACAGCATTTAAAAACAAGGGAAGCAGATTCTCTCCACGCCTCACAGCAAATCTTACATAAACAAAACCCTTCACGTCTTCTGTTGCGTTGACTGTGATTTAGCACTTGGGCTTTGGTAGGCTGGAGCAGCCCAGATCTCAGCACCGTGGCTTGGACAGTGCTCTGGGGCACCTCTCTGTGTCTGAGGAGGTGACAGTCACTGCTGTAGGATTAGGGAGTGACAAATGCCCCAGGGGCCCGTGGCTGAAGCTGTCCCTGGGTCTGGGAGTGGCAGGGCCACGCACAGGATTTCATGGTGGCTGCTGGTTGTTCCTTGTCCTGCAAATTGATTTGCCTCTCCCTCTCTCTGCTGCCTGTTTCCCACTCAGTTCTTTGGCTGTGTCCCAAACCCAAGAGTGCTCCTGTTGGGTGTGCAGCAGCCAGGTTCCATCCCTGTTTGGCTCTGGTGACTCCCTGCTGGTGAGGACATTTCTTTCACATTTTCATGGTACGTTTCTGAGGTTCTGGTGGCTCTTCCCTGCTGTTTGCTCAGCTGAGAAAATGAAAACTGAAACAGGTTACAGCTCCCCCCTCCAACATTATATTCCTTTTCTTTTATGAAGGCCAATTACTTTTATTAACTCTCTTAAAACACATTATCAGCTCCCTGGCAGAACAAACCTGCTGCAGGAGCAAAGCCCTTCCCACCATGAATACCAATGACTGATTTAATGGACAGGTCCCTCTTCAGCAGTTCTTAATATCTGGGAGAAGAAAATGAAGTTATCCACGTGCTTCTCAGTCTGGCAGGGAATGATCACAAAGCCTCAGCCTGGAGCAGCAAGAGAATAAAACTCAGTGAGACTTAAGGGCTTTAGGAGGCATCTGGCTGAGCTGCCTGAGCTCTGGCTGTGGGTGGAGGATCTGGATGCTGTGAGCTGTGTGTTTTCTCTGCCTCGTGAGTAAAATGATCCCAGAGAGGCTGTAAAACCTTGGATCCAGGCCACAGCCCAGCACTCACCAGGAATCTTTCCAGTGCCCTCACTGGGGCTTGGATGAGGTGGATCAGGAGTGTGCAGGAGATGGGTGAGACCTTCCAGGGTGTGTTTATCTGAAGTGTGCCTGTCTTGCTCTTGAATATCAGGAAGGGGACTAAGCAGCATCTTGGCTGGGCCAAGAGTTGGCCCATCAGGATAAGAACCCACCTAGAAATTAATTTCTCCCAGCAGAGGTATTGAAAGAGAGGGATGGCACTTGAGGAAAGGTGTGGGTGTGGGTGAAGGGCTTCCCAGAGACACAGGACATGCCACTGCTCTGTGTGGGGTGACAAACTCAGACCCCTGTCCCCAAACCTTGCTTATCTCAATCCATGGCATGTCTGAAGTGGTGGTGATGATGATGATGGCTGAGCTGGGAACGCTGTTGTTCCTGCCAGGTGCTCTGTTTAGATTAATCTTTGCTGGGTAGGTCTGGATGTCCCAACCCAGGGTCAGCCACCCCAGCAGTCACACTGACTACTTTCCTTTCTGTTGTTGCATGTACAGGTTCTCCCTAGAAACTAGCCTCTGTTTTCCTGAACAATGAAAATGCAAATTCAGGATGTCAGCTCTGTACCCAAAAATAAGATTTCAAAACCATTTAGCATTTCAGAGTGGTTCTGTGACAACGTGAAGACTTGCAGTTGTCTCTCATGATGAGAGACAGGCAGAGCTCCTCAGCTCACACTCAGATCTGAGCTCCAATTAGTGCTTTATCCCAAAACTTTATAATATATGTGTTATTTGTAGTGCTTTTCAACTTCAAAGAGCTTGGAAAACATTAATGCAACTTCACAAAAGGCTTCTGTTCTCGCTGCCACTCTGCTGATGGGGAAAATGGAGATGAGCCTGAGTCTGGCTGGGGCTGCTGGGGCTGAGCCCACACCAACGGCGGGGCTGAGAGCAGCCCCTCGAGCCAGCACTGGATTGCTGGGGAATTTCTCCAAGTGTTTGAACATGCCATGATTTCAGACCTCTTCAAATTGACCAGAGATTTTGCTGTTAGGAATTCTGGTTTTCTTTAGTATTGTGAACAGCTAAACACAGAGGGAAGAGCACTTCAGTTCCCCTTTCTCCTGATTTTTAAATTACTGTGTGAAAAGAGTACACTGTAAGCCACGTTCTTTTTCCTGCCTGGGGGGAAAATGCTGAGCAGATTCTGAAAACTGAACTGTAAAAAATAAAAGAAAAAAAGAAGAAACACCCCACCCTTTGGTGCTGGGGGACCATGAGGGTGGACAGGGCTTGGCTAGAGGGGCAGAGTCAGCGTGTGGGGCTGGGGGGGATGGTTGGATTGGGGGACCCCCAGCCCCCAAAGAGCTTCAGGCAGCTGTGGCAGAGCCCTGCAGGCTCTCAGCAGCAAAGCAGCGCCCGCAGCATCCCCCAGCACTGCCTGGGGTCTGTCATTCTGCTGCAGCAGCAGCAGCAGCAGCAGCAGCGAGGCCCTGGCAGGGCGTTCTCAGGGCTGCCTCTCCCGGCCCTTCCAGACAGAATCCTTTCCCTCTCAGCAGCTGCTCTGAAGGATTTTTCCTGAGCTGTAGCTTTGTGTCCACGTGTGCAGTGAGCAGAGCAGAGCAGAGCAGGGTGCTGTAGAAAGCCCCCTCATGAGGAACAAACGAGAGCTCCGTGCAGCAAACACCACCCAGCACTGCTCTGTTGTCGTGGACCTGGCAGAAGCTGATGGGCCAAGTGATTCATCCATCAAAATAATTTTCCAGAAGATCATGCTACCGGAAGATTATGCTTTTTATTAAAGGAAAATATCACTCTTCATGTTCAGTACTTCTTGGCTTTGCCACTGAAGTTTAAGCAAAACACAAGACTCTTGTTTTGTGGGGTTTTACGCTTGATTTGAAAGAATGGAACTGCAGGGTGTACATTTGGAGGGGGGATTTTTATGCCAATGCCACGCAAAGTTCTGTTTTGTTTTTTTATCAAATGTTAACATTTTAATAGAAGAGCATAAGGATCTCCAACTTACCCTGGGGAAACAAGCTAACCCTTCTGAGGGGAGAGGAGTGTGGCATAAATGGGGACATCGAGTCCCCAGAGTCTCTCTCTGACCAAGTGAGGTATAAAAGCCTGATATCCCTCATGGATCTATGCCCAACTACACCAAACATCTTCTCCTTTAAAAAGCTGTCTCCTCTGTGGCCCGAGCTGTCTCAGACACAGATTTCCCCTCAACTCCATCAGCACAGGGCAGCCCCAAATTGGTGCAGAGCAGTGCCTTTCCCATACACCCATGATGGTGTTGAGTGGTCTTTCTGCTTTCTTAAAAAAAGGAAAAGAAAGAATCAAAAGAGAGACAAAAAAAAAATGAAAAAAAGAGAGGAAAAGAGAAAGCAACAATTACAATCGAACATGCCTTGGTTCAGTAATGACTCATGATGGAGAGCACATTGTGTAGTGAGACCCAGACATTTTAAAAAATACAAATCTTTTCAGAACACTTTGTGGATATTTTTGGTGGGCGCAGGGCACATCAGTGCTCGGGTTCTGCATCCATGCAGGTCTCCCAGGGGTTCTGGGGGAAGCGGGGCAGGGCGATGAGGAGGAGGGCGATGCCGCAGACGAAGAGCAGCACGAAGGAGGCGCAGGCACAGGCGAAGGACCAGGAGTAACTGTACTTGATCCAGGCTGTCTCCTTGCTGTCAATCATCCTCTTCACGGATTGTCTCATGACTTCAACAGAGATGATGATGCAGAGACCTGAAGGAAGATAGGAGCAGTGGGTTGAATAACCAGCTGTCAATTTTTCATCCTTAATTAACCGCCTCATCTGTTGTTTTGCATGCAGGAACTGCAGTGAGATTCACAGGTGAGTCACTGACTTCAGTGTTTGAAGGAACCAGTGCTCAGAACTGCCAGGAGCTCTGCCATAACTGAGGTCAGCCACTGACTTGTTGAGTGTGATCTTTTAGGCAGGCTTGGATGGGAAATTCAAAGTGGAGGAGGAATAATTGCATTCCCTGGGGAGTTTTTTCAGAGGTTGAGGACGATTTTATATTGAGGTGACAATTTGCACCTTTGTCTTGTGCTCATTGTGGCATGTCAAAGTATTCCTGGCTCATGTACAAGTGTAGACTTCGTGTGTTTGGGAGACAGTTGTGTATTTTGGGCCTGGATCATCCATTTTATTGGTTTGAAACTTAGTAAATGAGATAGATTATTGTGTGTCCCTGGTTCAGACTGGGATTTGACAGTGAATATACTAGAAGGGAATGAATATACTTTTAAAGGGGGCTGGAGAAAACACAGACCAGCAGCTGAACAGGACCTTCTCACACCACACAGGGACCTGTAGCCTGTGGCCAGGAAGAAAATGCTTTCAGGGCATTTTTGGAAGTGTCTCTGTCCCCTTGGGATCTATCTTAAGTTTCTCTGTGTTTTCCTGTGAACCAAGTGCAGAAATGTGAGCAGCCCTCCTCGTACCTGCAAAGGTGTAGAACATGGATGCTGGCTTCAGCAGGTAATCCCTCTTCTTCCTGAAGGACAGGAGGACGCAGATCGTCCCGATGATGGCAAAGCCAACGCTGAAGATGGCAATGGCTGCTGCTGAAATGCTGTATTCTGCCAAAGGAAAAAAAAACCCACCAAAAATGACATAGTGTGAACATTTTGAGCCCACTGCCATCAGCTGTGGGGACGTTGCAGTAGCTCACTCTGAGAAATACGTGCACTCCTGCCGCCAGGGTGAAGTGGCTTTGGTGAATTATTTCCCTCAAGTGAAAATGGGGTAAGTATTGGCCATGTATCTTTTGAATATGAAGGGTATAAAAGCACAGCAGGAAGGGGAAATTCTTTCTGAACACCTCCTGAGACAGCCCAGGGCACCTTTGCTCATCAGCCCACCTGTATGAGGCTGCTGGAGTGCTGGGCTGGAGCTGTTTTGGCTCTGCCATGGGAATGTTACTGTCAAAGCCTTGCTGGTCTCCATGCCCTCACCCCTTCCCTCACCCCACACTCTGCTCCTGGAGTAAATAAACAGCTCTCTGCTACTTTTATTCCCTGCTTTCTGCAGAGCCCTGGTGCACAGTGCTGGAGCTGTCCCAGTGCAGGGAGAGCTGAGTGCTCCGTGGGCACCTGAGCGGGCACAGCAGGTTTGGGTGAAGAGTTTGCACAGCTCAGCTTTATTCCTTTCCCTTCACATCAGTGATGTCCAGCTCTGTGAAAACCCAGCTTCTGCAGGGATTAAACCCTTCCCAAAACTCCTGGGTTTTGCTAAACCATGTGTTGGACACTTCCCCCAGCCCAGCACTGCTCAGTGCCTGGGTGGAGGGGGAGAGTTGCTAATTGACTAATTCAGGCCTTCATTTGCATGTTGTGTTCGTTTTCAGATTAGTTTAATATTTAACACATGTAACCATGCATGAACATCACAGTGCCTGATGATATTTGCCTTTCAAGCCATTAAAAAAAAATATCTCCCAGGCAAAATCATGAAGAATTTTTTTTGCCTGTTACTAATTAGCTCCCATCCAAATGAGCTATTTCTGCAAAGGGGAACAGCAGATCACTCTTTGTTCTCACTGCTTTTCATATCACTGTTTTATTATCATTTTCTAAATGTTTCTCTTTTCTCTGTGCTGGAACTGCCTGAAAGTGTTCGTTTCATTGTAAAATCTTTTGCTGGGCTTAAGATTTTCCTTTTGCCCCAAAGAAAAGTAGTTCTTCTTGATTTTTTTTTTTCTGAAGAAGAAATACTTCCTGATTTTTCTCTGCGTTGCCCTGAAGGCATTGGGTGCATTTTGAAGACCAAGTGGCTGGATCAGATAGCAGATAAGAGAGCAAAACAGGTGTCTCAGATATATATGCTTTTCTATCCAGTTAAGATTCCTGTCTTTCCTGTCTTAGGAAGCCACTTTTTTAGGGAACCTATCTTCAGGGTTTTCCACCAATTAAAATTTCCACTAGAAGCAAAGCAGATTAAAACATGTATTGTATCCAATGGCTCACATTTTCAACAGTAAATATGTTGTGTTGTAAACTACGAAGGAGTTTATCCCCTAAGAGAGGATGAGAAAGAGAGAGGAGCATGTTAGGGGAGCCTTCAAAATACTCGGACTTATTAAAAATGTGAAATTTGTCCATGAAAGACACTTTTGCTGTAAACACTGACGGTTCATGTCTTTGTAGGATCCCTGTTCCTTCCATTCATCGATCGCTCTATTTTTTACATGACTTTCATATAAAATCAATATGAAGCATAAAATTCCTAATGGTCTTCAGAGAGCCTCTGCACTTCTTTTCAGGGTCAAGACTCTGCTTGGGGTATGATTTATTCATTTAGGTTTTATTAATATCTTCCCCTTCAATGGCAAAGGCTGAGTGTCACGGATAGTGCCAATGTTGTAAAGTCATTTTTATGCTGGAAGGACTTCTTGCAGTTTTCCTGGGTATTGACATAGTTATATATTTGTGGGACAACTTATGTAAAGTCATGTTTATGGGTGTGATCATATATAAAAATAATTGTCCCCAGGAAGCTGGGATTTGACCTTGTCCAGGGCATTTTCCACATTTTTCCAAGCTGACGGTTAGAAATTCTGCTGCTTTCAGTGAAACCAGGGCTGAACCCTCATTTTGGGGACCCCTTTCCATTAGTTCTTGTGTGCCCATCACTTCAAACAACAATAAGAAAATATTCTTTTGGAATCATTCTTACCTTTCTGGGTGGTTACTTCAAATATCTCCGAGGTCTCTCCAGGAGTGAAGTGCTTGAAGTAGGAGCAGTTGTGGTCTGAAAGAGAAAAGAAAATTCAATTCTGTGCTCTCGGAAGCCTCTGATAAAACATAGCAAAACTGAATTAGGTTTTTACTGATGTAGCAAACTTGCAGTGGTTTTGAGGCTCCCTTCCCTTGGTGATACCCTGGAACTGGAGTTGGATCTGATTTCCTTGGGAGCAGGTGAGGACACCAGGCTCCAGCATGGACCAGGCTGAAGCCCCTCTGATACCTTTTGTATCCCTCTCAGAGCTGATTGCTCTTCTGTTTAAAATATGAATTAGAGATGATTTTTCTCATTCTGTCTTTGGCCACCACACGTTTCTGCCTCTCAGTGTGGCAGCATTTCCTGGGGATGGGACTTGCCGTGCCCACAGCTGAGCTGGCAGTTCCCTTCCCTCACCAGCCCACCCACAGTGGCATCACCCCATGGGGCTGTGGTGACCTTGGAGTGCAAACAGGGAGGATGGAGTGCCCTCATCCACCTTTCCCTCCTGGCTCTTCCCTTCTGCAGTTCACAGATCCCTGTGTGCCAGTGGGGAGGTTTTGCTGAATGCAGGAGGTTTGCTGATCTGGGGGTCCCAGAGATGAGGCTGCTGCAGTGCAGCAAAGCACATGGTTACTAAAATAGGGATGCTTAGAGCTTTTTTCTTTTGTTTTTTTTTTGGCTGTCAGTAAAAAAAAAGAACAAAGCAAAAAAACCCAAAGCTTTTTGAAGCCCAAGCAGTTGCCCAGGGAAGGGAAGACTGGCTGAGCCAAGGGCAAAGAGGCTCTCATGCTGGGCTTTATCTGAGTTTGATCCTGTCAGAGCAGCCTATTAAGTTAATTTGATAAGACAGCAGAAGTTACATAGAGGGAGCTTTATGAAGTTCCTCTGTCTGGACTTCACATGAGCACAGGTATGGGGTGTTTGCAGTGGGGCTGAGAAGCCAGCAAGGATCAGGACTGTGGGCAGGGGGATATGGGGAGGAGGGAAGTTGTTCATTGAGTCTCTCAATGGCCACAATCCATTTTCCTGCTCAGCCTGGCCGGGGTGAGGCAGGGGAGCAATGTCACTGCTGTCACTGCTGTCACTGCTGTCACTGCTGTCACTGCTGTCAGCAGACACACAGGACACTTCCAGCCTCGGCCTCCCAGCGGGATGGGAAGGGTCTGCTGAGGACCTGCTGACTCGGAGCTTTGGCAGCAGCAGGCTAAGGGTGGAGGGTGTTCTTGCTATTTATAACTGATTTAATTGAGGCTTTGAAGGGGTGTGGAGCACAGTTGCTCGCCAGGAATTTGGCTGGAAGGGTGCACTGGTGGGGACGTGCTGAGCGGTGCCAGCCCTGACTGCGCTGAGCTGGGCTGGGGGGGACACCCTCAGCACCCACCCCTGCACCCCTGGGGCACCCAGAGGGCTCCCAATGGCCCAGGAAACAGAGCCAAGGCTGCCTGAAACACAAAAAGAGGGGCCCCTTCCCTTAGGGGCATCTCTCCTGTTAAATAATGGAGTTAGCACCAGCTTCCAGAAGATGCTGGGAGGAAGCCTGGGAGAAGTCGTGGCCCTCCCCACATCCAGGCTGGGACAGGCTGCTCCAGCACAGGGTGAAGCCTGAGCCAGGCCAGGTGCAGGACCACACAGAGACTGCTGTGGGTTTCTGCCTGTGAGCATTTCAGTGGTTCCTCACAGCATTAATTTCTCTGGCAGAAGATCCCTGTGTTCCACCTGTTGGTTCTTGTGGGTTTTTTCTGTCGTGTAAATGGTGGCTGCTGGACTCAGGGAGGATTTATTTTCCCTCTCCCAGGAGATAGGTAATTGCAAAGCAGCGTTTTTGGGCCTGTTAGGGGAAGATTCCTTTGAGACACTCTTATCTACTTAAGTTTATAAGCTGACTTTTATTTCATCTGCAGATTCTCCTTGCTGGAGATGAGGTTAATGTTTAGCTCTGGCATCTCCTGACCTGTTCTTTATTATCCTTGCAAATTACTGGAAGAAATACATTTGATCTCAGCCCTCTGTGACTCTAATTGTGAATTTTGAGCCTCAAAGCAGTGGTTGTGTGCCTCCACTAGCAACTCAGTGGTGGCTGAGGCTGGGCATTGTGTCTGGGACACTTTATTTTGGGATTGTTTGGTTTAGCTGTTCATTAATTCTCTAAAAAGCCTGAACTCAAAGGAGTCCCCAGGCGTGCAGTACAAAGGTGGAGGCATCCAGGCTTGGAGTGGTGGGAGCACAGTACAGCTCTGTGTCCACTGCAGGGGAACCAAACCAGTCCAGTCCTCATGAACCTTTCAGAGATGGGCTTGTCTGCAGGAGATGGAGCTGTCTCTGTCCCTTGTGGCCCTTAGCAAAGTCCTGATGTATGATAAAAGGGGTCATCACACAAGAAGTTTGCTGGTTTTGGAAAATGCACTTGCTGTGGGAAAATATAACTGGATTTGTTTTGGTGAAATGCTGAATTGTTTTCAGTTTTAAGATGCTCCCATGCTCTGTTGAGCTGGGGATATCTGTTTCAACAAGTCTGTTATTCAGCAGGACTGAGGCACTGCAATGACTCTGGTGCCATCATGAATAAGAGAAAAGTCCATTTATGTCACAGCACGTTTACATAACAGATGGGATTTACACTGGGGTTGATAATGGATGAACACTGTGGCAATCTTTGTTTCTCTCCACCCCAATTTCATTATCTCTGCCACCAGGTCACCCCAGTGTGCTGATGGGGACACTCCAGGGCTCTGTGGCTGCATGAACTTCAGGATTGTAACCTGGTTTATCACAGAGTGTCCTGACCCCTCCAGGACATCCCCTCAGAGCCCTCCTGCTCCCTGCCCTTCAGATCCATCACTCCTGGATGCAGAAGTGCAATCCCACTGAACTCTGGTTGAACTTGAGCTGCAGTTTGGAGACTTGGAGGGGGAAAGAAAGGCAGGAAGGACCATGAGGTGTTCAGGCCATGCTGAGTTTTGGGTGGCAGCTGGCCCCTGTAAGAACTGGAGTGACAGGCTGGGAAAGGGCTGGAGCCCACCTTGCTCTGGAACCTGAGATGGACAGAGCATGGGCGCTTGTGGCAGGGTGGATGGTTAGAGAATCCTGGGATTTAGTGTGGTGTTTCCACTTGTGATGAGTTTGGGACACAGGACCTTAGAGGAGGTGTTGAGGTGAAGGCTGAGCCATGGAGAGGGCCAGACCTTGGACTCTGACCTGGCCAATGAGGCCTTTGACACACACAGAGTTTTGGAGATGGTCTCTCCAGGCAGTTTAATTTCTCACCTGCCTTGCAGGGTGAGTCTCCTGTAACCCGGAACAGACAGCCCTGCTGACAACACATTTGCTCAAGCACTTCTCCTCTCCAGTTGCCTGCACTCAGGTTCCTGTATTTACAAGGACCTGTTGAAGCTGTTGAACCTCCCTGCTGCTGCCCAGACCACAGGAGCCACTTTTCAGAACAGCACTAGCACCGGAGTTACGGGCAGTGACGCTGAACTCCGTTTACAGCTGGTAGTAAAATGCCCTGGTGCCCACTGACCACAGTTAAGAATGTCTCAGTATTAATCTGAATTTGCCTGGTTTTAACAACCATCTCCCTGATCTTTTTATTTGTTACAGAAGGATGCTGAACCCTTTTCAATTTGTCAACACCCTTGGATGGGTGCTGTAAAATTTTAAAGCTCTGCCTAAATCACAGCTCTGCTTTGTGGACTGCGAGCCAAGTCATCCTCCCCACTCTGCACTGTGCTGAGCTCAAAACCTAATAAATAACGTTAATCATGCCATCCATTTCCTCCACAGGGAGTGACTGGTAAATGGTTATTAATTCAGTGATAAATTCTGATGCCTCTTTCCCAGTCCTGGCAGTAATGTCTGGTTATATCTCATGATTTTCAGGAAAAGCAGCGCCTGCATCTGCTCTTTTACTGCGCGTTTGTTCATTCACATTTTCTCGGCTGCTGCAGGTTTCACAACCCTGGTGTTTCCCTGCCGACATCCCTTCCCAGAAGTGTGAAATCAATCTAACAGGAGCCGTGCGGCCACAGCCTCACTCAGCAGCCCCGGGGCTCTGTTCCCCTCCCCTTGCTCTGATCCTTTCCCAGCTCAAACAGGGATGAAGGTATTTACGTTATAATTCAGGTGCAAATTTCACCCTTTGGAACTTGATTGTGACGCAGGCTGTCATCCCTATTCCCAACTGTCTTTAAAAACTGGCTGAACCAGCTCTGGTGTGGGGGACAGTGCAGCCCCTCCATAATTCCCAGTTATTCTGTGCCTGGCGGAATGCGGCGCTGGGATGTGATTCAACGTCTGTGCAAGCACATGCTGATGTCTGTCAAAGATAGTGCCTGCTTTCCTGTGCCCTGCCTGCGAAAATCTGCTTTGTGCAGACAGCTGGATATTTATGAGTTTTATATTTACCCCACGGTCGTGCAGTTTTGCTGTTTATCCACCAATTTCTATTGTTTCTCCTTTTGTGGGAGTTCTCTGTGCGTGGGGGAAGGCGTGCAGCGAGGAATACGTCTCTGGGCACGTAAGTACCTTCCTGAGAGACATTAAGCATATGGATGACACACTCCCAAGTTTGGTTAGAGGCAGATCCACACGTTGAGGCTCAGCTCCTCTCTTCACAACATGTAATTTGGCCAAAGAGATAAAGAATTGCAGTAATATGGGCAATATACAGTCAGCCCAAGCAGGAAGATTTTTCACAGGAAATTTTCAAATATGTGTTAACATATATTTCATTTCAAGCAGTGAGTCTAACACGAAGGCAATCCTGTTATTTCTGTTCTGGAAAGCATCCAATACCCTATAAGCCTTCTAAAAAAGCAGCGTGGCTCAGTCACAGAGGGAGTGTATTAGTGCAAACGGCACGGATGTTGCTGACTTGGCAATCAGCAAAAACATAATGAGCTCCTTTAAGCATGGGAATGGAGCAGCCTTCCCGGAAAGCTGCCGGGCCCACGGCCCTCCCCATCGATTGAACTGGAGGTGGGGACGTGTGTGGGAGCAGGTGCCTCTGGTGAGAGGTGAAGAGGCTCCCTAAGTCCTTGAGAAATTGATTCAAACTCTGTTTATGACTCTTTTTTTCTGGAAGTTGACAAACCATCCTGCCCTGAGGAATGGCTGTTATGGGAACAGCTCAGAGACAAGCCAGTGCCCACCATGGACGGGCTGTTCCTCTGGGATTATATGGATCTGGAAATCCTAAACATCCAGCTGGGTTTGGCGGACCCATAAATGCTCTCTCTCTTGCCTGCTGCTATCAACATGCCTGAAGGACCCTTGGCTGGGGTTCAGCAAGATTCCCTCCATCCCAATCTCCCTCTGTGATTCCCACCGTGCCCAATCCTCCTCCCCTTCTCCCCACCGCTGTCGCTGCTGCACGGGAGACTCAAATATGGTCACAAACAGACGAAGGCAACACAGCAAAGCAACCCCAGCAGGAGGGATGGCAACGAGGTGTGCTTGCACACCAACATGAAAACAGCCCCATGCACCTCATCCCAAGTTCAATGCCTGTTTTCCTTCTGCCGTGGGGGACATGGAGCCTGTTTTCCTTTGCCATGTCCTCCAACTTCCTAAGCAAAGCCTGCTGTGAGTCCTGGGGCTTTCTCACATACCTCCTGGCAGGCTGATGGGCCCGCAGCTCCTCTCTTTGGCACCTTCCTCCTGCATGAAAATCCGCTTGGTGCAGAGCCTCCAGAGCCCGAAATGAGCGGCCTCGCAGGTGGTGGTGTTCTTCTCCACGCTGGGGCTGAGCACGGCCCAGTGGTCAGTCACTACGGCTGCGAAGAGCAGCGAGATGCCCACCAGGATGACGGAGAACGTCAGCCGCACCTTCAGGGGTTTGCTCTCGTCCATCTCGCTGCGGGCCGGCGCTCCCGGCGGAGAGCGGCGGGCGATCCGCGAGGGCTCCCGCAGTCCTGGCGCATCTGAACGCCTGGAAATGTCAGCCCCGGGGCCGCGGGCAGCTGCTGGGCCGTGTCAGGAGGCTCCCAGTGCACAGCTCAGCTTTCGGCCCCGTCCCACCCGGGTTGTTTTGGATTCCCACGCCCGGCCGGGCAGGCGCTGGCCGCAGTGGCTGCAGCCGCCGCTGTGCAGGCAGGGGCTGAGAGCTCTTCACTTGCAGCATGCCCAGAAATAGGCATTAATAAGATGATTAACTTTTCAGCGGGGTTATAAAAACATCTGTGTTTATAATAGTGCTGGGCCTGAGTTCAGACTGATCCTAAACAGTTTAATAGCCCTCTCACCCTCTCACCCCATGCCTGAGGCTCACAGGAGCTCAGAGGTTGACGTGCCTCCAGAGCCCATAGCTGTGACAGAGTGATAAAATAAGCCAACTACTTTATTTTATCTTTTATTTTTTATTATAGTTATTTTTATTCTAAGCTTTTATTATAATAATTTTTTATTAACCTGATCTGTTCTGAGTAGTTGGGGATTTTGTGGGCTCTGTGGGGCTTTTTTTGTTGTTGTTGTTTTGGTTTGTTGTTGTTGTTGTTGTTGTAGGCTTTTGGGTTTTTTGTGTCTTTTTCTTTTTCTAATGCAGTATCTCTCAAATACTTGTTTGCTTTCCTATCAACCAGGTTCCCCTTGACTCCAGCAGTAACTCCAGCAGCCACCCAACACATCCATTCCTTTCTCCAGAAATGAACTTCTCTTGCCTTAAGCCCGGATTGCTGAGCCTGGGCCAGCCTCTCCTTCCCTTTGATATTTCAGCTGATTGTAAAGCCAATTTGATGGTAATGTCAATGCAGAGGCCACTGTGGAGGTGACATTACAATTGTGATGTCAAATTGAGGAGGGTGACAGCACCCGAATGTTAAATGAATGGTTAAAAAAATGCCAGTGGAAAGCTGCAAATATCATTGTGTCAAGATAATGTCAGAGCTACTCCAGTCTTGCTTTATTAACACCCCAGTTTGATGTCAAAATAAAGGTGCAGAGGTGTCAGCTCAAGTTGATGAGGGTGATGTGGAGCAAGGAATTAAAGTGTAGGGAGAGCATGGGAAAGGGAAAGAAAATAAAGTGTAAATAAAAAATATCAGTCCAAAATAACTGTAATTGAAGTATGACTTAGAGGGGTTAACATTACTCTGCTTGATGTTGTGACAGGGATGGCTGAGACACCCCTGTGGAGCAGAGGGACCTATGGGCACCCAGGATGGCTTCTGGAGCCCCATTCTTGCTGGGATGTGGGAACTGTGGGCAGGAGTGAAGGTACCTGCTGCAGAATTGGAGGGGAAGGGGACCAGGGAGGGTAGTGGGGACAGGGAGCAAGGCAGGGACCAGGGACCACAGGCACATCCATGTTGGGACTGGGAGAGATATTAGAGGCTTCCATTTAAACCAAAATCAAGAGTTGTCATGAAAACAGAAAGGCCTAAAGGGAGCAGACATTAAGGCAGAAAAGAAATGCATTAAAGATGTTATGCCATTTCCTTTGAAGTAGACTCTTGTTGAATTTCACTAGGCATCAGTTGATCTCAGGAGCTGCATCTTGACTTCAATTCCTTGATGCTACAAACTCCACAGGTGGAGCAGAGGGAAGTGAATGTGTGTTTGGAAATGTGGGCACAAAGCAAGGCTCTGGTTGCTGAGGCATCAAGTGCTAATGATCCTGCTTTAGACTAATTACAACCTACAAGGACTGCAGGGGTGAGAACTCATTAATTTTTTTCACTGGTGGTGGTCTTTGTGCCTCTTCCAGTGTTGGCAAGAATCACACTTTTTGTTCTCATTTAGAGCCTTCATTCCGGAGAAGTTCTATGGGTTTGGTTTGGCTCTGAGTTTCCTAATTTCCAGGAAACAACTGAAGTGAAATCAGAAGGGAATAATTGATCCTTCCCTAGTGCTGAGTGGAGCTGGGACTGTGAACAGGCCTTGGTGAGCCCCAGCATGGGCAGCAGTGGCTTCCCAAGCTCACATTGCTGCAGCTGAGGTGAAACACTCTCCCCAGCCCCCAAAAATGATCTAGAGCTTCCAGCCCATGGGAAAAAAAAAGGGGTTTGTGGGTTATCTGTGGGCATTTGGCAAATGCAGAGACAAAACATATTTCTGGGGGAGTACAGGACTAAAGCAAACCCTGTAAGTTTTCTGCACATCCAGAAGACCATGATACCTAATCCTCTGGGAATGGTTCCTGCAGCCTCCCTGTGTCAGCTGGTAAATATTCACATTTAAAAATCAATATCACATGAAATATAAACAGATTATTAATGAGGACCTGTTGGAAAGCAGGGAGGGCTGCAATTAGTTGCACTTTAGCAGCAGCGAGTGAGGGACACAATTCTGTTTCTTTTCTGGAGAAAATGCCAGAGGAGGCGTCTGAAGCCCAACTACTGTGTTGATTTTTTTTTTCCCTGGCAGAGGTGGTGACTTGGCTCTGCCCCCCAGCACTTGCACTCTTCTGTATTTCTTTCAGACCAGCCTCAGCATTTACCACAACCAGATTAACCTCACTCTGTGGTTCCCTGCTTGCAGAACAACGCTCTGCAGAAGACCCTCCCCAGGTCAGAATAACCCAGAGAGGGAGGCAGCACCTGCTCTGCTCTCAGCTCAAATGTGAGTTCAGCAAAGAGCTTTCCTCAGTCAGGGTTTCCTCAGTAATATCTGAGCTCCCCAGCCTGCATTGCCCCAGTGTAGTGAGACCACTGGGATTGGGGTGAAGTCAGCAAAAATACCCGGGAATGCCACCTGGGAGTGCCCTCCGAAAGCTCCCCGGTTCTGGGGTGGAAATCATGGAACACAAGAGTTAAATATGTGTGTTTTGGCTGGCTGTTTGATTTTTCAATAGACTCCCACCCTGCTGTGTATAGCTGGCCATCCCTGCTGCCCCTGTGAGTGGCCCACAGCTCCCAAAATACCGCCGGCCGTGCCGTGGGGAAAGCGATCCCCTGGCCCTGGGAGCAGGGCAGTGCTGGCTGAAAGCTGAGCTGGATTGCAGACACATGCACAACCTCTCCTTTCCCCTTCAGTTTCGGCACTGTCCGTGTCTGTTGGTTCTCTCATTCCAAGGAAATGCCACATCCTCTTTTTCCCACTTTCCAAAGCCTGTCTCTGCTTCCCCCCTCCTCAAACATCAGCACTTTTCCCAACACCCTGTTCACAGCCACAGATCCTGGGGTCACCACTTCCCCACGGACTTGCTCGTAAATGTGGGAAAACCCTTTTATTTATTTCAAGCGAAGCAGCTTTGGGCCTGAGCTTTAAATGGCTTCACTGCCGCGTGTCAGAGGCGTTTGAAAAGATGAATCCTCTGCCTCCCTCCAGACGTGCCAATTCATCAGGAGCCTGGAGAGGTGGGTAGAGACAGGCAGCCAGTCCTCATCTTTGCAGACAGTCTGGAGGCTGAGGAACTGGGAGGTGAAGTTAAAAGAAGCATTTGAAGAGGAAATGCTGTCTGTGATTCGGGGATGGCTGGGGCTGTCTGGGAGTGGGGAGAGGCTGCTCAGCTGCTGACCCGTGCTCAGCACAGCTGCTCCCGCTGGGATTTCGTGGTGCTGATCAGAGCAGGGCTGTGTGGAGCTGCAGAACGTGGGGTCAGGGTTCCTCCAGGTTCCAAGATCAGGGAGAGGAGGATGCTCCAGGTGAGTTCATAAGGAAGCTCAGAAGCTGGAGGAAAGCTCAGGCACTTCAGAACACACTGGGTTGTTTTCCTCAAGGGTGGCCTCTGGCCACCACACCAGGCTCAAACTGGGCACTGAGACCACAGTGTGTCTCATATGGGACAGATTTAAGCTGGAAATGAGATGGCTTTTCTTAATTTCCAATCAAATAACTGAAAATATTGTGTAGATATCTTATCTTGGAGATTTTTGCGGTCTATGGGACCACAAAAAAATTTTATCTCCCCTGAAGTACTGGCTCCCAGTAACATGGCCAGCTGCAATCAAACAGTGAAAAATGTGAAAAAATAAACAAAAATCTCAGCTCAGAGAATCTGGAAACTAAAAATCTAGATACCTTTCTCCACACAAACCCAAATACATTTAAAATGGTTTATTTAAAAAGTAAGGATTAAGTACATTATACATGGTTGTGATTATACCAGTAGAACTGAAGCACAGTGGAAATAACACTTTAGAACTGCAGACAGAAATGTAGCCTCAAGGGACATGATATATTAGCCCTTGTGGATATGTGATCCATACAGAGAGAAAAGTAAATAGAAAAATAGTTTATTGTTAGATGTCTGGGCAGCTGAAGTGATTTCTCCTTTTACTCCTATTGTGTATGAGAAACGAGGAAGAGAGAGCTCATGGTATACCTGAAATTTTGTTTCTTGGAAAATCAAATCTGATCCAATAGCTTTTTTTTTTTTTTTTTTTAGTTCTGCTGCTACAATATGTTATATACCAGAAGACCGATTATTATTAATGATATGGTTTTATGGTATCTGCAGGCCTTGCTGGGAAATGGGGCTCATTTGTTCAATGCTGTCCAGGGAAACCAGAGAGATGTGGAAGGACAGATGATTTTTTTTTAAACTATCACTGAGTGGTTTCAAAGTCTGAGCACAATCTAACTCTGTTCAGATGGATCAACCATGGAGCAAGGCAGATCATGGGCAGGAATGCTGCAAATTTTTCAGTTTTGTCAGAATCAAAGTTTTTCATGGGAAAGGATCGGGGTTTTTTGTTTGTTTTGGTTTTGGGTTTTTTTACTGGAATTGTCAAATGGATTTTTTTTTTGTTTTTGGCTTTGGTTAAACAATTTGCTGCACTGCAACTTAACTGCTGAGTTTTCAGTTGCAGCCCTTGCTGTCCTACAGGACAAAAGCTCTGGTCCCTGTTATCTCCCCATGACTTTGTTCCCTGCCCAGCTCCCATGAGCATTTCATGATCCCTACTCCAGCTCCATTTCTTGAAGTGCCTGCTGGAGAAGGAGCAGATGCTCCAGCTTGGACCAAAACAGGGCATCACTCCTGGAGAGCTGCTGGACCCAGCCCTGCCCTGGGCGAGGATGCTCTGGCAAAGAGCAACATCCCAAAACGCTCAGCAAGAATTTTATTTCCTGCCAAAAATACTGCAGGTGCCTCTGCAGGTCTGAGCTGGGCTGAAGAAAAACCTTGCCCTCGGTCTGGAATCAGATGGGTGGTTTGTAGCACATTCACTGGAGAACGACAACGAAAAAGAACAAAACCCACGCGCGGAGCAAACCTCACACTGTCCACTTCCAGTTCAAGGTACATGAGTTTAGAGAAACAGCCTATATCTACCTCCTGGTTTGAAAGGGAATGGTTTTTATTCTTAATTACAGTAAACACGGATGAGGACTTAGTTCTAACTATTAGTTTTTTTAACACAGTGGGAAACAAATAGTTCTGGGAAATTGCACTTGAAAAATACATTGACTATAATTAGATGTAAATTAATTAGCACTTAGTATGACACACTAATGAGACAGAAGGTTGGTTTTTTTTTTTCATTGCAAACTTCTACTTCTATCATAGCTAATCAAAGTATTTTAATATTACGAAGTCTCAAAAAGTAGGAAATAATTTATTGTTTGAAAGCATAAAGATTCTTGTAAAAAAAACCTTTCATCAAGAACTTTAATAGTTTTAGAACCCTTTTATGTTGTCCTAGCCGAAAAGTAGGTAAAAAAGTTTTCTTTTCTGCCTCTGTTTGAATTTTTTTTAAAAAGCTTGTGTAACATCTTTCTCCATAGTGTGTTGATACAGAAAGTAGCACAACATTTTCTACTTTTAAATCGTTCCCATCGCTCCATTCGCTTTAGCTCTCAGAGTTCAGAGGTTTGAAAAGAGGATCCCAGTGGAGTTTTAACCTGAATGGAAACTCTTAATGAGCAGGGATGAAGGCTCCAACCCACCTCTGCCAAAATAACGAAGTGGCTGTGCCAGGCTGAGGGCCAGGCAGAGCTTAACAGTGACCAGGGGAAGACTCTCGCTTAAAATTGAGAATTGTCTCTTGGTTCTTGCAAGGAGAGAGGCTTGAGCAGGGTTTCTCTGAGGGGAGAGGGGGGTTCAACTTCCTTTTTGGGATGTTAAGGCAGCTTCTCCAGGATTTCCCTGGAGGACTTGGTTCCAGTAGCTGAAAACCTCGTATCCAAACCACCACTGAGTCTCTGGCTCTGGGGCCATCATAGGATAAATTAAGACTAAAGAGGTTTTAACAGTTTGTTTGAGATCTCCCACTACCAGTGACCCAAACTTTTCAAATTATGGATTTTTTCTTGGCACCACTTGCCTAATCTTCTTCTAGCAAAGATTTTCTGGGCAGAGATGATGGGGATATTCAAAGGAATCTACAGGAATTAGATGCTCCTCTCTCACTGCATCTAATTCATATGAGGGGAATTGGGCACCTCATTCTCATATGGCTTGGTCGAGTGGTCACTAAAATCAGCATGAGTACTATTAAATTAAATTACCTTTGAGTCAGGCCCTCGAGCTTTGAGATCCAAGCCTAAGTGTAAAAACTGAAAGCAGGAATTTATAAGAAAAAAAATAATATTTCAGACTCTTTTAGAAACATACAGAAGCAAAGGGTACAAATTAGTTCCCTCCTTACGTGGTGCATAGAGTTTGCTGTGGGCTCTCTGCACGTAAGTAGATGCATCATTACAAAATAAATTAAATTAGGTCGAACCACCATTTCCATCTAAAAAGCAACTATACCTTGCACCATGCGGCACTTAATTCATAATAAAAAGAGTTTAATAAATATCTCATAAACGGTGATTAATTTTTTTTATATTTTTCTTTTTGTTTCTTTTTTTTTGTTGTTTCTTTTTTGTTTGTTTGTTTGTTCTGTTTTAAAAAATACAAAGTTGTCATCTGCTCTGTTAACGTTAACACTCGTTGCTCCCGTTGCCGCGGGAAGTTTTCGCTAGCCCGGGCAAGTTCGGTCCTCGTTGCTCGGAGATCTCTGTTTGCAGTAGCTGTTGTTAGTGTTGCACTTGTGAAGCAGTAAAGGAAATCAGGAGCGGGGCCGCCCCCGCTCTGCCCCGCTCCCCGCCGCGCTCGGGGAAGTCTCCGGGGGCTCCTGACAGCCAGCACTCAGCACCTTGCCGGATCAGGCACTAGGGCTCGTCGAAATGAGAATTCAAGTTTTCTAAACGTTAGGCAAGAAATGATGTTTTGCAAATAGGCTCAAGTCCCACCTGCTTTAATCTTTTTTCCCCTTTCCAGGTGTTTGAAGACGCACCCACCCTCCGCTCCTCAGCCTGCGGTGCCCCAAGGGATGCCTTACCCCAGGAATGGGAGACCCCCTTCCCACCCCATCAGGGAGTCTGTAATGCTCAGTAAGTGGGTGCTCTATGGTTTCAGTGGCACAGGTCAGTTTTAGAAAGTGTTGCCTTCAAAAATATTTTCTTTTTTTTCTCTTTTTTTTTTTTTTTTGAAAGAGGCAAAGCTTTATGCCGTGTCGAAGGAAAGTGGCTCGCTTGATGAGTAGTTCATTTTCATCCTTGGGCTTGGTTATAAATTATATTTGCAAGTTCGTATTAAGGGATCTCAATAATAGAAAAAAAAAAGTACAACAATTTTTCTGTAATCCTTTAAAACACACTGGTGGCCAGTCCTTTGCAGTTTCTCCAAGACTGTGTACACACTACAAAAGTGCAGGAACATGAACTGCCTTCATCTCGTGACACCAAGAACGGAAATAAACAAACTCCAAATAGCTTCAAAAAAAGCTACGAGCGTGTAAATATCTTTATGTTTGTCCAGAGGATCTCCACTTGCTACCTCAACACATGCCACAATTAAAGAGGTGAGAGGGTATTTTAACATCACTCCTGACAGATCCATTCTGTTTGGGCATCTCTTCAAAAAAGCACGAGGAAGGAAGGTGCTTCAAACTGGTGTCGTTCTCCTGTTGACCATGTTGACGTGGAGTCCTTCCTTAAATTCCTTCTGGAGGAAGTTGTGGACCTGCAGGAAACTGGCTTCTTGGTCTGCGTTGTAGCTGGCAGCCGTGGTGACCTTCAAAGGCTCCCTGGAAAGGGTGTACATGGAAATTTCGTTCATGGGGATGGTGCCTGCTATCTTCATGCCAACTGGAGAAATGTCCCTGGATGGAGAAGGCTCCGTGGATCGGGAGCTGGACCTGGACCTCCGCCTCCTGTACCTGTAGCTTGGCATCCTGGCATAGGGAGAGCTGGAAGAAGTCTTAAGGAATTCCCTCTTGGTCTTAAACCTCAGCTCTTTGTTCTTCTCAATATAAATGTTCACAGCCAGAACACCTATGGTTTCGGCCACAATAAATGACAAGGCTCCAAAATAAAAAGACCAACCATAGTTGTAATGGTTCTTTTTGTCCTCGTCTCGCTTGTCACTTGGGTCACCTGCATTGCTGGATATGTAGACAATGATCCCTATGATATTACTTAGACCTAGAGGAAAAAACAAAAAAGAAAAACAAAAATCAGTGTTTATGTGGCTGGGGAGATAAAATGCAAGCCAAGGTACTTTCTGGACCTGAATGGTTCTAAGACTGGGACAAGGAAATTTTATTACATTTATTTACTCTTCCATTTATCTCAAGGATTCATTTATTCCTGAAAAACAACCAATAGATCAACATATGGGTCCCCTGCGCTCACATGGATCCCAAAATACTCAGCAGGACTATTTCTCATCTCTTCACTGCCACAGTGGAAAAGCAGCAGCATGTGGGAGCTCACTAATATTGTGAGTGGGACTCTAACATCCAGAAGAATGACAAAAATACATCTGGAGCTCAGGGCTATGGCTGTTCACCTTGATCAGGATAAGTTGTCTTCCACCTTGCTGAATTTTCATCTAAATGCAGCATGCTTAATACAGGCTGCAGGGAGAGCTATTAATGATGGGGCTGGCTCTCTCAGATCGTTTCTAGTGTGAAAAACGGGTTCACCTATCAGAGGTGAATATTTTCTGCCTTCTTATTAAAAAAAAAAAAGCCCCTAGGTATAAGAGATGCCTGATTCATCTAATGTTTAATGCATTTTAAATAGTGTAAAACATGCTTGTTACTGAATTTCACTTCCTTCTGCAGGAAGACCAAAAGCTTTTCTAAAATGTACTTATTGTGGGCCTTCAAGAGCATAATTTTGTCTTGAGAAATTTGCCTGGTGTGGTGTTGTTAATGCCCTCAGCCCAGGAAAGGGGCGCAGGGAAAGCACTGCCAAGGAGCTTTTCCAGAGTCTTTTCCAGCTGAAAAAGGCAGCACTGCTCAAGAACTCAATTTAAACAGAACATACCTGCTGCAACAAAGAGAATCCCAGCGCTGAGAATAATGTTGTTTTTGCTGTTGTAAATCCTTCCTGCTCCGACACAGAGTCCTCCCAGCAAGAGCAGAATTGTGCTTAGGATGGGGAACACGCTGGAGGCACGGACAATGCCTGGAGGGACACAGGTAGGAAGACAGAGTAATCATTTTAGGGGCCTCCTCGGGTGCAAGTGTGGAGATTAGAGTCTCAAAACCCCTGGTTTTTCCCCTAAAATCGTTAAGAAGAATGATTTAATAGAACCAGAGGATTGTTAAGGTTGAAAAAGACCTTTAAGATCATCAGATCCAAGAGTGAAACCAGCACCTCCACCATGCTTACCACTAAACCATGTCCTTGAGTGCCGGCCACATCCACACATTTTTTGGACATACCCAGGGACACCTGTTCCAGTGCTTCATAACCCTTTCAGTGAATACATTTTTCCAAATATCTTACTTATTATCATTTTTTAGTCCTTTTTGCTAGCATTATCACTGATTCTGCATTTCTGGGCATGTTTTTGGGATGATGAAGCCATGAGGTGGCCGGTGTGACACTGACTCTCAACTGAGTAGCTTCAATCTTTGGAGCTTTCTCCCAGGAAGTCCAGCATTATTGCCATTTTCTGATGCCACCCTGTGCAGAATATTTCTGGCAAGGCACGAGATAAGTGTCAGTAAGACCCAGCATCATGCAGGGAGCAGCGGTGAAAAATTCATGAGCTGGCTATGAACCCTACAAGGTTTGGGACAGCTGGAGCAGACGGATCTGTTCCGTGGTGCACACACAAGGGGAGCAAATTACAGCTCTTGAAGTCAGCAGCATCCATGTTGCCAGCAAGCACAGCTAGTAACCCCTTTTCCTTTTGCTGGATATTAAGGACATCGAAACCTTTCTGATTTCTAAGGAAGGAATTTTAACAACTGTGTCTTAGATGTTTGTGTTTAGTTTCCTGACAGCAAGGTAGTAATTTAAAATTCTGCATGCTTCAGTCCATTCATCAGCGTATAAAATCCCCCACAAAAAATATTAAAACACCACTTCAAGCCAGCTTTCAAAGTCGGGCCACAACAAGACAGAGCAGCAATCGACAGGGAAGCGGCAGAGAGGGAACAAAAGGGCTGAGGAAAAATAAACAAGCATGAGAAGAGAGATGTCTGTATTGTAAAAACCAAAGGGGTAAAAGCTGGCAGGGGTTCCTGAAAGGCAGAGTGAGGAACCGAGTTTTATTGCTGTAGATGGAGGATTTATTTTTTGAAGAAGGGGAGATAAGGTACTGAATTCTGCTGTGGAAAATGAGATCACCCTGAAGCTGGGGGAAGGCGAGGGCACAGAAGGGAGCCCTGGCAGAGCGAGGGGTGCCAGGATGGGGGATCCCAAGGTGAACAAGAGTCAGAGGCCGCTGTCACAGTGGCATGGAAACCCCAGAGCAGACTGGGAGGCCACGGGCACCTCAGGGCTGAGCGAGTGGAGAGCAGCAAACTCCATCTGGGCTGCTGCGGGGCCGGGAGCTCCGCGGCCGCTCCGGGTGCATCCTCCTGGCTGACACGCACGGCGAGCGGCGCCCGTGTCCCCGGGAGAAACGGGCAGATGTTCCAGCTGCTGCTTTCCCATTTCGCTGTCGATGGCCGTGGCGTTCCCGACTCAGTGAATGGCTTCCTAACGATTCCCCTGGTAACTGGTGGCAGAGCTCCAGAGCTGAGGCAGGGACGGGGCTGGGGGTTCCTCTCCAGCATCGCTCGCTGTGCCCCGCACGGCCCCCGCAGGTTGTGCAGACACAAATCCCAAAAAGACGGTGCCTGCCTGGGAAGCTTGTGCCTGCAGGGATCTGCAACAGCGAGGAAAGTCCATCCTTTCCCAAAGTGTACACGTGTCCTTCACAGATGGGGCATTTTCCAGCCGGATCTGAACGCGGGCCAGGCGGGTGCATTGCTATTCAGACAGCGTCTTGCAGGAACTGCCAAATCCGACTGATGTGAGTGGGTGTAAGGTCTCTGGTCAAAGCCTGCTGAGAGGTGAGAGCCTGTTCCCTTGTTCTGGGTGTATCCCCACGTGTGTGGTATGAATTAACAGCACTTGGGCTTTTGAGTCAGTTTTTTCAGTCAGTTATTAGAGAAAGATTCAAAGTCAGTCTCTGCTGCTGGACTTTAAGGCACCCCAAATCTCTTTTTTTGCCCTGGCTAAAGGCTTAAAATCTCCTCTGGCCCACCCTTTCTGGATGTTGTATCCTGCACTTTATGGTCGTGCTGCTTATAATGATTTCAGTTAAATCAAAGAGCTTTCCCAAAATGCTTCAGTGATATCATTGGAAGGAACTTGTCAGACACACCAAATATAGGGGATGGGTTGTTCTATTAGTACTAATAATCTCCAGTGATAATTTTTCCACAATAGGTAATTAATGCGAAGAGAAACAAAACACACTGTGTTCTCTTCCTGAAAAATTCCACAGTATATTTTTTTTTCTCACAGTGTATAGTTTTAGCTCTGAAATTTCAAAGGAAGCTCATAAGGTACCACGTAGAATTTACATATGTCTCCTGATACTGGTAATAAAATGACAGCACATCAAAAAACATTAAGGCAATCTGGTTTTTGCTTTCTCCCTGGCTTCTCTCCCCCCCTTGTTTACTGTCCTGTCGGTTTGCATCGCCTGCTGTGCACCGCTATGTGTGGTGACACCTCCTTCGGTGGAGCCGCGGCGCTGCTCCTCCCCATGGGGCTGCAAACCCTGCTCGGCTCGGGCTTTTAATCTCCAGAAAGGCAGGGACCGAGGGAATGGCTTTGGAAAGAGGATGCTCTGACATGCAGGGAGGAAGGGCAGGAAAGTGTAGAGATGCCCCTGAAGCAGGGTCCTCCTGCTCAGAGCAGCAGAGCCCCGACATCCTCAGTCAGCTCGGGTTTTGTGTGCCCGAAGGAATGCAGGAGAGGAGGGAAGCAGGAGACAGGGAAGCAGAAGACCAGGGAAGCAGGAGATGAAGGAAGCAAGAGATGAGGGAGGCAGGAGACGAGGGAAGCAGGAGAAGCAGGAGACGAGGGAAGCAGGAGAAGCAGGAGACAGGGAAGCCAGGAGACCAGGGAAGCAGGAGATGAAGGAAGCAAGATATGAAGGAAGCAGGAGATGAGGGAAGCAGGAGATGAAGGAAGCAGGAGAGGAGGGAAGCAGGAGATGAAGGAAGCAGGATACAGGGAAGCAGGAGACAGGGAAACAGGAGAGGAGGGAAGCAGGAGACAGGGAAATGGGAGAGGAGGGAAGCAGGAGACAGGGAAGCAGGAATCAGGGAAGCAGGAGATAAGGATGCAAGAGAGGAGGGAAGCCGGGGCGCGTTTGCCGCCGGGGATGCGGTGGCAGCCCGGGGACAGTGCAGGCTCTCCGTGCTGGCACTGGGACATCTGCTGCTCGCTGGGGCCCTGCTCAGGCATGTGAGGGGGATTTTTTTAGACACACAGATGGGCGTGTGTTGCCACAGGGAAGGTTCAATAGGAAGGGTCTTGTCTGAGCTCCTCTGCACGTGTCAGCTTGTCACTGCACTGACGTTCGCTTGGTTTTGCAGATAGCAGCTTGAACACCAAAGGGCAAAATCCAAACTCCTGCCTCTACCCACTCCCTAGACCAAAGTTTCCCCAGATCAGTAGTTTTTGTCACTGATTTCCATGGGGTTTTGAACCAGGACTCGATCCTGCTAGCACTACAGTGTTTGCATTTTTCTGAAGCCCAAAGTAAACTGGGGACTGTGGAAGAGGCTGAGACCCCTCATGCTGCTCCTTCAGGAGCACAAAATACATGAGTGTGGGTGCCTTTGTCTAAGCCAGGCAGGAAAAATAAATGAGAGTCCCAACATGTCCCTCTGAGAAACTGTGCCAAGAAATGGCCAGAAATAGTGGAGAATGGTATGGAGCCAGTAGACTGCAGAGGGCAAAAACAGGATGGAAGCTCTCACGTCCCTTTGAAACAGGATGCAAACATCCTCCTGTCTTAGACAATGATTTGGTCCCTATTACATATAGGTATGAGCTCATCTCCTCTGGATTTTGACACGTAACCTTTCAGTAATCTCTAAATCAACTCTGTGCATGGGAAACTGCAGTTCTCCTTATGAAAGTTAAAGCCAAGGAGCCTTGTCTCCATGCAGACTCCGTGAGGTGAGCTCTGCTCTGCGGGGGAGACACCGGAGACTGATTTTGCAGAAGACATAAAGGGTTGGACCAACTTGTTTTTGAGATCTGTACTTAGTCACTTTTGCAAACAGCTTTTAGGAACACCCGTCACAAGCACACTTACAAACAATTTACCAGTCTTGTATCTCAACATGGAGCTGGAGACTGTTTTTCCCAGTTCTCACTTTTCTCCATATAAAGAAGGCATAATGTGCTTTTATCAAGATGCTACTTAATTCCTCTTTCCTTTTACTAATGATGTTTGTTTCCTAAAGCTGACTTGGCATCAATTTAACATTAGTTCCAAGGCTTTGTATGAAAGATAAATGCAGCTGTGCTCACACTCTGCCTGAGCTCTGAAATCGTGTCACCCGGGTGCTATGACTGATCTAAATCGACAAGAGCAAAGAGGAAAAAAACATCTGGGTTTTCTGGTGAGGCAAACTTTTTTGAGATTTTTTTCCTTCTTCATGTCTTTGCAACTAGAAGTTGTTGCCCAGAAGTGAGCAGAAGGGCAGAGTGGTTCTCTAAGTGGTGTTTCAGGTAATTAATATTGTAATTGAGGAGTTCTCTGCCTTGCCAGCAGCGTTGTTCTCAGCTCCCTGATTCCCCAACACCTTGTGAGCTGCAGTTCCTCTCCCTGGTAAAGGGCACTGCTTTCAGCTTGGCTGCTCAGCTCTTTTGTTCAGAAGGAACAACAAGGCACGGAGTCCTCTGGGGAAGGGGAATCTAACTCCAGCTTTGCAGGTTTCATGGTTGGGTTCCAAGACTTGCCATCAGCTGAGAGAATGGTCATGTGAAGGGGATGAAACAACTGCCCTGATTTCAAGCATCAGGTTGGTGGGTGAAATCCCTTCTGGGGGGAGTTACATGCCAGCACGGAGCAGCAGTGGCTGGCTGGCCAGGCAGGGAAGCCACAGCCCCTGTCCACGCTGGGATTTTGCTTTTAGCTGCACAAATTTCAGCTTCCTCCCTACAGTGCAGTAATTTCATTTCAGGGGGAGGTAGCTCAGCAGCTGCAAAGGCTGAGGCTTGAGTAAAGGTTGGGTTTTAAGCCTTTGGTAAAGCTTCCTAATGGGCTGGAACCCACTCCTCAAATGAGTTTTGTTACATTAACTCTATAAGTACACCCTCTGTATAATATCCTTGCCAATATAGGGATGATAACTGTAGTTTTCATTTGAAAATTTGTCATTCGATGTTTAGACAATCGACACCAAAATTGTGAGCATTGCCCTGGCTGAAGGAAAACCTTGGAAAAACCCCATGAAACTCCATGGCAAGAGAGCTGGAACTAGATGGTCTTTAAGGTCCTTTCCAACACAAACCATTCTATGATTCAATGACTCTGTGAAGTGGGGGTCCCCAAGGGTGATGCTGTGTCAGCTGCAGCATGAACTGGACATGGGTGCCACTGGGCTGTGCAGTCCAGTTTGGGCCAGTCTGGCAGTGAGCAAAACTCTCTGCAGGAGAGGAGCCCAGGGAAGCCTCTCTGGCCACATCTGTGTGTTAGGTTCACTGCTCACTTACGGAGAAGGTACTCTGAGCTGTCGTGGTCGTAGTCATTGTCTTCAGGGAAGTGGTTGATCCGGAAACAATGTCCTTTGTAGATTCCTAAATGGAAACAAAGAAAACAGAACCCGTAAGGAACAGAACCAGGCAAATGTGCTTTTTAAAACCTGTCAAGAAACCATCTCTAAAGCAATGAATTTTGGGCAGATTGGGCTGAAGGAAGGGACAGCCAGGATTCCTGGGCTCTTTCCTTCAGCCACTTACCTCGTTCTCTTGAGTTTTTTAATCTCTAAGTGCTTCACTTTATCAGTGCAGTGCTTATCTTACAAGCATACTGAGTTTGCAAAGCTTCTTTTTGTTCCCGGAGTGGCTGTCAGGCTGGGTCCCTGCTCCATGGCTGGGGCTCCCAGTGCCAATCTCACTCCCATCACCCTTCCCATCTCATCCCAGTGAAGTGCAGCCTTCCCTTATCAGAGCTAGTAAATGCTGAATTGTCTGAGGCCTCTTCAATTACTCTCTAGGCTGTGAAAACAAGTCCATAAATCTCTTCCTGCTGCAGTTGAAGCCTGTATGTCCCACTCAAGGTTGGCTCAGCTTTTAATGGCATGTTTGTTTAGCTAACTGGGAGCCTGGGCAGTAAAGTCAGGGTACAGTGTGGACTCCTGAGCCCTGGAGGGACAACACCAGAGCTGGCTGGACAAACCCCTCACTCGATTGGACACCTCAGCACTTGTCCATGCAGGTAAAGCTGTCCACAAGCATTTTGTGTCACAGTTCTGTGTCACAGTTATCACTGTCTGTCACAGTTATCCACAGTCTGAGCTGCAGCTGGGTCGCTGTGGCACAGGGAGTTACACGGGCACCTCTCCCCAGAGAGCTTCCTGCAGGAGGGAGCCCTGAGCTGTGATTGTGCTGTGGTGCTTTCATTATTCATTAACCAGCGCTCTCCTGCTCGGGAACACATCACCCAGGCTGAGTTATCCCTGCACAGGAGCCTCAGTGCTCACAGCTCGAGCTGGCAGAAGGATTTAAAACCCATCAGTTAATACTACTTTAACAGAAGCACAGCTGCAGTCTGTAGGATATAAATGTGGATTTATTTCACTACCTATTACCAATGATTACAAAGATCTCAAAAGAATTACTAATCCGGAGGATTTAAATTGCACCCTGTGAGTGTCAACTGCAGGTTTGCTACTACAGCGCATTTAATTCTTCCAGTAAATGATGTATCAGCTCTAATTGCAGCAACGGCTCAGGCTTTCTCTGCACAGCACTTCAAAGGCTGGGAACAAGATGTAAGTGGCTCATGTCACATCTGGAAGTGACACACCTGTCCTGGCTGCCAGGTGGGGAGAGCACTTCAGCTGGGCCTGCTGCTGCTGAGCCTGTGTGCCCGTGCATCCCTGTGCTGGCCACCACAGGGGCTGCTGCTCCTCACGGCCAAGGCAATGCAAAACTCAGATTTTAGAGATCCCAGTGCTCATTTTCATGGCAGTTCACACAATGGAACTGAATCACCCCCAGCATTCCAGAGCCTCTGAGACTGGAAGGTGATTTCATTGGTTCTCTCCACTTAGGTGTGTAATTTACAGGAGATACATTCAGAGTGTGATTTTTATCCTCTCTATTTATTAAGGAAGAAAACCCCGAAATAATTTTCCCATCCTAATTTCCTGTGGAAATAGGCTTTTCAGTGACTGTGCTTGTGTGTGTATGAGTTGGGCCATCTCTCAGTCTGCACACACTTCTCTGTCTGTAGGTGCTGTATTCTGTGCCCTCACACTGACAGAAGGATTATTGGGACAGAAGGCAGCAGATGTTGGGATGAAATTCCTCCCCATGAGGATTTTGCCCAGAGAAGTTGTGGCTGCCCCATCCTTGGAAGTGTCCAAAGCAAGATTGGATGGGGCAACCTGAGATAGTGGAAGGTGTGGGTGGAACTGGGTGAGTTTAAGGTCCCTTTGAACCCAAACCATTCCATGATTCTCCAATAAACATGAGGGTAATTGGCTGAATTTATCCAGAGCTGATATAAAAGCAGAAGTATCACAGGTCACTGAGCTGCAGACAGGGAGATCCCTGAAGGAGAGAGCTCTGTGTCCCCACCACAGGCTCCTTTAGCACGTTCACAGGGTGTGGACATGGCAACAGCCCAAACAAACACCTCACTTCCAGAAACTCACTCAACAGGAGTCTGCAAGACTGAAACATCCTCAAAGCCTCTTGAGTGGCAGCACTGATGGACTGATGGAGGGGTTTGGGCTCTGTAAAATGGCTCAACATAATTAAACTGCTGAGTGAAATGGGCCCTTCAGCAGAACTTTCTCAGAGGCCATGAAGCCATTCCTTCCACTGCAGGGCTGGAATGCACCAGCAGGACAGCACTGATGAGACCCATCATTTCCTGGCTCTTATATTTAGAGCCTTGCACATGAAAGAGTCTTAGCAAGACTAGCAGAGGTAAAAAACAGGATAATCACCTCCCCTTCCCTGCCCCCCCGCCAAAAAAAAATCTGGATGAGCCTGAGAGTTCCTTTTTATTTTCAGTTTTTAGGAATACTGGGATTGGTCACTATTAATTAGTCATTATTTATCTGGCTAAATTATTATAGAAATAGCAAATGACTGTGAAATTTGGACCTGTATCAAAGCCTAAGAATCCAAAATATTCTCCCCAATATTTCTTATGTAGTTCAGACCAGAGATACTGGTCTCTAGTGTCTGTGATGTTTGATAGCTAATAACAGCAGCAGACTGAATAACTTTTTTCTATAAACTTAACAAGTGCAATGTAATTCAGCAACAGCTTATTAAACTCTCAGTGAGGCTTGAAGTTGCTATCAAGAACTCTGGTGATCTACAGGGTATTGAAGCCTCTTTCAATCCACAAAGTATTGGAAATAAAGGCTTGCCAGGAAAAGTAACAATACCTCTTTTCTTCATAATGATGGAGTTTGAAACTCAGATTTGGCAAAAATTAAAACTAGCTGGAGAAGTGGTCAGCTCTAAAAGCAGAACAGCAGAGTCTCTGTTGTATTTATACATGAAAAATAGAACCAAAGCAAAGCTGGAATTTGGTGGAATACCCATGTCCGTGACCTGGCAAGTAAAGCAATGCAAAAAGAGTAGAAGTCATGGAATGGCAGAGGTGGCTGAAAAGGAAACGCCTCAATTAAACTCAGTAACAACCATTCTGCAAGCACTTGAACAAGGGCTGAGCTCCTTGAAGTTCTTCTCCAAAGCTTCTCAGGAGCTGCCTTGCAGAAACATGCAGACAAACATGAGGTCCACACTCACTGAGGCACACGAAGCCATTTCCCACCCCAGGAGGGGATGTGGGAGAGAGATTTTCTTCCTTGCTTGAGTTTGGGGATACAGTCCCTTATATCCTTGGGAGAGGAAGATGGAATATTTAACTCCTACTGCTGTACCCACTAGAGAGAGATAAATAAACTGCAACCACTGCCTACCAGATACTAAAATATTGAGAAGCACTTCTGGATACCTCTTGAGAATGAGATATAATATCCCACTGAGATATGTTAGTATTACTCCTTTCTTTGAATGATTACTGATATGGTTTTAATGATGCTTTTAGAAATACAAATATTAGAATGCATTTTCCCCCCTCGTAATAACAATGACTTCATTCTGAATTTTGAGCCAGGACTTCAGGATCCGGGTAATGATAATGAAGAGGTAAATTTTCTGAAGTGTTGTTGATGGTGTAAGAACCTTTTTTTTTTCCACTGGTTGCAGCATACTTAGCTGGCATTTAGGAACTAAAAAGCATTTCTGACTTGGTTCTACTCTGTGTTCAAGGGCTTCTCTGGCAAGGTTAGTACTTCCCAATCTCACTAAGTGTTGTTCAGGCAACTATAATTAGAGTGTGATGTACTCGGATAACGTGATAAGGGAGGCAACTGTACTCCCTAAGTGAAGCTTAAGCTTTGTTTTGGGGTTTGAGATCTCAAAATACATAGAAGTTTCAACAGCAAATCAAAATAATCATCCCAAATTCTGATGACATATTCCTTGCTCTTTCTCAAATGATCCTTTAATAACCCTGCCTCGATCACTGCAGATTGTTCACTGGGTTTTTATCTTTTGATGACTGAGAGTGAAGGTTAATGCTTAGGATGCAAATGCTTATTAATTTGGTGGCCATGCATTCCATGATCCTGTTATTGTCCATACCATCAGCCATGTCTTTGAAAACAGCCATTTCCTGTGTTTATCAATGACAACATTCCCTGATGCCCTGGAAGTGTTTGCACAAATCAGCACTGGAAAACAGAGCCTTCAAATGTCTGACAATATTTGTCAGTACAAGGCTGCACTTCTGTTTTCTCTCTGCTTTAATCCCGAAAACTCTACACAACAAGATCTTCCCACAGCATTACTGCTCTGTTGTCATTTAAAATAGGTTTGCAGCACTCCAGACTCGAGCAGCTCTGCAGCAGAGGGCCCTGTCTGCGGGGGACTTGTGTCAATAGCAGTTTTTGTCTCCCTGTGCTGAGCAGGCGCTAACGGGAGGCGATATCCGATAGCAGCGGGAGACACTGGAGGAGAGAGGGGCTGAGCAGCTCCCTCCTTCTCCATCATCTTCTGCACAGGCACTGCCCCATTAACTCCTTCACCTGCCAGCCCTCCTTTATGCAGAAAACACTGGGTTTGGGACCCGGCAGAGGAGCCTTTCTTGTTTTCTCATGGGACACCAGGCATTGGTGATATCTTGGATCAAACCCTCCCCTGCCAAGACACCACATTCCTGCAGCCCTGGAGCAGCTGTGGATACTTGGAGCACACACATGCACACTATTAATAGTGTGGAGCAGGGGATTCTCCCAAAGGAGTTTCACCGGTGGGATGAGGGCTGTGAATATCAGCTGCAGAAGTGGTCACTTGGCTTCAGCAGTCACCTGCAGGCAGGTAAATACACCCACAGTCATCCAACACCCCACCAACCAGCTGATTGCTTTCTGGCAAATGTGGGACTTCTGGGATGGTTTGGAGACATGGAATGAAATTATTTTCAGGATCATTTGACAGCAAGTGCTTGCGGAAACAGGGAATACAAGTTGCAAGGAGCTGACTGTATATTAAAAATAAGGCAATTAGTAAGGTACCATGGGAAATTTGGACCGATGGTTCTGCTTGTTGCATCTATTCTGTGATTAAATACTGTGCCTCAGTTGCAGAGCTGACTGTCAGCCTGATTTACTGCAACACATGAATATCTGAATGTTCAAATGACAAGTTTTCTGAATATATCAGCACAGAGAGGGCTGACTGACAGATAGCATCACAGACCATGAGAAGAGCCTGACAAGCAGAGTGGGGCTGTGGTAACAGAAGTTGCCTGAGCAGTGTCCATCCCAGCACATCGTGCAGGACTGAGTTTCCTTAATGGCATGGCTTTACACTTCCCTTGGACATCAGTGGAGAACCTCTATTTATAGTGAGTGAGAGTGTCTCAGTGCTGGACTCTGCCAGGGGAGAAGAGAAACAGTTGTGTATTTTTTTCCTGAGGATTTCTCTGCTGACAGGTTCTGAAGCGCTTTGCCGAGTGATTTGAGCAATAGCGAGCAAAGGAGATCAGACATGTCAAAAAATGTTCATCTCCACAAAAATATCTATCTATGCACTGTGTTCATTTGTTTGATTTTCCACCAGTACAGCTCCCCTGTCTCACTGGACTGACACCACAGCACACGCAGCTGCTGCCTTTGCTTTCTTCTCATCCCTCTTGTCATAAAATAACCCTTGAGAAGAGGAATCGGGGGTGCACCTCCTTTTACTTTCAAAACCTGTGTTGTGCTGCTGGTCAAACAGGGGTTATTCTAGTCCTGAGCTCTCCCCTCAGACCACAAGGAACAGTGTCAGATATTTCCCTGTAGCTTGGAACTTTCTGTGTTAGACTGCCCCAAGTTTGATTATTTGTCTCCTGCTGGTTGCTAAAGAGTTTCACAAGCTTGTCCTTAAGTTACTCGAATGAGCACAGATCCCATGAGCCTCTGCCTGGAGATGTTTAATGCTGTCATTATAAAAGAAATCATGAACTATTGATGCAGGTCATGTGCAAAACACACCTCATGTGAATTTGCTACTCCACAATGCTGCTGTGAGCCGCCTTCATCACTGCAGAGGATGGAGCCAGCAGAGAAAGAAGCCTTGGGAGGTTAAATACACATTTATTGGGTGTCTGCCTTTGAAAAAAGTTTGGCTGTTGTGAGAGCTGGGAACTTCAAAGCATAGGCTGGTTTTGAGACAGATTCTGTCTGACACCCTCGGAGTCCTGCCAGTCCTGGAAATTTGTCCATATGACAGTTTGTATTTTTGTTTCATCCTGAAGATGAATTTGATGAAGAACACTGCTCGTACCTGAGGTTATTGTCATACTTTTGCCATTTTCTGTGTTCAGAAGATGCACAGGACATAAAAAAAGTAGGAGTTTATTCCCATAACTGTGGGCTACCCTGGTGCCATAATCCAGCCCGGCAGGATGAGCTGCCCGTGTGTGTCATGGTCAGGCCAAAGGAGATTCAGCTCAGCTGAGTCTCTAAAAGGAATTCATCCTTAGTATTAACCATGTTTTTCTACAGGTCTTGAGACTGTGAAAAAAAGAATCTTTTATTTGATTTATAGAAGTCCTTTCCTTCTTTCTCTGTCTTTCATTCCCTAACTCAGAACTCATTTGTTTCTCATTGCAGGAAGAGGAACTGCCTACTTTTGGATCAGATTCTGATTTCCCTGTAGTGAACTCAGATCTGTCTCACTCAGTGATATCAGAATCTGGCCTACTCCCTTTCATTTGCTTCCTATCTACTTCCCGGGCAGAAAGAAAATTATTTTAAAATGTTGAAATGTTTGAAATTTGCCCCACTTTCTTCTTTAGGAGCTGTCATCTCAAACAAACCCTTTGGGTTCTTCTTTTGATCTATTTTCAATTGTCTGGTGGGCAAAGCAAAACTCCTCCTCGAGTCTCTTATTTTCTTATCTTCTGCTGTGACGTGAATTTCCCCTTTTTCCAGTCCTTCCCCTCTGCTGCCTACAGCCCTTCCACTGCTCAGAGCTTCCCGGCAGTCCCCTCGCTGTCAGGTGAGGAGCAACCACTCAGGGTTTGCTGCCCACTCCATTTTTGCTCCTCTTTAAGGCTTTTAAAGGCAGAACACCTTCCCGGTGTGCTCAGCACCTCGGGAGGGCTCTGAGGAGCTGGAGGAGATGCCGGAGCAGCTGCTGCTGCCCACGCACTGCAGAGGAGCTGGGGCTGGCAGGGAGCTCTCGCCTGGCCTGTGTTTAGTGCTCCCCATTCCCCTCCAGTCTGGCAGAAGCACGTTTTCTCCAGGAACAGCTCTTGGTTTGTCTTGTCATTTGATGTGCTCACTCCGTTCTATTACCTCCATGTAGTAAATGCTCCCTCCTGTGTCTGTCATAGACTTTCTGTGGGAGAAGGGACTGCCTTACACCACCACTCTCCCATACTTAGCACACTCTGATCTGCTTTTCCCCACTGTGGCAGTGCTTGATCTGATTCCCTCTGGCCGCCTGCAGCCTCTCCCTGGTGCTCCTGGACAAAGCCCTCTCTGTTGGAGGCTGAGGCCGCTCACAGCCCCTTCTTTCAGCACAGCCCCACAGAAGGAAGGCTGTGCTGCTCTGCTCCTTGCATTGCTTTTCTTACAGAGGCCTCAGGCTGCAGTGGAGCTCATGCTTGGTGTGGTCGAGGAGCCGCTTCCAGTGGTCTGAATGCCAATTCCAGAGCTGCAAATAGCAACTGGAGGGGTTCCTGCTTGGGCAGTTCGACCTTCATGGCACAGCCACCCCTTTTTGAACACTCCTGAGTTTTCTGTGGCCTTAGCTGGTCCCCTCCAGATGCCAGGGGATTGTCACTACTTCCCAAAGAAGCTGCCCCCCCACAACAGAAGGTGTACCTTGCTTGGGTGAAAATGAAATCCATTGTTCATGGAATGACAGAAGGGTTTGGGTTGAAAGGGATCATAAAGCTCATCTTGTCCCAGCCCCCTGCCATGGCCAGGGACACCAACCACTATCCCAGGTTGCTCCAAGCCCTATCCAACCTGGCCTTGGACACTTTCATGGATGGAGTACCTCTGCTGTTGGGAGGGGCGAGTTCTAATTCTGGCAGGAAAATATTTAATTTCTGAGCAATATACTCTTTGTTATTTTGATGTTCTGCAATCCAGGAGGCACCAAGCACTATTTTATACAGCCTAGTAAAGCATCTCCAGATTCTGGATCACCTACACCATAAGATATCCCAGGAAACGCCTGCAGAGGCTCAGTCACTTTGAATTCATGTGGAAAACACATAGCCTCAGCAGCTGACCTCCTGTTTTCAGCTGGGCAAATATCATCAGAGATGTTGTGCATTTGTATTTCTGTGTAAGAAACGAACAGATTCAGAAAAGATGCTTAGCCAAAGATGCCTTTCAAATTCTATGACAGCCTTTTGTTCCGTTATAAGATTTTGAGACCTTGAGTGATGTTAGAGAACCCATGGCAGCAAAACTCATTTCCCAAAGATTCACCTCACCTGCACATCTGGGAGCTAATAAAACACATCAGTGTCTGGCTGCTGTCCTTTGAATTCTCTCCAGTCATTACAAAACTGCTGCCAAAAGTACTAAGTGTCCTTGTGCTACCACAGTGAATACCAATGGTACCAGGGCAGCGCAGGGCAGCAGCAGAGCAGGGGAGGGTTGTATGTTACATGTTGCTTTAGGCTACTCAGTTTCCAGTTCCTTTAAATGTTTGCCTCAGAAACCAGCATTCTGGCCATGGAAGTCATGAGTGAGGTTGTTCAGCAGTGCTCCTGTCCCTTCCCAGCTGCCTTTCCTTGGCCAAGCAGCAGATAACAGAGTGTGCTGTGTAATTCCACAAGCCCTGCTGATGGGTCTTCCTACTACAATTGGCAATTTTCTCATCAACCACATCCTCTCATGCTGCTGCTTGGATGGCAAAGTGGGGCAAATTTCAGGGGGGTCTCTTTTAGCCTCTTTTGTTGTTCTTTCTTACAGAGCTGATTGAGGGAATGACTCTGTGTTTTCTAGGGAGAAAAACTGACAAGCTTCCAGCCCTGTTGTTCAGTTTGCATTTTGTGCAGGGAAACAGGGGCAATTCCTCAGCCTAGGTATGACGTGGCTGTTTTGGGGCCACACTGGTGATGCTGTTTGAGGAACATTTTCGAGTCAGACACAAGTCAGCCCTGCCACGGTGAGCGTTCTCACGCCTGGCTCAGTCCCAAGAAACTGCCAACATTTCTAGTTTGTCATGGGGTTGTTAACTCACTTCTCTGTGTCTGCTTTTCTCTCTCCACCACCACGGCCCACACTCGCTGTGTTCTGCCTTCACACCTCGTCTCGTCCTGCATCTCCCGCCACAGTCCTTTATCCCGGCAGCCCAGAAGTTTGTCTCACCACTCACTTCCATATTTTGCTCTGCTGCCACTTTGCTGAGGCTGTTTCTGGGTGGCTGATATAATCCTCCTCGTCCTTTTAAAGTGAATTTGGAGCTTGGATAGAAACCTCCATTAGAGTTCTGTAGTTGGCTTTTCCACCTTAGCTAAAATTAGTCTAACACTTGAGGAGCTGGTGTTGGCTTCTTAGGTGAGAGCCTTCATCCATCAGAGCTCTGAACTGAGAGTCATCCTCCAATGAGTTTCCAGCTCTTACTTACATTCTGGCTCCAAATACCTTAATTTAAAGAGGTGCTTTAGTAACTGGCACTGCTTTTGGCACAATACGTCAGAGACTGACTTGTTTTTCACAAGTGTGAATGGCCCCACAGTGACCATCACTGCTCCAACACCTCAGTGCGGGAAATGAGCGGTGCTGGCCTGAATCTAGCCAGGATTTGGACCAAAATCTGCTCTTTCCCCTCAGTATTCTTGACCCTGACACAGATTCAGTGGTACAAAGACTGTTCATGCAGGCAGGCTGCTGCCAGTCCATCAGTCACTGTGAGAGGGCTGAAGTGTCAAACTGTACCGGGTGCAGTTCTGAGAACAGAACCAGTTTTGCCTGGTGAAGTTCAGATGCTGAAAAATGACAAATCATGTTTATTTTTATAATGTCAAACTATGCCTTTTTTCTGCATCTGAGCTATTGGAATCAAGTTTCCCTTAAGGGGTAGTTTGGTTTTTATCCATATGTTTTCCCTTCCTTTGGTAAGTCATCAGTTCTCCCTCATTAACGTGGTGATCAACCAAGGCTCGGTGGCTTCACCTTTCAGGATCACAGCACATCTACACATCCTGTCCCATGGCTTGGCATTTCCTGGGGGTGGAATTCAAGGAAATGGACATTGATGTCTCTTCAAAGTCTCCACTGAGTTTATCATTTGAGTCACTGCCATGGTCACTTCTGGGGTGCTTCCTGAACGACCTGAAACACACACGGTGCAATGTGTGGTGCTTAATCCCCTTTTTTCCCTGCCACTTCAACTTTCACACATGCACAACCTCCAGCTGTTGCCTTCCTGTTCTTAATTTCTACTTTTAGACCCTCCTAAACTGCCATTTTCCCCCCAGTTTTATGAAACATTTTCATTTCACAGAAGGAAAGGTTTGCAGCTGACATACAGCAGTTTAAAATTTAAGAAACAACTCTCCAGAGCGAGGACCTGGGAAATCCTTGGGGATGTTTGGGGTAACACACACACCAGGGTGCACCTGGTGTCTTCTTCTCTAATGGAAAAATCTTCCACACCTAGCCAGCAGAAAAAAAAAAAATCATATAGTTAATGGTTCATACTATTGATACTTTATTAATATGGTGATGGTTCATATTATTGATACAATCAATATTGAGAATTGATTACTGATAGTTCTGATTATTGATGGTGAGATCTCTTGGTGTAGCAGAAGCTTGCAAGGCACTAATTACCTTTCTGCATTAAATGGCTTATTGTCTGCTCCAATAGCAGGGAATGTCTCTAATCTGCCATCTAGAGCTGAACTTTTTTTACAAACTTTCTTTTGGCTCATTCATCCATTGCAAAGTTGGGGTTTTTTAATGAAAAAAGCATGAGGTTTGCACTGGAAAGTAGTGATATAGGACCTTGCTAGTGAATTGATCAGGAATATGCAGGATTTTTGGACACTCTGGAATCTTGTAGTGATTCCACACCTCTTCAACCCTTGGAGATTCATCGTAAGATGACGGCATTCAGAAAAACAGTTGGATATTGAAGAAGCAATTAGGAAATAACACTCTGTAAATCATCTTAGTTGAAAGGAATGCTTGTAATGTGTCTGTCTTTGGAATGCAGTGACCTTGAGTTGGATCTCCCTTCGTTTTGGAGCACACAAATGAGTCTTCCTGGTCTCTCTGCCAGCTTGTTGAGTTATACATAGAAGCGAAGCCTCTAGAGATTGATCATGCACAATCAGTGATGCGGGACAGAAACAAGGCAGATGACAACAGGGAATCTAAAGGTTGGGAGAAAGGGGTGGAACTGCCAAACCCTGCTGATGGCTGGATTTGGGAAATGCAAGGCAAAGGTTTCAGTAATCATCTGCATGATATATCAGTGCAAAAGACACTCCACCAGGAGAGATTTGTGCTGTCCGTGCTGCTGAGCTGAATACCCAGGGCTGATGTCTAACCTTGGGAACAAATAGCAGAGCTGCTGGAGAGACTGAGCAGCTTCCAGTGGGAAAAAAATGAAAGGAACAAAAGTATTTCACCAATATTAAATCCTGGAAGGGAATAGAAAGGGAGCATGTAGGATTTTAACTTGAATTACAGTTACTACTGCCTTGCTATTCCTGATTCCCAGCAGTGTGTGCAACCAGAAAGGTGCTGCACTTCTGTGGAGGAAGGCTGAGAGCATTGTGAAGAAAAGAGCAAAAGAGCAGAAAAGGAACAAAGAGCACTTTGGGGCAGAACGTGGAGGAATGGGAGGTGGTTCACAGAGGATGAGGAAAAGAAGCTTGGAAGAAAGAGGGAGGGAGAGAAAGCTGAGGAGGAGCTGAGAAGGGTGAGCAGGGGGTGGCTGGAGGTGAGTGGGGTCCTGGGAGGAGAGCAGGGGCTTGGCTGATTGGAGGGGCCTGTGGAGAGGTGAACCAGATGGTGAGTCAGGTCCTCTCTGAGCAGCCCTGCCTGAATCCCAGCCCTGCCTGCATCCCAGCCCTGTCTGCATCCCAGCCCTGTCTGCATCCCAGCCCTGTCTGAACCCCAGCCCTGCCTGCATCCCAGCCCTGCCTGCATCCCATGTCTGTCTGAATCCCAGCTCTGCCTGAATCTCAGCCCTGCCTGCATCCCATGTCTGTCTGAACCCCAGCCCTGCCTGAATCCCAGCCCTGCCTGTATCCCCCATCTGCCTGCACCCCAGCCCAGCCTGACTGAGGAGCCAGTGCTTTTTCCTGCCAGAAAGGCAAAGGGATGCACAGCCACTGCCTGGTGAAAATTAAAAGCCTTAAAATTTCTAATTCCCAGGACTGATTTAAATTATTACAGCTAACAAATGACCTAATACATAAAAATGGAGACGGCTACCAAATAGATCTGTTCAAATGAACACATGCAGAAGAGATTCCATTTGGCTCCTGCACCTGAAACTTCTTATTTCCTAATGCAAACTAAGCAGTGACAAATAAAAATGAGGCTGCAAAACCAGCATGACCTCTTTAAGCTTTAATTATTCATGAGAACTGTTTTCTTCTCTGCTGAGATTCAGAGCAACACATTTAAGCGGGTTCCTCTCAGGTTTATGGGAGACGTACGTTCCTTGTTACACCAGCTAATAAATGCAACTAAACACAATGACCCAACAATATTTGTAGAAACAGCATTTGGGAAAATGTGTTTAATGAATCAGAAGAGCCTTAATCTAGTCAGTCTTGAAAAGCAAAACATATCATGCAAAATTACAATGCACCAAAGCACAGACTCATAAATATTTCATTGTCGAGATTTCCGAGTTTACTTCCAGTATTTCAGGATTGTGTTTTACTATGAAATGTCTCTACCTGCACTGGGGAAGGACAGTGGTGGTGGGAGCTTTGAGCAATCCAATTTAGAGTCCCAGAATTTCCTTTAAATAATGTATTTGAGAGTCTCAGCCCTTACCATCATCAGGCACATCTGCTATTGTAACCAGAAATGCTCATTGCCTTCTGCTGTCCTGGGATGGCATGGAAGCAACTGGGAGTGTTTACAGCTGGGAGGAGAAAACAAAAATATTTTCCTTTTGCTGGGAAGACTGGACAAAGGGCAGGTCCCCTGTGCCTGGCTGTGGTGGTTGTTGTGCCCCGACTCCTTCCTCCATCATGTTTCTCCCTGCCCTTGCACAACAACATCTTGGGGATCAGATTTCCCCCTGAGTTTCGAAAGCAGAGGAGGACCAGTCTGTCACCCTTTGGTGACACCTCCTGCCAGGTCCACATCAGGAGTCAGGCAGCAGCTCCAACTGCCCGGGAACACTGCCATGCCCAGGGGGAGATTTCCAGCTCCTCTCTCCTTCAGACACCTCATCTGGTGTGATGCAGAGCTGACAGCTCCTCATTTCCACCTAGTGCAACCTCCTCTTCCTCCTCAGCAGCCTGGGTGGGCTGTTTGGGGCTCCTCAGGCTGAGTCCCCCCGGGGCAGTGTCCCAGGCACGGCCCTGGCAGACGGGCAGAGGCAGCCAAAGGGCAGCTTTCCAAATCCCGCTTAACGGGGCCGTGCTCTGGTACTTACTCAATCTTTACAACTCAGTGATGTGCTGCCAATATATTTTTGCCAAGGAGACAAAAATACGTCTCTTCTTCCTACTCCCTCAGCCTATGAGAAATCTCAGTTGTGTGCGCGAAGAGACGCTCTGTGTGTGTGTGTGTGTGTATGTGTGTATATTTAGAGGGGGGAAAAATAGAGTTTCTGTTAACTTATTTTCCAGTTGAAAGTCTGCCTTGTAGCCAGGGAAGCACAGTTTTCATTGGTTGTAACTTTGGGCAAAAAAGCCTTACTTTGTGCTGAGCAGAAATGGCAGTGAAGGCAGTGGGAACTGGGAGCAAATCCTTTGACTTCTCCATGGCTCGTGTTCTCTGCTCGGGGATGGATGCCTGATGGCTTATAAATAATTTGGGGATTTATAGGTCAAACAGCCCTGTATGAGCAAAGTTGCCTAATAATGGGCAAAGAAGAGAGGCATGATCCTTGCAGGGTGGTGGGGTTCAACTCCCCAAAGACCAGAGAGCCTCCAGGTATTTCACATGTTAATTAAGACTCTTCCACCCAGCCATGGTTTGGAATTCTAGCTTTGTTTTCTGAATGGTTGGAGTCCTTTAAAACCACCTGGTACAAAATGGAGGGACTGGAGGCTTTTTCTAAGCTTCCCAGTAACTTTCAAAAAGGTGTATTCCTTTTGCCTCCTTCCCCTCCCTTTCCCCCCAGACCTTGCATGACTTCAAGGCATCAAATGTTAATGAAAGTTTGCCAGGCTCCAAGGGCTGTGAAATGGAAGTTAAAAATCCTGCACTATAGGATGGCTCTAAAAATACTCAGTCATGTTGAAACATCACCCAGGCTCCAGCAGCTCTCCTGCACCCAGCAGGATGCAGCAGGGCTTTCTCTCCCAAATAAGCTCTGGACAAAGTTTGCCCAGTGACTGTGGATTACTTCTGCTCTACAGACTGGAATCACCGGGTTATGGCCAGCAAATACCTGCTGGAGAGTGAGGATGTGCCACGTCACTGAGCTCTGCTGGTGCTGCCAGGGCAAGATGGGCTGTGCCCTCCTGCACTGCTGACTCCAGCCAGAGGCCTCAGACGTGTGATGCCCATCCCTGAGGGTGAGCACAGCCCCAAAAATCAGCCCTGTGGGTTGTGAAGGGGAGGTCTGATGTCAGCCTGCCCACCTTGACGGTCCAGCTCCTGAGCTCTGCTCTTCAGTGTCATTTGTTGTCCAGGGTGCTGGGGTTTGTAGGCTGAGCTTTGACTTTTTAGGCACAGCATCACCTAAACTCCCCTGCAGACCTGCTCCTGCAGGCTCTGGGCTAGGAGAGCTGAGCCCTCGTGAGACATCAGTGCTTTTCTTCAGCAGCTCCCCACAGTCCTACCCGACATGTCCTGCTAACCTGCAAATGCTGGACACACCAAAAGTCCCTTCATGGATTTCTGGGGGCTCCAGCAGGGATAGTGTCACCCATAGTGCCATCCCCTTGTGCTTTAAATGTGTTCCTTCTTGGATTTTTTTTTTCTTTTCCTAACAGTGTTCTCACAAGTGAGAACCTGGGAGCTGCTTTCCCCACACCACAGCCTCCTTTTTCTTCCCAGAGGAGCACAAAGTCCTTTCTCCTGGTGAAGCAAATGAGGAGCCTGAGCACCATGGCTTGGATGGAGCCTTGAAGCCCAATCCCAACACGGTGCCTGAGCCATTCCCAGCCCAGGAGGAGCCACGGGGGCTGTGACAGCTGCACCTCTGAGTCACACAGCACCATGACCCCCAGCTCCCAGGGGACAGCACTTTGCCTTTGGCCTCCAGGGACTCCAAATTATGGCTCAGACCTCAGCAAGATGTCTGGACCCCAACCCCTGGCTGTCTCCCATGCCCAGGAGGGGACAAGGGACACTCAGAGCATGTCCCCAGCCCACAGTGCCAGACCCAAGGGTACGTGGTCCAGGTGTGTGCAGAAAGTTTGGTGTCCCCAGGCCTGGCCAGGCTGCCTGGCCACGCTCCAGCCCTGTGTGAACACATTGCACAGCCTCAAATCGCTATTTTTGAGCCAGTCACTAGAAATAATTCATGTATGTGCAAGTTAAAATTCTGCTTAAAAATTACCCTCTGCCTCAGAAACTTAAAACCTGAGACATCTACAGAAGCAGATGTTATATTTTATTTGACAAGGTGCTTTCCAGTTGTTATGGTAAGCTTAGAACCTCCTCCTACATTTCTTCACTTTAAGGATGTTTCGTCATTCAAGTATCTCCAGTTTTAGTGGTGGCAGGAGCAGGGGCAGATGCAAGTGTTGTGAAGAATCTGCCTCTTTTATTTGACTTTATCAAGTCTTGCACCAATCATGGAGACCCATGATATTTCTTAAAGCAAAAGTTCAAGTAATAAACATTCAACTTTTAAGGACTTAAAAATAAATTCCTGCATATGTCATTCATTTATTTGATGGTATGAACCAAGGTTTTGGAAATCTCAAGGTGTAGGTTTGTGTGTGTTAACTGTGAGCAACAGTGCAAAAGGAAAATGCTTTTTCATCCATATGAGCTTCTGTAAAGTGTGTTCTATTCTTAGGAGAGTAAACATAACACACAAAAAAATATGTAATCATTTAAACCTTGCAGGAAAAGAGGCAGGAGTGATAGGAACCTCTGAAATGATAAATGTATGAATTTATTCCACTGCCACTGTGGGGTTTTAAATTAGTTTTATTTTTCTTTTATTTCTTCTTGTTGACAAGCAGGGCTGCACTGCTCTGCAGATCTAATGTTTACAGATAAGGAAATATTGAAGGTCAAAAATTCTATTCTTAGTTATTCTTGTATAAGGTGATCTCCTTGTGCTGGTGACAATGCAGAGTGATCTCATGTCTCCATGGGTACCTGAATCATGCCTGTCTAACAGCAACATTCTCCATTCCCATCCCCTCCCCTGAAGTTCTTACGTAGAAAACCCAAAGATATCTCCAAGAAAAGCTTCATGGGTGATGCAAATGATGGGCTGGAGCAAACACTTCCCTTTGAGACAGTGCACTGTGCCAGTACCTCCCTCACACACAGTTGGGGTGATGAATTAGTTTGCATTTGACTATGACCAGGAAGAATTTTGCCAGGAATGCAGTCTGAATCCAACGTGTTACGAGTGTTCATTTAATGCCTGCAAATAAACATCAAAACTGATAAATTTAGAAGGGTAACTGTCCCTCAGATGGGTGACTTTGTCCTCATGCCAGCCTAGGCCAGGAGGATGCACAGCAAACTGAGCTAAAATCCAGATTATAGGGGGGAGAAGTGAGACCAGCATCTGCCCACGGCAGATCATGGCAGGGACCAGGCAGTGTGGTGAAAAGAAGGTGAAAAAAAAAGCCAGAGAAACATTAATTACATCTTCCCATGTCCCTGTAGGTTCAGCTCAGTGCTTTAATACGCACAGGATGTCACTTTCCTCGGCAGTTTTGTAACATCTAAAGGGAAGAAAAGAAACCAAAGAGGAAGCAAAGGGGGCCTTGGTGGTGACAGGGCTACAACTCTTTGAATGCCAGCTCTTCTCCCTGCTGCAGCATGGAAGCTTTTGGTCTCTGCTCTGAGCCGATGTGGATGGATCAGGCACATGAAAGACCAGCAGCAACAGTTTCTAGAGGCTGACAGCAGGGCTGTGGATCAGGGGTTCTGCTTTTTCCTATAGCAATGGAAGGGACTGAAGTCTAAATCTGGGTCTTTGTGCTCACAGTCTTGATATAAACTTCTTTTAAAGGGAAAAAAGAAACCCAAAACAAGAAGAGAAAGAATACTCTCTGGGAAGGGGGATTGAGCAGTGTGAGCTGCACATTCTCCTTAACATCAGGATTCCTTTTTTACTAAACCATTTCTGACCTCAGCAGTGTGCAGCAGGCAGAAAAACCAGGTTGGACTTGCAGTTTCTGGCGACAGGATAGAGGAAATCAGATAAACCAGATAGTACCTACCACCTTGCTGTGAATTAGGGCTGTCCTTGTGTTTCACTTTTGTACAATCAATTTTCAGAATAAAAGCCTTTCTTCTACATGGCCAAGGGGTTTAATTCAACCCTGTAATAAATGGCTGGCTAACAATGGGCCAAACTCAGCTTGGATGTTGTTCTAGTTAATGAAGAAGAGTAGCATCGGGGCTAAATTTGGCAAGGAGTGTGAAGTGACTGCCTTCAGAGGCAGGGAAGAAAAACCCTTGCTTAGCTCGCTGCATCCAGCCCTTCAAATGCAAATTAACCTGTCAACATCTGCATGCAGCCACCCAGGACAGCTGCAAAAAGGAGCTCCCTGCACCCAAAAGAAGGGCTGGAAATGTTTAGTTCCAAACAGCTATTTTCTAAAATAATTTCTAGTAAATAAGAATACATTTAAAGTGGTAAACGGAGCATCTGCTGCACGAAATGAATGGAGGACAGCATGTGAAAAGAAGCATATGTCAAGTATGCACTTCAGATGCATTGACTACTTGCCTCCAAAACAGAGAGAATTTAAACATATTTGCAGCAAACACCCCCCCCCCAAAAAAAAAAAGAAAAAAAAGAAGAAAATTGCCTCTGGAACTCAAAGAAAAGCCTTGAATAACAGAGTTCAGCTTGGCCATACCTTGCCTTGTTGGATTTCAGCTGCTGCCTGGCTTCTTTTCCTCAGGCACCTGTCAGGAATGCCAAGCCCAGGCGGCTTTTGTTCGGAGCAAACAATGTCCCTTTACCAGTACATTTAAAAACCCAGAAACCAAGTCACTGCTGCAGCCAAACCCTACCAGATCTGCTTCAGTGGAGGGAAGACAGAAAAATACCCCAGTGCCTTTTGCAAAATGCCTTGTCTGCAGTGTAGGAGAGGATGAAATCCTGCCTGGGACCTATTCTCGTTCCACGGAGCCGCTCTGGTGCTGGAAGGGCTCTGCTGGTGACTCAATCTCTGCCTTCAGTACCCTGCAACTCAGGGAAATTGCATTTCAGTGTTTCCTTGAGCCCATTATCCTCAGACAAAATCTCTGCTGCCTTAACTGAAGCTCTTACTTACAAAACAAGTACAGGGTAAGTCCCCTTCAGAGGAGGAGAGGTTGGATTCCTGCTCCAAAGGGTGAAACCCTTCTTTTGAAAAGCAACATGTGGGAATATTTTTCAGTATAACGGGGCACAGGATAAACTCTGATGTCCCTTTTTTTTAGTCAGGGGAATAATCGCTGTTCCAAAGCTTGGAGAGGTGTGCTGTCTTTCTGTCTGTCTGTCTGTTTGAGGCTTTGCTAAGGGTTTGGTTCTGCAGCCGTGCTCTCATGGTACAGCCATCCCCTGTGGTCCCCTTGGGAGGGAAGGGAAACAAGCCATGAGCAGCTTCTGCAGAAAGTGCTTTGCTACGATAATGTGGTGTAATTAAACAGGACTCAAAAACCCCAGAGTTATAAAAACCCATGGCTTGTACCAACACTTTTACTCATCTGTGGGTTTTCAGGCTGAATCACAGCTGAGCAAAGAGATCATCAGAAAAAGATCTTTGACTCAGTTGATAGCATTGGTCCTGTCCACCTCAGCATGTTGTAATAACACAATCAAGAAGAAAAAAAAGAGAAAAACCTCTGGAAGATCCAGAAGCCTACTGGTTCTCAAGGAGAACCTCAAAACGAACGTATCTCTTCCTGTCTCTCCTTCACTTGGATTTGCTTCAATATTTTCCCCCCCTCTCATGCTGGGATTACATTTCCAGGAGCGAGGAGCTGCTGTTGTGCTGGCACTGAACTGCCAGGGCCCAGCAGTGGGGCTGGGGCTGCATCCCCTTGGCTTGCAGGGCAGCACAGAGTTGCTATTGAGTGTGTGTCCACATGGCAACAGCAGTGGTGCTCCAAGAATTCTATTTCCACGGTGCCCCTGGGCCTTGCCTTGACATCTTCATTGTTCCATGGGGAAATAATAATAAAAAAAAGATCCACGGGTAGTGTAAATGCAGTGCAAAATACAGAACATCATAGGACAGGGTTACCTAATGGTTAATTTAGAAAGGAACATATCATTAAAAACGTATGAAGGTGGCTACATATTGATGCTGTATAAATATTTAAAGGGATGCCTCTTGTAAGGGCAGAGTTCCAAGCTACACCTAAAATAACGTGTGTGAAAGAAAATTAAAAGAATATTTCACCATTTGGAAGTGTTTAATCTGCCTTGGAAAGGCTTTTTATGCCCAGCTACTGAACATTAGTATGGGAAAGGATATCAGACAGAACTCATTTTTGGTGTAATTCTACCAAAGTCAGCAGAGTTAAACTGAAGATGATTTTTCTGGCCTTTTAAATAGAGTGTAATTTTCTCCATGGGTAGTTATTAAATGCTATTGAGAGAGACTGCGGCTGCTGTTGGAAGGGCTTTCTGGAGAGGTCACTCTGTCCCATGTGAACAGCACCAGTGAAAAACCAGGAGCTTTGTAGTTTTTACAACTTGAAGAGTTCCTGGAGGCTCTAACTCCACCACACGTCACTGCCTGACCCAAAGCTAAGAGCACATATCTATTCTGAGCTGAGATATCCTGGCTTGACATCCACTCCCACATCACAAGAATTCTGCCCGTAGAAATTGCTTAAAATATTGGAGGGGGCATTGCAAAAGATATCCCTGTGGACATTTGGTCCATCTCTGTCAGAGAGGACATATTCCTTAAACACACTTTCTGAGGCTCAACTGCTCAGTCTTGACATTTTGGGGCTGTTGGGGTTTGTGTGCTTTTTACCAGTTCTCCTAATGGTTGAGGTGGCCATTCCCTATCCTTGTTATTTGGGACCCAGATTCCTGCAGCCTTCTCTACACATGGACCAATTTGAAGGGCGTAAAAATGCCCCAAAAGGTACCCCCTGCATGGACACAAGGCTGAATAAACCCTAAACTAACAGGTTCCTATTTTGGGGAGGATTGGGAAGATGTCAAGATCTCTCAAAAGGCACCTCAAGGATCTGGGTCTCCTGTGGATGGCTCTGCCCCTTACATGGAGCACTGAGCCAGGTACCCAAAGAGTGGGGTTGGGCAGGAGCCAAATGGGTTTTCTTCCTGCCTGTACAGCCAAGGACTCTGCCCTCTCTTGCAGAAATTAAGCTCAATCCTCAGGCGCAACAGCAGCAAAATTTGGATCATAAATCAAGATAAATCTTGGTTTTAATGGGGGGCAGAACCCAGAGAATTATTTAGCCATTTTACAAAAAGCCTAACATCCTCTTGGGATGAAATGGGAACACATGAGACCTCATAATTTATATATGTATTAACTTCCCACTGGTGAAATTAAAATGCAAAATAGTGTTTCTAAACAAAACTGTGAAGCTCTGTCCCTTGAGAGAGTTAAAAATGAAATGGGCAAAGCATCTCCCACAGGATCTATTCTTACCCTTGTAGGACTTTGGGCTGGATGGTAGGTATTTTCTTTCTCACAGCCACAATGCTGAGCTCCAAGAAAGGATTTGTCTGTGCAATACAGTGAAGCTCAGCAATAATTACCCATTGTGCTCTGTGATGAGCCATCCCTTTGGTTCTTCAGTAACCCGTGCACCTGGACTTTAACTAAAACCAAATAATATGCACAGAAAACATTTTTATGTAAGAGGAGGTGAACATCACTAAAAATCAGAGAGCCTTTGTATGGCATGCCAAACTGCTGAAGCGAAAAAATGTCTTCAGTGAAAGGGCTCAGATGTGAGCATGTTTCAGTGCACAGCTCCAGGAAAAACTCTGATAATAAATGTGAGCTTGTTATCGTTGCTTTTCAGTGGGAAGTAAAGCCGGAAGCAGGGTCGTGCTGGCTAATTGAAGCTTACATTTCCATTCAAGCACTGCATTTTAATTATAAACTGGTGACACAAGTGTCACTTAGTCCCTACCCTGTTTTAAGTGTGCACACGTATAAAAAATATTTTCAGTTATTAATTTATTCTTGTGATCATATTCATTATCCTGCATTATGTCTACCAGACACGTGTCTAATGACATGTTTGATACATGCTAATTCTTATGCCTCTTTTAATACAGAGCTTACACAGACATTTTAGGCTGAGCACGGTGCCAGTTGGCCACCAAAACAGGTGCACATTAATGCTATAAAATCAGCATTAGGAGCTGTGTACCCATATTCTGGCCAGCTGCAAGCACTTGCTCAGCCCTCCTGGGGCACAGCAGTCATGCCAGAAAATGGGATAACCTGTGGGAGTAGCTGCATCCAGTGCTGATGCCTGGAGATGCTGATGGTGAGGTCCAGCTGCCCAGGTCTGGCTCTGATCCTGGACCAGGATCCAGCTCTGGCGTGTGAGCTGAGCGTGCTGGCTCTTTGTGTGGCCAAAGCCCTGGGTTAATGCTTAAAATTCAGGTGGAAAATTTCTGGCCTGTTTTTCCTTCCCTATGGGGTTTTTGTGCTGTGCCCAAAGAATGTCTCCAGTTAGAGTGCTGCCATTTATACACAGAAATTAAAATAAAATGAGCAAAAAGGTCACTGGGAAATGGCTACCAAGAGACACCGAGTAAGTCATTAAAAAATCAGACCAGGAGCACAAGTGAAAACAAGGGAAATATCCCTAGAAAGCAAATTATGAAGGTAAACCTCTTTCAAAGGCATGGGATGGAACAGGATAGCTGTGATTTGCCCCTCTTAATTTGCTACCAAACCATAAAGAGGATTCTGTTTTAATAAGCAACAACCATAGCGGGACACTGCAAATGAATTGTTCGAACGGCTATAATTAGAAGTGGTGCTGTGAACATCATTCCTAAATGCCACATGGTTTATTTCAGGTCTTGCATCTTTAAGGATCTCAAAGCACCTTGGAACCATCGGCGTTTGTCAGCGCTGAAGGCAAGGACAAGAGCCCAGCAAAACATGCAGAGCAAAGGAGAAACGCTTCCCATCCTCTGGAGCAAAGCACGGGATGTTTAATCTCACAGCGAGCAGATATTGGCATAGTCTTGGATAACTATCTTTTCAAACACCCAAATAACTTTAAAAAATGTAATCTGGTGGACTCTCAGTGCAATGCAAGCTTGGATAGAGGTCAGAAGCCTCACCCTTTGGAAAGTCTGCTCACTGCCTTGGAGCACCTTTTGTCGACAGACAAAAATGTGTTTTCACAGTGGGCAGAGCTGGGGGGATGTGGATCAGCTCTGATCCAAACACAAGATGGGAACATCCAAGCAGCTCCAAGCATGAGCCAAGAAACTCAGCCTCTTGCTACGTTCATTGGCTTGTGTTCAATGTGTGCAGAGGGGCTTTTGGACTGGAGCTGTCTGTGTCCTACTGCTCCATCTGGAAGGGGTCAGTCTGTCTGCAAAGAGCACTCTGGTGACCCCCAAATCACTGTCATGACAAATAACTGAGCCCCTGCTGGCTGGCAGAAGGATGAGGGTGAGGACCCAACTGGTTTGGGTTAGCAACTCGGTTGTAAGAAAATTTCCAAACTGAGCTCCCAGGTTTACTAATTGATATTTTGTCATGTTTAGGAGAGCTCTGCTTGATACTGATGTTTTCCAAAAGTTCCCCTAATAAAACCAGGTTGAAATGGTTAATATTGTTCCTGAGCTCCAACTGTACAGAATAAACTGCCTTCAGTCAGGTGTACATCAGGAGGCAGAGTGGAAACAGGAGATGTTAAATCTTGGAGGAAGCAGAGTCTGGAACTCTCCCTCTGCAATGGAAATCAAAGTCCTGAAGTTTTGGTAGTCCACAGTTGCCTGCAAACCACCTTCCCACACTCAGCAGAGCCATATCTGGAGTTGAACAACCCATTTTGGGCTATTGGCTTCACTGGCTCCAGTAGCAGGGCTCTGTTCAGTGAATTTGAGGGATTCAACCCTGTTCACAATCCCCGTGGATGAAAATGTGATGTGACACAATGCAACTTGCTGTTTCATCATCTGGCTAAAACCAATCTAACGCACAAAGAAACCAAGTCTAGCGAATTTTGCATTAAAATATATGCATTATGTAAAGGAACACTGCTATGGTTTACTTGAATTTAGAATATCCACTGGACAAAGATGATTAAAGCCCACTACTGCCATTAGTGAGTCATGCACGGAGGAGTATCGCAAACTTTCGTATCTGGATATACCTTTGAAAGCTCAGCCTAAATAGTCACAAGGTCTTCCAGCACTGTGAGTTTGTTATTTCATTTGCTTGCAGGCAGTTGAATGCTGGGGGCTGAACTCTAAAAAAACCCCAACAGCACGACAATTCTTCCAACAAAATCATCCAGTGCCTTGCTATCAGCTATCACTGATAGGCAGCGAGCTGTGAGATAGGTGTGCACAGCTCTGATAGGTATTTGCAATAAGTTATAGTTTAGATTTGATTACACTTAGGCAATGTTCCTCTGGCAAGATCCTATTTCAAGTCATAATTGTGACATGCCATGGTTCCTTTTTAATGCCTTGCAGCACCAAGAGATAAACTGTGCCTCTGGGATGCAAGGAAGACAATAACAACCCCAGTGTTATTGAATGCTATATATTTGGACAGGAGAAAATATCCAGTCATCCATATTCCACGCAAAACTGCATCATTTAAGAAGTATAAATGGGAGGCAACTGATCTGAAACCCCGGTAGAGAATTGGCAGTGACTTAAAAATGGTTATTAACTTAATCTGAAAAAAAAGCCCTGGCAGCTAAACAAGGGTGCTAATTCCTGCCTGAGCTGGGTCCCTCTCCCACTCGAGCAGGGGATGTTCAGCTTCTGAATATCTCAGAAACATTTGGCATTATCAAGCTAACAGGACTGGCTAAGTGAGAAACATTCAAAGGGCACAACTAAGTGGCACAATTCCAAAACAGCAATTAAAAGGCGGAATGCTTGAAAAAGAACAATAAAAGAGGTTAATTTGTATCAGGGCTTGGCAATTGGTACAGGAAATACTGTAATTCCATAACGTGCTCTCCCTTCACCCATCTCTTCATACCCTGACTGTGTGTTTATAATCTATCATTCCTTCATGTCTTACATTTGACAAGAAATGACTCAATTCTATTGAAGAATAATTTACAGGGTTATTTGTTAAGTAGGCAGGAGCCTGGATAAATCTTGAGAAACAAGCAAAACAGGTAGAGAAAAAGAGAACTCAGACTATACCGTTGGACAAGTAAGTGATTACACGTTTTTCATTGGCAGGATGGCACAGAGATGGTCAAGAGTTAAGAAGAGAATTTAAAAATCTTAAATTTCTACCTAGGGCAGTATCTACTCATTTTCTAAAGAAGGACACGTGCACTGTCATTGAAGAGCTTATTTCAAAGGCATCTCTTTAGCAGAAGGAAGGTTACAACATTTTGGCAAGGGGAGGAAAAAAGAGGAAGAGAACAAAGATGTTGAGCTGACAGGATGCCACGGGAAGGAGGAGAAAGAGGGGCTGGACTATCTGCCAGGCTAAATCAGGAGCTGCTTCAATGCTTCCACTGCATTTGACTCCCAGCATGCAACAACTGGCAAAAATGCCCCCAGATCTGAAGGGAAATCTAGCTAAGTCTGTCTAGGCTGGGCTATCCATCCTGCAGGCAGCTTGCCCGGAGGCTTGCTATTTTGAGATAGTAGAGAGGCCACTTGTCATTAATATTACGATAAATCTCAATATAGAGAGAGCCTCAAATGTTGCTGTGGTCCCCAGCACCTCTGTGTGCCCCTCAAAAGAGTCACAGACACAATGAAAGAAAAAACACAAGCTGAAGCCCAGGAAAGAGTCACCTTCCACGTCAAAATGTTGAAGATAAAATGAACTGATGTACTTCAGAAGAAGAGACAAATAACTATAAGGGAAAGAACTATCTGGGAATAGAAGAGGGAGGATAAAATATATTGCAATTTAACTGATCAAAACACACTGAAAAAGTGAGAGGCTTCAGAACAAGGCAGAAAAAAAAATGAAGTCCTGCCCAGCACTGGTGCTGTCTGCTGCAAATACCCTTTTGTTCTGAAGTCATAAATGTGTATCAGCCTCTCAGACATATGGGCAGTTGTGCATTTATCCTGTTTATTTTACTACTCCTGTGCATCCTGCCTTGCCATCTGTTGGGAAGAATTTGGATGCTGAACCATAAATCTGAGACATAATAAATAGCAGTAAATAGAAATCTAAAATGAAGATAAGCACCAAGTAATGTTTGGAAGCAGGATCGGTTTTTCAGTTTGATAGTTTGATTTATTTCCTGAGATGAGCCTTGGCTCTGAAAAGAAGGACCAGCAGGAAAAGGTCCAATTGAAGGGACAAATCTGCGATCCCTTCTCTTATATTGGCTTCATATTGGCATAATTCCACCGCCTTCCTAGAAAGCAGTTAACTTTCCGTAGGTGGAGAATCAGACTTAATCCTGTCCCTCAAGGAAGACATGCTTAAACACCAAATATTGCATGTATAAAACATAAATTGCAAGCAAAATGCTTCAAACCCAGTTAAAGCCGTGTTCATGCATCTTCCCCGAGCTGGGCAGTCCTCTCGCCGTGTCCCAGTTTCTCCACATCTCCGATTCCATTTTATTATTAGAATGAGAGGGAAGTGGGTGGAAAGGAAGCACAGTTACCCCTCCTAGTCAGGGGCAGGAAGATAAAGTAACTGGCCCCAGATCAAGCAGGAAACTTATAAAAGCCCAGAGCCACAAGCTCATCATCATCCTCCTCCTCCTTCCTCTCCATTTTCAGTTTGGGGATACAGAAATACTACAGAAATTGCTGCTTTTTAACACATAAACCACAGAGGCACCAACTAAATATCTGGGAGCTGAGAGGTGTTAATAACAGACTTCAGATTACACTCAGTACCTAAGTACTCCTACCTCCTCAAAGGAATTAGAGATGAGATGAAAGCACTTGCTTCCCTTCCTAATATTTGTTCTTTTTTTCCCCTCTTTTTCTGGAAAAATACACAAGACTACAGGATAGAGACATCAGGTACCTTTCCCTTCTCCCTGAGTTTTTTTATGAGGTGTTTTGCACCTGGCAAGACTGACTGAAGCTACAGGTGGGACAGCATGACCTGAGCAAAGGTGAAACCGTGTGACCCAGCAAACGGGACAGGATGTACTGGAGGAATAATCACTGTTGAAATTTCACAGGAGCAAAAAAACCACATTGTTGTATTGACTTGTTTTACTAGTTTATGCTGGCGAGGGTCAGTAGAGCTGTCAGAAGGCAGGGCAAGCCCTGGTAGTATCTAAAAGGAGCAATAAAAGCCCATGGCAGAAGGTCAGTTAAAGGTAACAGCTGCTGGATGAAGCCCAAAGACTGCATTACATCATTGCAAAGGTCCCCACAAACCCCAAAATGAGTTACTATGGCTCTGACAGATCCTACCACAAATGCCATCTGTCAAGTCCTCAGAACATGCAGCGTAACTATATACAGAATAAAACAGTAACTGCAGCACAACACAGCCACGAGGATCCTGTTTGTACAACCCAACGCCTCCTTGACTCTTCACAAAACATTTCTGAAACCTCCCCAGAACAGTCCTGAAACAGAGGTGAGGTTAATACTCTCTACATTGCATCCTGCACAGTCAAAAGAGCTTTACTGCTGGATTACAAATGTGCTTTCATTGGTTTGCAGCCTTCGGGGGGCATTGCTAATGCACACAGAGTCTTTGGGATCTAAGTTTTGCACTGGGATATCTGACATGCTGAGAACCACGGAGAAAAAACCAAACCCTTCGTGTAGCCTGATAGCTCCCTACTGGCTATAGAGTAGATCGAGTTCAAGAAAGCAAATTAATTCATTAAAGTGACATATATTCAGTCAATTAGCTTCAGATCCCTGTTTCATAGAGCAGGGAAGAATGGATGTTTTGTGACATCAATAAGATCATTTGAGAGCCTCTGTACAAATGTTCAAAGAGGTGCATTGAGGAGACATATGCTTTTTTTTTTCATTTGAGAATAGATAATACCTTAACCCATCCTCTGCTGACAAAATTTCTCAGTATTTTTAAGAATTTTATACTACGGACAATATTTCAAAGGGATTGAACTCTGTGTCCATAAAGGCAGCTCCAAAATCAGAAACGCTAACAAATGGAACTCTTCTGAAAAAAAAAAATTAACCTGAAAAGGGTGTTAAAAAAAATCACTCCATCAGTTGCCAGCAAAACTGCTCTGCTTCAGCCAGGATTGGAAAGCTGATATTAGAGTCCTAAGAATTGCTCTTAAAAACAGTGAGTAAAGCACATGGACCTTCTCAAGAGCCTGTGTTTTACCAAGGAAACGGGGATGGCATGAGCAGGATGTATGGAATGAAAGGGTGCAAACATGGTCTGAATCTCAGCAAAGCCCTTCACTAATGGGTTTATGTTTGTGTTGAAAGATTCATGGGTGAAAGTTCACTCTTCAGGAGTGCAATGGTACATACATATTGTCCTAGAGATAGGCTACAGCATCACCAAACTAGTTTTTCAGAGCAGAGACACCCATTTGTGCATTCTCCATCTGCAACCACTTTTCTTTCACAGTGTGAGCACAGGCTCATGTGCCTGCCCAGACTGAGAAGAGGAACCACCTCATAATGTGCCTGTGGACACAACCTGCAAGGCAGGTCATGTCTGATCTTAGAGTGATTTAACATTTGCTCTACAGCAAATAACAGTTTGGCCACAGCATTGGAATGAAGTCTGTGTTGTATTCAGTTTATTACAAAGTGGTGGTGCTGGAGCTTCATAGCTCTGCTTGGAGAATACTAAGGAATATTCATTCTTTTCAGATGAGCCATGAATTTGCAGTATTGATGGATAGCAGCCTGCCTTTATTTGCTTGCCTCAAACATTGGTATAAGCATTTTTATTTTGTTTTCAGGAGTATCCATGGAAGCGGCGCATGCGGGTGCCGCCGTCCCCGTGTTTGTGTGCATTCATCCAAGCTGGAAGACTTGCAAATAATGGTGCAAATCTGCATTTGTGCAAGTCTTCAAAATCATAAATGATTTACTCGGTCCTTCCTCCCCATTTATAAATGTTCCAGCCACGCAGCCAGGAAGGACACATGGGCCCACGTGAATTAAATAGCCAATTGCACCACTTGAAAAGTAAATGGCAAACAGGGAATACTAAAAGCAGTAGACACAATGGGTTCAAAGAGATTCATGTGCTGAAGGGTTTAATAAAATACTCTTTGAACAAATTTAAATTACAAGTACATTACTTGATTTCCTATCTTGATGTCACAGAGCCTGCAGAGCGCACTATTGTGAGCTGTCCTATTAAATTCAGCACGATTGTTCACCAAGATAAGCAGTTTCAGTGGATAAAGTGGTGTTTTTAACATTGTTTTTTTCCTAGGCAAATATTTTAATCAGATCCTCCTCGTGAGAAAGTCTGTGCGAGGCTTAGGAAGCTGTGCTGTACATTTCCCATAGGAACAGGGGCTGCTGGGACATCAGAGTGGTTTAATCTCCCTTTCTTGGGTTAGCTTGACCACAGAATGGTTATTGAGAGCACACAGCATCTGCTGTGTTTGCAAGACCCTGCCCTGCACCCAGGGTCTTGCCCAGAGCTTGTGACAGCCACCACAGCTCAAGTGTGGACATGGCACAGAACAACAGCCACCTGAAATGGGGCTGGTTTGCTCTTCTTGTGAATTTGTGGGCTGGGGTGCAGGTTTCAGGTTGATTGGCTGCATGGGGGCTTGGTCAGAAACTCCCTCTGGTGACATTTTAACTTCAGCTGCCAAGGCTGCAGCTCTTGTGGTTGTCTTGGGCCCAGAAAACCAAACCCCAGGGAGCCCTGGACCATCTTCAGAGGCTCAACCACTTCTGTTCTGCACATCTACACCAGGAATTATTTCACTTTCCGACCAAAGACAATTACCTTGGATATAACTTTTAAAAATCCACGCAGGAACAGTGCAATTATTCAAAATCCACTCAATGAACCTCCTACCTCCACCTTTGACAAACACACTAAAAGAACAAAATTGGGATTAGACAGGCAAGAGTTTGACTGATGTATCATTAACTCTGCTTCTTGAGTGACTAAGCGCCATAGTAGTATCAGCTACTACTGAAACATGATTTCATCCCTGCAGCTCCAAACAAAGATAATATGCTTGATCCCTAAGCTGTATCACTCCAATTATGACGCCAATTTGTTGTAAAATATTGTTTCAAAGAAAAACAGGAAAACCTTGAGGAGCACCTGATAATTGAATTATAAGGTTATCCTTTTACATCCTGTTTCAGCAATTTTGTTTGAAGTCTTGGAATTGGGGCTACAGAACAGGTGATTGCTCAAAATCCAGCATACAGGTTGTTTTATTGATAGAGTTGAGAAACATTTTACTGGGAAATTTCAATTGACCTGAAATTAGCTCAGCAAAATGCTTTATGTATGTCAAAAGCAATTTCAGAGGCTGTTTAAGGCATTTTCAGCTTCTGCACATTTGTGTTTCAGATTAGTCTTTTTGACAGAAGAGTGAAATGGCAATAAAGACCATTAAAATAAATTAGGGAGGTTTTAACAATTATTTCTCAAAAACACCAGAAGATTTCCAAAAATAGGATTGAAGCCAGACCATTTAATCACATATAAAAATCCATAACTGAAGTTATTTTCCTGCTATATATCTCCTCAGAATTGCAATATTACCTTTAGATTACAAAAAGACTCGGCCACTTCAAATGAGCGAGGCTCTGCAATGGTCAAGGGAGTGTTGTTTTAAATCAGTTTCTAGAAACGGTTTTATTATTTTATAAAACAAAGCAATGGTTCCATGCTGAAATCCAAGTCCCATGGCATGGTTTAAAACATGAATAATTTACTGTTTCTATAGATTTTATCTTACAAAACAGAACATACTGAAAAAGGAGGAGAGAATGTAGTCTCTGCTCCTCAGCTCTGTGAACAGATGACAGCTTTCTCAAATTGGGCATTCTTAGCACATATTTGACAACTTTAAAAATTGTAACTTTATAATTTGATTATGAGCATTTGAATTTTGAGAAGAACAGCTCCCTGGCTGTCGGATTGATGCGTCCCATGAAACGCCTTTTTATCCCCCAAACTGATGGGGGTTTGAGCTTCACTTGCACACAGCTCCTGGGTGCAACTGTTCAGTAATTTTCCTGGGGAGTACCAGGAGGGCACCAGAGCTGCCTGGTGATGCAGCCAGGCTGGAGCTCGGCCACCTCACTTGGAGCTGATTCAACACTGCCCCTTCCTCACAGCTCCCCTGACTGCTGTTCTCCTAAATAAAGTTCTGAGCAGGTGAAAGCAAGGCAGAAATCCCACCAGGTTCAGTCAAAGCTGCACTTCACTTCTGTGAGTGGTGTTACTGGGAGACCACACAGAAATCCTGACATTGGGAAGCTCGGGGATTTTTCCCGGAGGTGACAGGTCCAGCTTAGCTGAACAAGCTCAGCAACTCCTGCAAGATGCAAACTTATTTTCCATGAAAAACGGAGGCTGAAGACACTTGGAACAAGCTCAGTGAAGATCACAAGATTCAGTTCAAGTGGAGGATGCTCAGCACCTCTCAAGCAAACTCAGGAGCTCTCAGATGCAAGCCCTCATTTTCCAGGTGCCATAAAAGCCCATGCTGAGTGTTAGATTTCCTTTAAGAGTCATAAAGCCAAGCATTGCCATTACCCATAAACCTTCACATTTCAATAATTCTTTCTCTCTTTAGCATCTAAAAATATTTCCTTTTCCTGCAGCTCTTCTATACATGCCCACTATTAGTAGGTTGCAAATCCGGTATTTTAAGAGAAAAATCATGTTACACTGTAGCCTTAAATCATTAGCTAAAAGAGAAGATGAGAACAGACGTGAGAATGAGGTGTTTTCTACCACGCCATAACATTTTCTGGGGAGAAAATAAACCCATCTGAACACAGCTGCGACTCTGAACTGGAGCTGGGCTCGTCTGGGCTGAGCCGTCTGTCAGTTGGAATAAAGCACAAAGCCGGGTTCGCAAAGTTCCCGTGTGCTGAGCCGTGCCGACGGAAGGAGGTGCACAGCAGCCCGTCCAAGCACATCCCTGTGGGGAGCCGGGCTCCGGTGCCCCAGCCCCCCGAGCCACAAAGCAGCTCGGCACCAGTCACAGCGTTCCAATGCTCTCCCTTTCCCTCAGGCTCTCCCTTTCCCCCAGCAGCACGGCAGCTCTGCTGGCCGTTCACAGAGGGAACGGACCAGCAGGTGAGGGGCTTCAGAGCCGCGGCCCCCGCTGCCAGCGTATGTCACTTTCCCGGGGATGTGCCGCTTTCCCACGGCCGGAGCCCCGCGCTCTCAGCTGACAGATGTGGTTTCTCATCTGGGTTTTGCGACCTGCTCTGCCAAATCCTCGCAGCACCCATGTGCTTCTTTGTCCCCGCAGTTACCGCCGCGCCTTCTCTACAACTCCATTTTCAGAGCGGGAGCCACATGTTCGGCCTCTGCGGGGAGCGGAGTCCTGCTCGCCGGCTCAGCCGCCAAAACACCCATCTTTTTATTGTTCCTGTCCTTCAGGCTGACCCGCGGGCTGTGTCAAGGCACCCCGAGTCCACACTGAAGCACCTGAACGGTGGCAACACCCCCTTCATCCGAGCTCCCGGTGTCTGTCTGAGGGCACACTGGGAGGAACTGGAGTTCCCGCTGTCCTGCCCGAGAGCTGTGGTTCAGCTCCAAAGCTCCTAAAGCCAAAGCCCCAGGGCGGGGGAAAGGGGGGAAGTCCCGAAGCCTGCAGGGCTCAGGTGCGCCTCAAAGCACCCAAAACCCCGACCCCGCCAGGAGCTCCCAAAAGCCCCGAAGCCCCGGCGATGGTGGCGGAGCGAGGTCGCCCCCCTGGGCAGCGCTCCCCTGGGCAGCGCTCCGCATCCCGCCGCCGGTTCCCATGGCAATGTCGGAGATGCCGGTTGCCACGGTAACGCCATCCTCCTCCTCGGCCGTGTCCGAGGCAGCGGCGGCGGCTCCGGCTGCGGCC
>JBBMKD010000054.1:3111721-3130926 GCA_037834095.1 Argya squamiceps | reverse complement strand
CCGCCCCGGCCGCGCAGGCACCGGGCACGGGCGGAGGGAGGCGGGCAGGGAGGGAGGGGCAGCCCGGCAGCGGGCACAGGAGGCACCGGAGCCTCCCGACCCCCGACGTGATGCCGCCCCGCCGGGGAGAGCCCGGCCCCGGCTCCCGGTGCGCGCCCGCCGAGCATCGCTCCGGTCCTTGGGTCTGAGCGGGCTCTGCCACGGCTGACGTGCTCCATCCCGGGAAGTGCTCGAGGCCGGTTGGACGGGCCTTGGAGCTACCTGGTCTAATGGAACCAGATGGGCTTTGAGGTCCCTTCCAACCCAAACCATTCTGTCACTCTATGGAATTCACGGGGGATGAAGGTGTGAGTGTGAACCAGGTTGGCTCTCAACCCTGCAGCATGCCAGGATGTTTCTGAAGAGCAGGAAGGTCTTGCCCGCTCTAGAGGTGCAAAGCTCTACACCTTCACTGCTCTTTCTTGGGTGGGTTCTGCACACCTTCCTTCTGCTGCCCTGGAAATCACCGTGGAAACGGTGCCAAACACAGTGGGGATGAGGCAATTCCAAGAAGATGCCCACATTGCCAGGGAGCTACAGCAGAGCCATCGAGGGAGTTTAGCCATGATTTCCTCCTGCAGCCTCACTCTGCGATTAATTACGCAAGGAGGTTGTAGGCAAGTATTTGGGTTGCTGGTTTGCTCCTGTTTGGAAGGGTATGGAGACAATCCAGCACCTGAAAATATTTTCCCTTGGAAAACCAAGGGGAGAAATATCTACACCATTTTTGTCGCGCTGTGCTGTCTTCCACCCCTCACTCTCATCACCAGGAGTTGACAAGTCGGTCCTGCCTCCACCTCGTGCAAGTGACAAGCCAGATGAATGGGAAGGCTTCCTGATCAGCTAATGCATTTGTGTGGAGAGAACGTGGCAGCACACCAGTTTTATGTATATGAATTAGGGAGTGGGAGGACAAGAGCTACAAACCTCGAGAAATACAGTGCTCTTGCCGAGCAGTGCGTGGATGGCTGCAGGTGCTTGTGTGACTCCAATGCTCAGCATACCAACGCAGAGAGGCTTTTCAGCTGCTCGTCCATTTCAGAAAAAAAAAAAACCCCTGGGAGAACAAAAAGCAAATTCAAATTAAAGGCTGGTCTTTATGTCACAGAGACCTCGGTGAATTGCTCAGACGTGAAGCCTATAAACATAGAACAGCTCCAAAGTCAGATGCTTGGTTTAAAAATGTAAATGATGCTTTTCTTTTCAGTTGTGGTTTGTAGGTGTATCAGTGCCTTTGCAAAAATCACCTTCTAAATGAATATCCCCATTAGGGATGGAAGAATGAAATCAGGTAAACTCAAAAGCAGAGTGAAACCTCGTTCCGAAAAACTAGATTGAGCATTTAAGTTTAATGAGGTTCAACAAACTCCTCATTTGAAATATATGTTTGTACCTCTGGGCTTTGGGGGTTTGGACAGAGTGGGGAAATGAGGTACTGAAACAGCAGGAGAGAAGCTATTTCCATAGCTTTTTAAACCTATCAAGCCTTAATTAATATTATTTATTTGTATTACAGTATTGCTGGGAGAGATGCTTATGGCTGGAGCAGAGGGAGGGGGAGGGCTGGGTGGGCTGTACTCAGAGCAGGGATTCCACATGGCACTGAAACATCCTCCTCGAGCACTTCCAGTCCAGACATTCCACAGGACACAGGGAGGGTGGTGGCAGCTCTGGTGGGCTCTCAGCAGCCTCCACCAGCAGACAGGGGACACACAGCACCAGGGTTTCAGAGCCACCAGCCCTGCAGCAACGCTCCTATTGACTGTGCAAGGTAACAGCACATTAACAGCATTTATTAATAAAATAGCTTGCTCCTCTTCATTCCCCTCCCATTTTTACAAAGAAGATATCTGTTTCTGTTTCTCCTGCCCCGAGAGAAATAACTCAGGCTCCTGAAGGGTTACAGAGCAGCATCCAAGGCAGGCAATCATTTTCTGCCCAAGCTATCTTCTTTAGTTTAAGAATGTTCTCTATTCTTTTGAAATGCATGAAGTAGATTGTGGGAGAGCTAATATTATATTCCACTACAGAAAGCTGGTGGAGTATTTTACATTGATGTCTGGCTCTAGTGATTTTCTAAGGATTTTGAATTCATTAAATCCAACCATTGAATAATCTCCATTCGTGGCGGAAGGAAGGCAAAAGTGCTTACACTCTTCAGCAGCAGAGGAGCGTGTAGTCTTTTCTTAAACACCAAATCTCTCTGACCCACTGCATGCAGCACAGGTTGCCCACCGTGTCACCTTTGATTTGCAGGCTTTGCTTATGATACAGCCTTATAAAAGTGCCATTGAATGTAGCAGCAGAGAGCCTTGGCAGGGTGTTTTGCACTGCAGTAGCCTCCTCCGTCCTCAATCAGAATTAAGATCCAATTGTTCCAAGCTCAGACCAGAGGCAGAAGCTCAGGACAATGAGAAGAGAAAGCCCCACAGCGTCTCCCTGTAATTCAGCACGACAATGTGCAAGGACAAGAGTCCAAACCCAGAAATAATTTTTACCCTGGAGAAACAGAATCTTGAAACAGAATTGTTTTGATTCCTTGACATTGATGTTCAAAGCTTTAAATGAAATCTTGTGCCTGATCATTTTATTTCTGAACTGAATAACAGTTACTTTGGAGACAAAACTTTGGCTTTAACTGAATTCAGTGAGAGCTGTCACTAATAAAATCCTGCCCCAGAGACACCACTGGTATCAGAAGAAAACTGCAAGATGTTACCATTTAGCATTACTGCTGCTAAGTGTCAAACATATTGAGTTTAACAGATTAGGTTTTCTTAGGTTTTTTTTAATCTATCATCTTGAAAAATAACACTAGCATTTCACTGAAAGAAACTTTGGGAAATTGCTCAAGAAGAACTCAAGAGAGTTCTTTCTCAGAATGAAAATAATCAATTAAATAGGGCTTTTGATGTAGATACTGTCTAACCATCATCAAAGCCTGGAACAGATATTTCATCCTCCCTTGTTCTTTCTTAGCTTTTAGCTCAGTTCATGTGAGAATGAATTTTAGCATCTAGGAATGTTCTAAAACTATAAGGGCATCTATGTCGTTGGTGATTGTCATCTTCCGTGGGTCTTGGTGTCTTTGCTATCTAATTTGATGCTGATATTGGAGAAATAAAATCTTTAATAACCTCCTCCAGATTATGCTGTGTATGGAGAACTGGATGTTTCATCCATTTTGTACAGTGTTGGATAATCTCCTTTTATCCCCAGGGCAGTAGTGGGATTTGATTAAACCACCAGATCAGCAGCAGAGCTGCACATCTCCAGCCTGAGCACAGAACCCTGGAAGACTGGGATGTGGCAGAAGGTGTCAGTGGGTCACAGGTACGTTTAAGGGGTACTACTAAAATTATTTCTGGAACTATATTTTCTTGCACTTTTGATCAGATGTTGCAGATTTTTGTGATATATACTGAACTACCTTAGGGGATCTTTGCAGAGCTGGACCCAAATGATCAATCTCATAAATTCTGTAGTGAAACAAAGGCTGAATTTACTCATTTTTAGGGATGGTACAGAACCTGAGCCACAGACCCACCTATTCCTTCTATCGTAATTCATCATAAATTGCAAGGACATTGTGTCTTTTTTACCTCTGAGGACCCCATTCTGTGCAAAGGGTCTCCTTTCTCCAGCAAGGCTGGCAGACAAGTCACCATCACATTTCGGAGTGTTCAGTCTAGGAAAGGGTGAAGTTGAATTTCGTTTGAGGTGTTATAAGGCTGAATTTCTTTTTTAGTCCTTTCAAAGAGCATCTGGAGTGAGAGCAAAGAGTTTCAGATTGTCCTTCAGAGGTGAACAAACGGTCATCTTAAAGGAAAAATATTGTCATTCCCTGCCACTTGAGGGACAACAGCTTGGCCTAGATTCTATTGTTCCTTTTATTATATTAAATATTCTTTGGCTTAGTCATGGGAAGCAAAGCAACACAACTGCTTTCTAATAAATAAAATGTGCTCAGAAGCAACTCTGAAGCTTTCCAGATAAGTGCATTTTGAGTTTGCCAGGAGGCCAGATGCTGCTATTGGAAAAGTGGCTGCTATGGTTTGTCATCCGAGCCCAGAAATTGATACCCAAGAATGATATGATGAGGCAGACTCGATGACAGCACTGCTCTTTCTATAAATAATCTGAAGAAAACTTTTTTCATTAAAAAAAAAAGAAATATTTTTTGTTAGAGGCTTGCACAGCAAAGCAGAAAATTAAAAAGGATAGGCATGCTGTGTTTGAATAGGGCCAACAAAAGAACATGATATACGCAATTTATAGAAGAATATATAGCAGCTCTCACACATTTTACACTACACAGGCTCTATTTTTCCCATAATACCAATAGTTATGAAACTCATTATCTTTTTGACAATGAAGAAATGGAATATTTTTCCTTTACTTGCTTGATCATGTCAAATGTCAAAGCAAACTATGAGTGCTTGTCCTTCAAACACTCAGCCCTCCTGGTAAGACATTTAATATCAGTAGCATTCAACTCCAGCTACAGAATGAACTAATATTGCATACACTTCACAGACCTAAAGTTCACTGTGCCTGTTGCCTGCCATGCAATTCCATGTCTCAAGTCCTACCTCTTGGCCCTGTCCTAAGCATAGGGAAATTCACTGCAGTGGCGAATGGCACATTAAGAATTACCTGGAGAAGGAGTTAAATTCATGAGCAGGGGTTATTTGTGAGTTTGGAGTGTTAAAAAGAGAATGGGAGAAAGAGCAAGTGGTTAAGTCTTGATTTTCGTCATACTTCAAAAGGTTTGGAGAGGAGTGTCCTGATGAGACGTCATGGGAGTTTCTAGCACAGGAAACCTGCTGAAAGGCCAGTGAAAAAAATCATCATCTTTTCAGTACTGGAGAAACAGATGTGCTGAGTGAGGGTTCACCTGGACATGGCACTGCTGGAATGACCTGTGTTCATTCTCAGGGCAACATCCAGAAGGAAATACAAATTCTCCTTGGGAATATGGCACAATGATGAGGAGCATGGAGAAAGGAAAAAAAATGCCTGTGAGATTCATTCATTCCACCTATTATGAGCCACTTCTGAGAAATAACTCTACACCTTTTGTGCTGTACAAACACACACCCAGAGCTACTCCACACAACCCTAATGAACTGTAGCCGGACTGGGAGGTGGAACAGGGAGTGGGATGTCCTGGTGATGGATGGCATTTCCAAGGGCTCTCCCTGAGCCTGTGCTCATCCAGCCAGCACTCCTGGGCACCAGCTCCTGATGTCCCCACAAACAAAGCAACATCAGTCTCTTTAATGGCCTTCAGAAAACAAATATATAAATCCTCTTTGGAGCAAAGGCTCCCTCTCAGACCCACGGGGAAGGTGCCGTAGAGCGGTGTGGCTGGAGTCACAGGAGTGTAAAAAATGAGGCAATCTGGTGGAGAGCTCATTGCCTCTGAAGCACTGCATCACCCACAGCCCCAGAGGGTGCAGGAGAATCACCCCTGGCCAGTGAGAGGGAAATTGCTGCACTCAGGTTGCTTTTTAACCTGAAAAAAAGGGGCTTCAGTGGGAGCGTGTTAGGAGGCGGATTGAGTGAAACAGGTTTTTAGGATAAGTCTTAAATACTTAAATCAATCATGATAACTTGCTGCACTGAATTTATCTCCTAAGCTTCCTAAAGTAAATTCCTCAGATCTGTCTGAATAATTTGGAGCTGATAATGCAGCATTTGAGTAGGAAGACTGCTGGCCACTGAAAGGATTTTCTCATTAGAATTTCAGCCGATTATTCACCAGAGAAATGGTCTTTTAGGAGCACACTCCAGCAGCTCCCTTGAAAAAGTTTTATAAACACTCAGCCTGCTAAAAAATGAAATTAGAAGGTGAAATTACAGCTAGTCATTACTTCTGAGAGGTCAGGTATGGAACAAGCAGCCAGAAGTGGGTTTATCTACTCCTCCCTGTGCTCTGTGCTTTTATTCTACACAAGACCAGGAAATCCTTTTGCATCATCTGGAACTGCAGCCTCTGTTGCTTAGCATGAGTTGTCAGAAACATGCTCTTGATCAGATGTTTGTAACAGGGGTCTGAAGAGCTGTTTTTCCATAGGATCACGCTTGGGAGATGGATGTTGAACCAGGTATTCAGAGCTTTGCTGGGAGGCTCCTAGCTGGACTGAGCTTACCTAAACAGAGAGGCTTTAAGCCTGTCCCTGACAAGCATTTCTCATTCCGTTGCTCTTCTCCACTTGCAATGCAATTATTTTTCCAGATAGAGAAATCAGCAAGTGGGGGGAAGTGGGAGGTGAGAAACAGAGGAACTCAAGGAGAAGTCTTGCCAAGAGGAAGAACAGAACTTTAAACCCAATCCCAATCCATGAGTTAATTAATGTGGGATAAATGCTGGATGAATCCATTCACCTCTTCCTCATTTAGCAACTGTACATGGAATGGCAGAACCCCCTTTCCACAGACCATTATGTGACAGAAGCAGTGAGAAGAAGAGAAAGAAAAGCTGCAGCAATAATTACAAAACACAGTATTGTAAGTGAGCTATAAATACAGCCAGCAGAATTCCATGAAGACTTGCTGTCCACATTGCACTGGAACTGTAATTTGTGCTCTCACTTCTTAAAGCCACACCAATGTCTCCATGAAGTATTTTGTTTGGGCTGAGTAAATGGTAAATGGTGTATTTATTGATTTTTATCTCTCTTCACACCTCAAATGCTGCCTGTCTGCTCAGAGCCAGGTGACAGCACACTTACTCAGCAAACACCTCCTCTATGGCTGAGCCATAAACTCTCTGGGACAGCATTTAATCAGCATAAGGTCCCAGGGGTTTCCTCTCCTCTTCTCCTTTTTCTAAGAAGACCCAATGTTGACCCTGATGTTTTTTGGAGGAAAAGATGGTAGGACCAGTAACACTTTACATCCTGTTAATGCCATGTGTAAAAATGGTTAAAACTTGGCACAGTTTAAGCTGAAGTTTCTATACTCAACACAGTGATTAAGGACATTCAGCTGGTAGCACCTGTATGTTGTTTTTAAATTCCTCCCCGATGGTGGTGTGGGTTTTTTTTGGGGAGCAGGGGAAGAGCTTTACAATAGACATTTATCAATAAACTGTAAAAGCAGAAAATCATGTAAGAGGGCTTTTGTTACAGCAGCCAAGATATGAACCAAATCAGCAACAATATATGAACCAAATCAAAAGCAATACCAAAGAAAAACATCTTTAAAATGTCAAAAAATAATAAAATTCAGAAGCACCTTGAACCAACACAACCTTTTGTGTTCCCCATCAATAATTAGAAGAATTAGAAGAACGTGGAAGAGATTAAGAGATTCTGGTGGGGTTCACAGCCCCTCAGGGATGAGCTGGTGGAGCTTCAGTGCCAGCAACATTCCTGCTGGGATGGATGGGGCGTGCCAGGGCTGGGAGAGCCCAGCCCAACCCTTCCCTCAAACCAAGGGAAGCATTGATTTGTCATCAGATGGAAGTGCCTGAGGAGCTGCAGAGCCCCATGCCCTGGTGGGGTGGGCAAACCCAGGAGGTGCCAGCCCTGAGCTCCTGCTTTGGTTTCCCCATCCTGGGTGTGGAAAGGGCAATTCCAGGCTGTGCCCTTCGGAGCTGACAGCACTGGGGCTCTCAAGGGCTGCCAAAGAGCATCCAGCAAAACAGGAGGATCTGCCCAAGAGAAAAGCCTCATCAGCTCAAAAGGAAAATGACTTTTGGAGAAAGACAAGGAATTGCAGCTGCCAGAGTTGTGAAAAGCCTTGACAAAATATTTAACATGGAGGAGCAGAAAACGCTTGCCAAGTGTTAGAGCCTTCCTAATGCAGGTTATTAGATGGTTACTGCCACTGCTATTAAAAAGACACTATTTTCTGAGTGATCCATGCAAAGAAGGGCTGGAATACACCTACAGCTTTTCCATGTGCTTTTAGCTCTGCTAATGGAGAGAAAAAAAAATCCTCTCATATAAGACTCAATTGAATAATTATTCAATTCAATTAACAAATAAGTAATGTCCTGTTTTGTGGTGTATCCATTAAACTTGTGCATAGGAAATTCAATAGATAAATCTCAAGAAAGTCTTTTAGGTTCATCACATGTTGGTGCAGCCAGATTGTTTTTTTTTTTTTTTGTAGTCTATGAAGAAACTGTTAAAGAATGAGGATGAGGTTTCAAAAAGCTGAAAGGAATTAGTTTTCCACGGAGCTCCACGCAACAATGGTATCATGTGAATAATTCTACTATAATTTACTTAGTAGAATGAAAAATAGCAGCAGCGATTCTGGTTGTAAATAACTCATTTTCTCATAGCAGAGAACCATTACCAGGTCAACATCTACTGTCAGACTTCATGATTAAACCCGTTAAAACTGTCCTGTTTAATTCCATTTTTCAAAGGAAAATCATGCCTTCAAATTTTTTTTTTCTTTTTTAATTTTTTTTCCCAAAAGTGCCTGCTTTTCTTGAAATATGTACATGTTCTTACATGGAACTTAGAAATCCAAAATATCTGATCCTTCCCAATCCTCTTCCTGTCCATTTCATCCCCACCCCCCCTCACCCTATTCCCACTCAGGTCCTTTATTTTTTTGCATTATTTAGGTGAACGTTTCTAACATAAATGTTTTTACCTTTTTATAGGTTTCTTTTTTACATTTTTCACTGCAAAGCATTCCAGCAAGATTTCCGTTAACACAATGGTTTCTAGGTAGCAAGGAAAAAAACCCCACAGCATCTCTACTGCAAGAGCTGGCAGATGTTGACTTTTCCCCCATAACAGTAATGCCTCTATATAAAAACAAAAGTCCATTCCAGTCTTACAAGCGTTAAAATGGAAAATAAATAGAAATGGCAAATATGGCACGGTGAAAATCACATGTGAGGGACCAGAAATTCCAATCCCCTCTCAGAGGGGACATTGCAGGGGTAATGAGAAGATGCAGAAGCTTTTCAATCTCCCAAATCAGTCCCTGATGGGCCATCGTGGAGGCAGACAAACCAAACGGGGCAGCAGGGGCGGGCAGGATTATTTAATGAGCATCGGCTGCTGCGAGACACCCACGGCCACCCCAGACTGCAGCCTCGCCGAGGAAAGTGCCAGAAGCCATTCCCATTTGCTAGAAACTGATGATGTGCTGGGTTTTTTTTTTCTTGTTTGGATGGAGTGTGATGTTTTATTTACAGTTCCTGCAGCCTCGTGGAGGTGGGGAGGGTGTGAGGGATCCCCACAGAGCTCAGCTGCAAACCCCACGCAGAGCTCGTGGGTTTGGTGACGGGCAGAGCAAGGGCTCCAACACCATCCTCACAAAGTGATGGATTAAATGTGGGGAAAAGCCTTCCCAACGGGGCTGGGGATGCACAGGGTTTTGCTGTTCTCCATCCTGAGTGGTTGTCACACGATGTGGGGACAACCTGGGGGACCACAAGGGCTCCCTCCCTCTGTGCATTGGCAGCAGGGTTTGGTTGCTAAACTTCTAAGCAAGCCCAGCTCAATTATTGTGTGGAAACCTGCCTGGCTGAGAATAAGAGCACAGCCAGGTCCTGGCTGCATGCACACACACACTCTCCCCTGCCTTCTCTGGGCTCAGAGCCTGCCAGTCACCTTTTTGTTCCCCCTCCCACTTTTGTAGCACCTGTCCCCACAATCCCAACCCAGGGCTGAGGACAAAATAAGGTTGGAGAGGAAAGAAAGGTCAAATGGATTCTACTCTATTGCTAAAAGCTTGGAGTAATTTGCACTGTTACAATTCCAGCAGTTGAAATAGCCAGAAAAATACATTTAATATTTCATTTTTTTTCCCCCAAGACATTTTTTCCTCAGCTGGGGAGAGCACTAACAATGACTTCAATAGCAGAACCAAGTTTAAAGCCCAGATCTTTCCAATTCTGCTTATTCCTTTAAGCTATTCCAATCCCCTTTATGTTCTTTCTGCATACACACATCTGTCTTCTTCAAAGCCTTAACCATCTCTGACACACCTGACCTTTCCATCCAAGCACAGTGGTTGGATGCAAAGAAAAACCCTTTACCTACAGCAAGTAACTCTTTGTTTTGCCAGTCCCACGTCTGGAAATTTTGCTGCTGCAGGAAGTGAAACAGTGAGCAGCCTTCCCTTGGCTCTTGAAAAATGGAACTGTCATCTCTTCGAGAGAAATAACAGCTTGTCTTTATTTTGTCAGACATGACTGTTAGTTATTAGAGTTGTCTTAAGAACATGCTAAAAGTAGAATTAGGACAGTATTGTCACAGAAATGTCAAGAGTTCAGAAATTAATTTGACAAGATCTGGGAGATCTCAGATATCTAATTAAACTTCCTGTGACAGTTATGTTGTGTAAATACTGGAAACCTCTTAAAAGAAAGGATCAGGTAAAACTAGTTCCATATTCAATTAATAGATGTTAGACCCATTCAACAGCCATTACTCTGATTAAATCCATTCAGTTCATGCCAGTAAATATAATTTCATCTATTCAGGCACACAAGGTTCATCCAATCTTAACAAAAATATCCAATAAATTCATTGCATTAGGTAACAGTATATTATATTTTATGCTATATATATACACACTATATTTTTTGCTGAAGTTTTTATAAACACTCTTCTCCTCCACTGAGTGAATGACAGCATACATTGCCTTATGATAAGAGCACATGCAGTTCTGGTTTTGAAGGTTTTAGAATAATTTCTGTAGGAAAAACATATTCCATAGATGAAAGGAATTTAGGCTAAGAGGAATTATGGCTAATAGATTCTGACCTCAACAGGCTATAATGCAGGCTGGATTTGCACTCAGTAATACTTGCATCAAGCCCATATCTCATAGCTGTGTTAAATCATATCAATTCATCATTTAAAGAAGCCACTACATCCATTAGTAAATTGTTTTAATAGTTAATTACCAGCGGAATGAAAAGGATGTGATTATCCCCAGCCCGAGTCTCCAGAGGCACTGTCAGCACGTGGATCACGCTACTGCTGCAACTCCTATCCAAAGCCAGCAGTTTAATGAAACATGAGAAACACTTCTGAAACTAAAGATGTTGGACCAAAGCTGGGTTTTAGAGCCACAAGTCTGGGCTTAGAGCACAAACAGGGCCCAGACTTAGCACAGAGCTGGCCCAAGCCCATCCTCAGGCGGCTGTGGCAGCGCAGCCCTGCTCTGCACTGGGTGGGTGTTTCTGCCCGAGCCCGGGGAGGCTGTGCATCCCCAGGGATGGCTGCCAGCTGGGATGAGGTTGCTAAGCAAGTTCATCAATACCCATTAATCCTGGAGGCGACACTTGCTGCACACGAGCACGGCCGGGAGGTGCAGGAGCTGCAGCTGGGGAGGTGATTAATAACCCGGTGGCCGCTGCTTCCATCAGCACCGCCAGGGAAGTGGAAAGTCACCAAGGCAGCTCCTTGCTGCCAGCCAGACCTGCAGAGTCATCCTCAGGGCAGGCACATGGGCTCAGTGTGAGGAACAAAGCTCAGAGCAACGCTCAGAACAGCGCTGTTCAGTGCACAGTGCTTTTGTTTGACACAGAACAATACCATAAACCAGTTGCTTCCGTTATTTTCTGCAATTTCTCTTACTGATCACTCGTCTCGTTAGCACTGGGGCTGGCTAAGAAGGAAGCCTTGTAAAGCTTTTGAAAGAAATTCCAATCATTTAAATCAATTCCCTTCCCAAAGTGCTTTCTGAAGCAAAGACATGAAAATGATACATTGAATTTCAAGTTCATTCTGTTGATAGCTGAACAATGCTTATTTTTCAAATGGTGTTTTCTCTCTGCACCCTCAGCTGTTCCCATCTCTTTTCCAGTTAAGCTTCATGTTCACATTACTTGGCCAAAAACACATCAGAGGGCAGTTACCTCTGCTGGTCCTTTGGGGCCAGCAGTCACCTCTGCTTAGGTGGCCAGAGGGGAAATGTGCATCTCTCCAGCAGCATTCCCAGCAGAGCAGCTCAATGCCACAACCTTCCTCACCAAACAAACCCAGTGAACCTCACCCTGCACTTCCACTGAGGGGGCAGGACCAACCTGAGGAGCTGAGAAAGAGGAAGGTGCAGCCAGTAAAAGGATCTGAGACTAAGAAGGAAAAAACTTAGAAAGAAGAAAGACAATTATATATATATATTTAAAAGTTTAGAATGAAGGGTTCTTCTCTAAAGGTTTTTCCAATGATTAAGAAAGGAAAACCCAACCCCCCTACCAGCATGATTTGTTCTGGAGGCAGGATAGGACAACATCAAATCCCATAAGCAATTTACAGGGCTGTCTTACCAAGCACAGCCTGGCAATCTTAACTCTCCGCCTCACTTAAAACAGCATCTCTGTTCCTGGATAACCCCCAAACCCACGGCGAGTAATGAATAAGAAAACAACGGGTTGTTGTTTTCCTTCCCATTCCCAACACTCACTCTGCATTAGGCTCCATCATTTCACAACTCGCTTGATGTAACACGATGTGGCAGAACGTACCCTGATCCAGGAGTGAACTCTGATGCAATGCAGAACAGATGCCTTGGACTCAAACTGCTCCTTCCTTGCCTTTCCTACCTTTGATCCACATTTTCTGCTTGTGACAGGCTGTTAAATAAATATCAGTGACAAGGCTTGGTATGCATTTGTTTTTCTGCAGCTTGTTTTCTTTTTGTTCAGCTCTCCAAGCTGAGCATCTTGTTGACAAATATACACACTCCATTACCAATTAATGACTTTAGCCTGGTGTCCTCTACTTTCCTTACTCCCCAGTGCCAGTTCTACACATTAGCCTGGGTAACATTCAAAGATAATTGTGTTTTGTTTATTTGTTTTGAGAAGTAACAGCAATCAGACAGGCAAATCCCAGTCCTTGCCAAAGCTGCAATTCTGTTTTCAATGTAGCCTGCTCTGAGGAGAGCTAGGGAAGCACACGTGGCATTTGCTCAAGGTGAAACTTCACTTCCCTTCCTTCACTCTTCATTTTTTTCTTCTTCTAAGGAAAGGACATTTTTCTCAGCACTCAGGGCTTTCTGCAGGCTTTGCATATCTCAAGCTGGGTTTTCTGCAGCCTCTGTGCTTGTTTAGTCACTTTTTAAAGCCCACCCTTGCTGCACACTGCAGTTAATGGAAAATGAGAGGTTATTCTTAGTAAAACACAGAATCACAGAATAGGCTGAGGTGGAAGGGACCCAGGTCCCTGCTCAGGACCATCTCCAGGAGCCACACCATGACCAGGGAGCATTGTCCAAGCTCTCCTTGAGCTCTGCCTGGCCTGGTGATGTGACCACTTTGTCAACCCCTGCACACACATGTGGTCAGGATCCCAAATTTGTGCACAGAGATCTATTTCAATGCTTGCAGGAACATCTCATGGATATTTTCAAGTGGCCATTGACTTTGGGTACCTCCATTTCCAACACAGTTGAAGTTGAATGTAATTTTTGAGAATTGGGTACTTGGGACCTTTGCAATCAGAAAACCCAGAGATCCGACCCCCTCAGGAATCTGTGTAAATGAGGTCCCTGCAAGTCCTCTGTGGAAGAAAACCCATTTGATCAACACTAAGCGCAGGCAGAGGTGGTACAGCCTGAGCTAAATTCAGCCTCCTTTTTGTGCTTTGCAGAGATGTAAAGTCTTGCTGAGCAGCCGTGGCCGTGCTGCACATTAACCGAGGAGACACGGACACAGTTGGCGGAACACATTAGCATCTTCCGCTCTGATAATTAGTTTAGTGAAAAATTATTGCATTATCTGTTTGGTTTCATTAGGGACCAATTGCATTCTTAAAAAGAACGGCTCACATTAGGTGCTTTTAATAAGACAATAAGCCCTATAGTGTTTCCAAACAAGATTTAAAGCCCATTCAGCACGTGAGTAATTAGCACAAGGCAGGTTGGAGGCCAAATGCATTATTTAGTAACGGAATTAAATTTCCTTAGAAAGAAGCCCATTAAAATCCACAGAAATGCAGAAGTGTCAAGGCAGTGTGTTTAAAATATGCTGCAACAGAGCCCTTAACTTCACAGTAGGATGTGGTTCAGATTTTAGCAAGCAGGCACCCAATCTTGCAGGTCAACAATGGAGATTTTACTCCCGCTATGTAGGGAGAACAAATCCTACAGAGACATATTGCACAGCAGGTGTTCATCTTGCAGATGGGTTGAAATCAATTATCAGCACTGACTGCTGTGCCATTGGGTAAGAAGGCTGAGATCCTCCAAATTACCCTCAGACTGTCCCCATTTTCATCCCCAAGAGTCACCAGAGATAGTTTTCCTAGCACAGAAAGTTCTGCCCTTACAAGAGCAATCTTTTTTCCCAGGAACGCCACACAAAGCTGCGTTTTCCTACATGCTGCATTTTAATTTTTGTGTGGCATGAGCAAATATAATTATCAGTACAAAGGATTCAGGAAAAAAAAACCAACTATGCTTAGCAACCTCCAGCAAAACTAGCAGAATGCACTTGACAAAACTTGTGCTCTGTAATGAAATTCCTACGAAGGCATTTGGTGCTTAAAAAACTAGGACAAATGATGCTGTAAGGAGTGGAATATGTAAACGTGGCAAGGAGCTGCATTTTATATTCTGGCTTCAGAGGGGTTACATCCAGCTGACAGCAGTGTGAACAAGACCAGGGCATGACCCACGTCCACCAGCAGAGAGACAACACTGGGTTTCTGTAGGGGAATAGAGAAATATCCCTTAACCAGGTCCATGTGTCGGGAGTTCTGAGAAAGATGGAGTGTTTGCATCTCTGCCATGAGCACATGCAGACCCTCTCTTTCACGGCAGCCTAAGAAATAACAACAATTTTGGAGCCAAACTACCAGCTCAAACACACGAGTGACTTGCCAGCTCATCCCTGTGGTAATTCTGCAAACCCAGTGATGCACGTACTATGTACCAGGTTCATGATAATTTCCATAATAGTCAGGCAGCAGTGACAAATGGAGACAAAAAAGAGAGGAGAAGCAGGAAATATGGCAGCTCACTTGGCCCCGGGGCTGGTGGCCAAAGGTGGGAAAAGGAAAGGATGGCTGCTGATCTCTTCTGCGAGAACATGAGGCTTCCAAGAGTTCCAGGAGACTCACAGATTTTCCTCCTTCAGACCCCTCAGCTCTGGGGCTTTTCCTATAAATGTGCCTCTCCTGGTACCTTCAAGGCTCAAGCTCTCATTGCAAATCTGCAGCAGAGCTGGAGTTGGAAGAGGTGCCTGGCTCTCCCCATCAGGGCTTACAGATAAGCACTCACTGCAGAGTGATTTATGTTCCCAGGATTTGGATGTAATCCTGCCTCCCTGGGGTAGCTGTTTACTTTCTGAGCCGATTTCCCTGATGGAGCAGGAATACCCATGTCTTGCTTTTCTTCCTTTTTTTCTTCCCATCCCTGCTCAGAGAGTGGGGAAGGGGTGGGGTGTTCAGCACAGAGGGACTGTGCTCACCCAGCCACACACCCTGATCCTAGAGGGGTTCTTGCTGCCTTCACAAAACAGGCACAAAATGCAGAACATCTCTGGCTTGATATATAATCCAATATATTGAATTATGTCAATTATATTCAATCAATTTTCCCCAAGCAGCTCATGCTGTTGAAATCGTATTCTGCAGCTTTAAGTCAACCGTATTTATTTCTCACTCAGTCAAGTGGAGAACCCAGTGGTGGCTGGGACAGCCCCCAGCAGAGCCCCCTGCCAGCCCTAACCCATGGGCAGGGCTGCAGGAAAGGACTTGTGTGCACATTTCCAGCCCACTCCAAACCAGCTTTAGTTCTGTGTTCACAGCAGCACACCAAGACACAGAGATCTCTCTGCAAGGTCTGAATAAAGCTTAAGCACAAAGCAGCCTGACAGTCCTGAAAGAAGCCAGGGATCTGAGGAAAATGGGTTTGTAGGTGATGCAAAGCTCTCACAGATTCACTCTGAAGCTGCTGAGCCTCTTAACATCTTCAAAACCTCTTTTCTCCTCTGGGGTCACAAAGGAAGCTGCGTTTCCTGGAAGGCAGCTTTGAGAGGTTTGAGACTCCAGGAAAGTCATGACATTAGCAAAAGTTCTGACACAGCTGCTTGTAAAAGCTGGAGATTGAGCTCTCTGTAGTCATTCATCCTCCTTTGATGCTCATGCCCTCATTTCTGAGCTGGCCACTGCAGCAAGGAGCCATCCTGCCAGTGATGTTAGGCTCCACAGGCAGGGTTTTGTGCTCCTTTTTTCCATATTGACCCTTCAGGCACATTCTGCAAAGGCAACATCATCTCAGGGGCCTTCTGCTAACACTGCCAGCCTGGCAGCAGCTGGACTGGGCAATGCATAGTGAGGTTGGCATGGGAAGTCAAAGTCTCATCTTCCATCTGACCTCCACTCTCTGCTGGCCCCAGGAAAAGCTCAGAGACCTGCCCAAGCTGGGGTGGCAAAACCTCAAACTTTGGACTACAAGTCATTAAGGCCATGAAAGCATTTCACCGCCTTAAGAGTCAGTTTGGGTTTTTCCAGCATCTGACCTATTTATTGAGGCCTTGGAAATTTGGCCAGAAGTGAATGTGCGGCCTGAAAAGCAATTTCACATCAATAACTCACCCACTAAGAGCCCTTTTCCCAGCACTTAGAGTGAGCCCAGCCATTGTGTAGCTAACAATTGTCACACCCCAAAACCCAGTCAGAACCCTTGGCTGGGGAGAAAATGAGACGTTTTAATCACCATTGTTACTAAACCAGAGACCTGTGAGGGATTACCTGCATATTATGGCAAACTTCAATTGAAATGGGCCATTACTTGCCTCATTAATATTTCAAGTGTGTTTGAATGCTCTATGGCAAAAATATACGACTTGGAAACAAATCCAGGTGGAAGGAAAAAAAACCCACAAAACAAATTGCATTAAATAATGAACATGCATTACTCAAAGCCATCCTGAGATTCAGCCCAAGAGCGTTACAGACAAAAAAAATCCTGGTGCTCTACTTATAAATGAGGCAAAATTATCTATTCATTTAGGAAAAAGTAATCATGCTCAGTTAGACACACCAGACAAGCATATGAAAAGAAAAATGGCTTTGAAGCTGCTCCTGATAGAAGCCTTGACAGCTTGGGAAGAGAACTCTGCAATCCACTTTTTTTTCTTTTTTTTTTTTTAAAGTATACATTAGGAAGTCCATTAAAGTCCATGGCATGAATTGATAATTTTTTTGTTGCATAACAGTTTTGAATCCTTAAGAGAACCTTAATGCAATGCAGCTCTTTTTGTCAGCACCCCTGCAACTCCTTTGAAAACAATTCCCAGCTAAAGGTGCTCCTGGTAAATTGGATATTAGCAGGGAATGGAATAGCATATCCACCCCTGCTGCTGTCCTGTTTGTCTCTAGATAGAGCATGGCCTACTCATTTCCTAAAGCTACAATATAGCAAAGTTTTCTTTCATTTGACAGTTTCGAATTACCAATAATTGTTCTAATTTGGGGAGGTTTGTTGTACACCTTTGTTTGTAGTGTCAATGAGGGCTATTAAGATCAAGCATTGAAAAAATAAGGGTTTTGGTCAAAAACCTCCACCACAGGTCTCAAAGGATGCAGCTCAGGGGAACAGGATGTACCTGAGCCTGGCTGAGCTCAGGGCTTTGAGCAGCACTGGAGGAGGCAGCACAGGAGGTGCCTCTCTCTGCCTGCTGCCTCCACTGTGCCCTTTCCTGCTAATGAGACTTTCTGCTGCAGGTGATGCTGCAGGTGATGCTGTGGGTACTGCACTTGGAGCAGCCATCCATGTCTTGTGATGTCTTCTCTTTTTCTGTACTGGGAAAAAAAAATTACTGTCCTGCACAGATGCAGAGAAAAAAAAAAGGAAAAAAACCCCACAAACCCCCCCCCCCCAAAATCAAACCAAAGCCAACCAACCAACCAAAAACCCCAAAAACCACCACCACCACCAACAACAAAAAGCAAGCAGATTTTTCTTGCCTGTGTTGCTTCTTGCATGGGCCATGCCAGGATTAATTCCTTTGCTCTGTTCTCTGTCTCTTGGGTGTTGGCTGGCTGAATGAGCACCTCACAAAAAAACCCCAAATACTGAGAAAAATGTCATAAATTGAAAGATTTTTTTAAAATCAGGATTTTAATCCCTGTTCTTTGCTATGCCTTCAGTTTAATCACTAAAAGCTAACAAATAGCCACAATATTTTTCACAACAGAAATTCTCAGGCTTTAGCAAACCCAGCCTTGTTTCTCAGCTGTGGGTGAGGTGCTGTTTTTCCAGCAGTGCCACAGCAGAGCCTGTGCCAGGCACCTGTAAAGGTGAGAGCACCCATGGGGCTGCTACCCTGGGTGAAATTCAATGTTTTAAACTTCTGAGTAACGTCACAGCTACTTCTCCAGGCACTCCGAGCAAACTCGTCTGCCACCTTCTGTCCCTGCAAGGATATAACTCGCACGGAAGAGTATTGTCCCGTTTTTCTGTGGGCAGGTTTGGTGTGTAGGGAGCAGTGAGAGGAGTTTTGGGGCTGTTTGTGGTAGTTTGGGGTTGATCCCCACTGCCACGTGCCCTGTGCCGGAGCTCGGGGCGCAGCCACAGCCCAGGAACACGGGCAGCAGGAGAAACCCTTCCATTTCAAGGCTGATTTCCAAAAAGAAGGAGACAGATGAATGCTGGGTGTCAGGGCCGTGGCTCGCAGCGTGTGTGGAGGCATTTCCCCGGGTACCTCTGATGGAGACAGGAATTCCATCCCAGGGAGAGCCCGGGCTGGCTCAGCGTTACAGCAACGAACAGTGACAGCTGCCCAGGGCCATGGGGCTGCGCACCCTCTGCCTTCAGCCACGGTGATGAATCACAGGGTTTGCCTCCTGATGGACCTGCCTAACGAGGCAGGAACGAGCCCAGGCTCCCTTTGGAGATGGGATGAGCACCCAGCCTGTGAGGTTTTTATCTTCTTTTCTTCTGTTAGAGCCGGGATTAAATGCTCGGGAGACACAGTTTTTGTGTTTGGACTCAGATGTTTATTAATTCTTATCTATAGTACAGTCTCAGTTGTGAGTTCTAGCTAAGAAAGTGAAAAATGGCTCTAACTCTTTCCAAGGTCTTTTAAGCACTAATTATCCAATGACCAGATGACACCTATATTATTTTTACTTGAAACCCAATAGTCAACTGCCCATGGTCTGCAATGCCATGGGCTTTTTCATCCAATGACAGAACACCACCCAAAACCATGAAGAAGATGGTAA
>JBBMKD010000054.1:3084253-3111711 GCA_037834095.1 Argya squamiceps | reverse complement strand
GAACCCAGCCAATGCCCCAAATCCTCCATCTTGCTCTATATACATTACTATATACTAAAACCTTAAATGCTAAGTTTTGCACCCTGTGGTATCACACACTTCTTTTCAAACTACACACCCACAATCCCAGTGCTATCACTCAATTTTGGAAGCCTCTTCCACGGCCTCAGGTCAAATGTAGTGCTTGCATGAGGGTCAGTGCCTGCTAGCACAGAAAGCCTGAAATTCTCAGCTTCCAGGGTTCCAACACCAGCCCAGCTCCGCCTGCCTCCCCAGGAACAAGGCAAAACCCAAACTGGCACTTTGTCTGTCCCCAGACGTGTGACTGAAGGGAAAATGGAAGAAAAAAAACAACCCCAAAATCAAGAACAACGAAGGCTCGACAATGGTGGCAAATTGGGTTGGTTCTCTCAATGCTCCTCAATTACTCGGCACAAATGCTAATTGCAATAGTTCCTTTCTGCGGCTCCGTCAGCACAAATCTCAAAGCCCGAGATAGTTTTTCTTTTTCTGCAAGCCATCTGTCAGGCTAATTCTCTTATTGCTGAGAGCTGAGACTTGGTATTTTTTTTTCTTTCCTTTAGCACCATTACAAAGAGAGAATGCTGTTTTTTCCCCAGCCCAGCTCCAGGCTCCTCCATGGATACACAGAAATCAGCAGCTTTTCCCCTTGGCCTGAGGTCCGGCTGCTGCAGGGGGTTATTGGTGTCAGGAGAAGCAGATGCCCTCCTGCAGCACTGACCTGCACACCTTGAAATTGCTCTGAAGAGCACTAGAAAATAAGACCCTCAGCTGATGTTTCTTTTTCTGGGGGATTGATTTATCCTGGTACCTGTGACTGCATCTCAAAGTGCATTTAATGATTCATTCCCTTTAATAATGCAAGCAGATATTGAGGAGGTCTTTGGCTTCCCAGACAGGCTCTTTTAGTAATAAAAACCACTTTAATTTGTTTTCTTTTCAAAATAATAACAGATAAACTCAGGGGATTCTTGCTGTCTGCACATCCTTAGTTTATAAGGGATTTTCTGAGCTCTCTACTCCTGCCACGCTCTGGTCGTCAGCAAGTCACTCTTGGATGAAGGAGGATGCATTCACCTGCCCTTGTGGATATTTTGGATATGGATATTTTCTGTCTCATCTTCCTCCTTTTTCCTTGCCTTTCTTCCTTTTTTCCTTGCCTTTGCCAGGTAATTTTGTGGCATTGTTTCCCCTGATCCCCCTCTCTGGGCTGTCCATAGTTAATCAGGAGCAACCCAGCTTGAGCTGCCCGGTGCTGCAGCCTGGCTGGAGCAAGGCAGTTTTTATTAGGACAGCATTTATTAAAGGGTCAATTCTCTCCATACTGAGGCTTTCAACTCTCAGCAACAAAATCCATGTGTTTTGTGTAGCTGTATGCCTGAGGTGGCTGCAGAGGCCACACGAATCAAAGCTCAGCTGGCAGAAATCACACCAAAGAGGTGTTTATTGACACGTCTCTTTGCCAGAATAAAAAACCTGTTCCATTATTGTATGATAAGTCTCCTGCCCTGGAGCTATGGACCTAGAGAAGGGCAGGATATTCCCTGGGGCAGGCTCTTTCCATTTTGGGGCATCTGTTTCCTTTCTGCTTTCTCATGTCCAGCAGTGCAAATGTAGAGTGTCCTCAATCTCTAAGCAGAGGCAGGAGTGAGATACCTTTCATTGAATGTACAGACTCAGTATTTCTACACAGAAAATGTGGGGCTACTGAAATCATCAGTAACCACACGTGACAGCATCTGGCAGCAGGGTCCTGACATCCACAGGGAGGGTTTCCTGGCAGACCTGGAGCTCAGAGCCACCAGTGAGCTCAAAATACAGGACAAAATCAATTATCCATCTCCAAGAGGCTCCACGTGGGGGCAGGAGGGCTGGGAATCTGACATGACCACCAGTCGGGTCTCAGGCTTTCAGGAAAGTTTTACCTGGATATTTGTTGCTATGATTTTGATGTTGCCTTCCAGAAAATCCCTGATTCCACCTTCCTGCTGCCACCAGCACAGGACTGGGTGCTGTCCCACTTCCGTCCTCCATGCTGGTTTAAGTGGCTCCTCTGTTTCTGTGCCCTCTGATGCCTTTTCCAAGCCCACATTCTTGTTTGGCTCTGACTGCTCGACAGTGCAACATCTCCCCTGTCACAGCACTACTTCAGTGGTACTCCAGGGGTCCCTTACTCTGCCCTTTCATATTTTATTGCCTTTTCTCTGTCTGCTAAGATTCTATAACACTTTCCGCTTTTTTTTCTTTTTATTGTTCCTTCCAAAGAAAACCAGTTCTGTGTGGTCAGTGTGTGATGGTTGTCTTGGTTTGGAAAGACAGGTGTCTGCCAGGGGAAACCAGAGCTTGCCTTGGAATGGAGAATGTAAACCCCCTCCCTCTGAATTATCATTAATTTGAAATTGAGGGGGCTTTGAGACAAAGATATGGGAGCAAAGTGGGAACACTGCCTAGAGGTGGGGAACGTTTCCTTCCTCTTTGGTCATTGTTTGGTTCCAAAACAAGTTTTGTCACTGGCTGAGTGACTTTTCACTTTTTAGCCCCTATTAGTTCCTTTCTGCTTTTAAGCAGTATTTATCTATACTTTTAAAATCTAAGACTATCCTAGTATATTTCTTGTTTTAATTTTCGTTCTCTTGTTGTTTTAATTTTTTTTCCTTTATTAAATTCCTGACAGCGTGTGCGAATTATGCCTGAGAGAGGACTCTGAGCTCTGCTTTTACCTTTTGAAAAAAAACCAAACAGAAATCTTCCTGCAGGAGTAGCATCATTTCCAGAGGGCAGCCCCCTCCGCCGCCTCCCCAGAGAGAGTTTCACTTGCATTTTCAGCAGCCTGTTCTCCCAGAAATTATAAGTGGGATTCAAGGTCGCTGAGGAGCATTTACAGGATCAGTGGAGATGGAGAAAGCAATTTCTGGGAGCCTGGGAGCCTTCCCGGCTGCTGTTCCGCCGCGGGAGCAGGAGAGGGTGCTGCGAAACCAGCGGCGGCGGCTGCGGGGACAGGGACAGGGACAGGGACCCCCGGTGTCCCCCAGCCTCGGTGTCCCCCCAGCTCCAGATCCTGAATGGACATTTTCTCCTAAGGGGGAAAAAATTTATTCCGAAGTCCCTCTGGAACTCAGCGTTTCAGCTTCCCGGTTATGAGCAGGTCAGGGTGGAAACTGATCCAACGGGCTCGTTCGGCAAGATTTTTTAAGGGAAAAAAAAAAAAAGAACATGAAAGTGTTCAAAACTCCACATTTTAAACATTTTCAGGTTTTCTTTCTCAGGGATTAAAGATGAATTTTACAGCCTGTTGTGTCTTTCACGAAGGAGGAATGAGTGGTGTTATTTACCCATCCCTGCCTGGGGCAGGTGCTAGCACTGGAGCTGGCAGGGGTCGCTCCCCCCCGTGCCGGGCAGATGGGCTCCTCAGGCTGCTCCCTGGCGACAAGTCCTTGTCCCAGGGGTGACAACACCTCTCAGCTGGGCACTTGGCACCCTGGGGCATTTTGCAAGTGAAAAAACAAATGTCATGAATTTTCATCGCTGATATCCATCACAGCCTGGGAAGGGAGCACAGAGCCTGTCCTGCCCCTGGAGCCCTGTGCCGGGCAGGTCAGGCCCTGTGAGCTGGAACAGGAGGAAAAGTAGGTTTTATCCCAGCTTTCACTGCACAGAACCTGTCTGGAGCAAGAAATCCCTCAGAGTGTTTGGGGAGGGAGGCTCCCCTAGCAGGACTCGGTGATGCTGGTGCTGTCACACAGCCCTGGCTGATACCCACACTGCCAGTCATCCAGTGAGCCTGTCCATTATCATTCCCAGCTGCTGTTTGCCTGCTGCTCTTCTCCAGCCACAGCTGGAGCACAAATAAAACCTTCAGAGCAGGACAGGCCCCCCTTGAGGTTGTTATTAGGGAACCATCCTGGCTGCTCTTCAGCATTTCACTCCCTGGGCCTTGCTGAGGGCCTGGCCCTTCCCTCACCCTTGCTGATGGTCCCTCATGTCCCTCCCAAGCACTTTTGGTGTCACAGATCTGCTGTTGGCTGCCTGGAGTGTGACCAGCTGGCACATGGGCGGGGGGCTGGAGGCTCCCTGCATCCCTCTGAATTACCAATATTTGATGCAGTGAGCTCTGCAGCTGGGATGCCACAGCAGCACGGCTGTTCCCAGGCCTGATGCTGAGCCCCACTGTGTGCCCAGGATTTTGGGAACAGCCCAAGAACCTGAACAGCAGCACGGCTGCTGGGCTGAAGATGAGACCAGGATCTTCTCTTTAACAGTTTTGGTTAGATTTTGACCCATTCCAGGCTCCTCCAGCATTTGTCCTCCAGACTGAAGGGTCCTGTTGTATCCAACATCTTTCTGTGGCCAATATCTTCTGTGCTGTGCCCTTGGTGCCCTCAGGCTCTCTCTGCTTTAAATAGCAATTTTTTTCAAAATTCTTTCCCAATATCTTTGTATATTGTGAAAGTTGTTAAATCCATGGCTGAGGGAGTGTGAAATAAGGACTGGGCTTCCCAAGGGCTTCTGAACCTTTCTGCTCTTCCCAAGGGTTACCCCACTGATGAAAAACCACAGCCCTGGGGGTGGGATGAACAGATTCCTTCAGCACTGGGAGCAGATAGTGGGATGGGTCTGCTCCGTCAAACTCCTGGGGATGCAGAGGGAAATTTCTTCAGATGAAAGAGGCTGGAGGAGCTGATGATGGAGAAAACCTCCTGAGGGAGAGAAGCCCAGAATATCCCAGGCTAGAGACCAGCCAGAAGGTCAGGAAGGGCAGTTGTAAGATTGGCTGATGGAAACACATGTTGGATTAGTGGCCTCACCTTCAAAAGTCCCAGTGTGAAGTTCTCCCAGCATGACAGGAACAGTGGAAGATGAAGGTACATATAATTTATGTGCCAATCTTTTAATTGATTTGCCTAAACAGGCCCTGATCATTCCAAGTTTTAATTGTTACTCTGAGCTAAATGAAGTCTAATTTATTTTCCAGCATCTTTCCTGACACCTTAAAAAACTCAACCAAACACAGCCCAAGGACCCTCAAGCAAATAGGCCAGGTTGACAGATCTATTTTCACACTACTTGAAATTGCATTTTAATCTTCCTAACCTCTTTTTCCTTGCACAGCTCCAGCATGGGGCAGGAAAACAGCTGCTCCTTGGCAGCTGGGAAAAGGTGATGTGCCTGGAAAGGACAATTCTACTCCCAACACCATGAGAAATCCAAAAAATTCCAGCTGATGACATCAGTTGAAATAGACCTGAGAAAAGAGGGGAAATAAAGTTTCTTCTGACCATTAGTGGCCCAGTGATGGCTGCAGAGGAGGCACTGAGCTGAGCCCACACCCCTCTCTTTAGGAACATCACCTTCTCAACCTCCGTCTCAAAGAATAGCCAGCTACACCCAAACCCTTTATTTAATTTTTTTTGCCCTTATTACAAATGAAGCACCAGAAAAATAGGAAAATGTGTCAGAAAGCCTCATTATTTTAGCTTTTTTTTCCTTCTGCCTCCATTTCAGGCTCTACATTTTTTGTAATGCAAGTCCCTAAGACAGCCCTGACATCCCTGTTAGACAATTTCTGTTGCAGGCCCCTCACTGGGGAGGGAGCATCCTGTGTAGAGGAGCTCAGTGCTGATCACCATGCAGCACAAATGAGACATTAAACCTCCAGAAAAGAAATCATTAATTATCTGTGTGCATGCTAAGGGCAACATGCTTCACCCAGAGGTCCCAAAGTGCTGAGCTACCCATCAAGAGAACAGTTTCTGGTTTATAAATAAGAAAGCTGAGACAGAGATGTGTTTTCCCACAAGCTGCAGCCCCACACATGCAGGATGGTACCTGTGGGGTGACCTCTCAGCCCCAGAAGCAGCTCTGATTTGCCCCAAAATATTTTCCTGGATTGGATGGCAGTGTAGTTGTTGCTGCTGAACAAACTCCAGGTACACACCAGGAGAGGGTTCATACCTTGTCTTCTCCCCTTGTGCAAGGCAATTCCCAGCTTGCTCCAGAGCCTTTGGAGCATGATAATTGCCTTGGGAAAATGCAAATATACCAGAACTGGCTGAGGGGTGGGAGTAGGGAAGAAAAAGCCCCCAGGAGCGTGGAGGTGGCAGTGTTATAATCTCAGCCTGTCATCTGTTCAACGTTATTAAACAACTCCTTAAAATAGCAGCCATAATTATTCCTATATGGAGCTCAATCTGGAGAGCTTTAAGCTCCTTCACTCTTTTCCTGCTTCACTTTCCTGCTCCAAAATGTGTGGTTTGGGGTCCCATGCCCACAGCAGGGGCGTGAGGGAGCTGCTCATCCACCAGCACGGCTTTGCCCATGGAAGCCTTGGCATCAGCCCTAACCCAGTTTCACCAGGCTCAGCTCTGTTGACATGAACATAGTTTTTGTTGCATTTTTAATTGTAAAAATGTATTTACATGAATAAAATACAGCTCACTTGGGGATATGACCTACTTTTTTATGGGAAGATAAAACAACCGTAGGTTTGTGTTTTTATTTCATATATTTCAGCTGTTCTCGGCCAGACAGGGCTGCTGAAACAGATCAATAGGAAATCCAGAACCACTAGGATGCTTTTTTTCTGTAAATAATCACATTCTGATCAAGATGACAGGGAGCTGCTGCATTTCCATGATGAAGCCTTTAACCTTCAGATCAGTAGAACAGTTTTGACAGTACATAATTTATATGGAAATAAATAATTTGATGGGGCTTTTCTATGTACATGTTCTGCACTGCTGGAGAGACCTTCTGTGTTTATCTGAATTATGAATAATCACACTAAATAATATATAATCTTATTGTCCTGGATAAACACAGGTCATCCCAAAATTTAAGTGCAGCAGGATCTGGGGATGCTCTCTCCAGAAACAGACCCTGTAATTTCTGCTAAAGTAAAGCAAAATTTGCTTTTCCAGGATAATCAGGAGCTCTCACTCAGATATTTGAGCTTGTTTAGCATTGAAGCAAGGCAGATTTAAAAGCCATATTACCTCCATTTAAGATGTTGGATGGGCACTACACAGCCTGGGCCAGTGCCACTGATTCTTCTCTTATCCCCTCACTTCAGCAGCCTTTGATGAGCCGAGCTGGAGTCAGATTAAACCAGCATTAAGGCCCCCACAGCACTCAGTTATGCTAAACCCAAATGCCATAGATTTACTTATGAAACAGAAGGAATTGAGCAGGATCTGACCTGCACTGGCAGCACAGACTCTGCTGCTCCTTCTCCTGTGCATGACACCGATCGTGTTCCCTTTCCCACGGAGGTGAACTCCCCACACTCCCCCTGGGAGCAGCTCAGTGACATTTCAGTATTTATTCAAATTAGCTGTTATTAATTAAATAACACCTTTCAGCTTCCTTGGCAGGTTTTCCCCTGCAGTTGCAGCGGGAAGCTGGCGTGTGTCAGGATGTCAGGCAGATGTGAGAACCTCAGGGTTATTATTTTTGTGAACATGCACCTCATTAAAAAAAAAAAGTTATCACTATAGAAAATAATATATTTATGATTGTGTCTCTGTACTGTCTTCTCTGTTGTGCCTTCCAGCTCCTGTATATGAAATCCAGCCACCAAATACTATTAAACAAAGACAGCTCTTGTTCAGCAGAGCTCTGCTTGGCCTTAATTTTGGCTCCGAGGTGGATCCTGCTGGAGTCCGAGGGAATTCAGCACATGCCTAAACATTTTGCTAATTAGCAACAAAGCTGAATCTCAGGTCTGGGGATTTATCTACATGCAGATTTAGAGGTGTTTGATGGTGCTTGGGACTAATTGGGGTAAGAATGGCTTTGATCCAAAATGAGCTGTTTAACCAGGACCCGAGGCACTGCCCTTTGGGCACAGGAGCTGCAGCAGCCTCAGTTTGAGCAGCTGCAAAAGCTGGATCAGCACAAGCCATGGAACACCTTCTCTGCACCCCTGTCACACCTGGCTTGCCTCTAAGAAAATGAATGCACACTGTCCTAACATTAAAGATTAAAAGCAGATGCATCTCATCATAGCCAAGAGATTCGTCCGGAGATGATGACAAAAAAAATGGCTTTTTGGGGGATAACCTTGACTGCTGGTGCTGAGTATTTTCAAGGCATATTAATCACATTTTCTGTGTGAATATTTCTCCTGGAAATGGAGAGAAGGATGAGGCTTGGGGAGTGCTGGGGTGGCTTGATTAAAAATGCTGGACAGAGCCCACAGAACATCATGGTACAAACTGCTCAAGACATGAAAATATCCAGTTAAAGTCAAGGTATTCCTTGAACCCAGCCCTTGGGATAGAATCTGGTAATACAGGGGGAGGGAGGCTAATTTTTTGTTGTTGTTGAAATAGTGCTTTCCTGTATTGCAAATTGTAATAATAACAAATAAAAGAGTCATTCTTCCACAAAGACTGTATTGACCAGAGATTCAAAGATGAAGTAGCATGAAAAGAAGAAGGGTTACAGTTGGGAGACTGGCTTGCAATTAAAGACCCACGGGGTGATTGCTGCAGCCACCTCCTGCCCTTTATAGGCACTGCCCACGGAGGCCACCATAACCCAAAATCTGAGGTACATAAAACCCTACATAAAGATAAAGCAACGAGGCAGCTCTTCTCTCTCTACATTCTCCTGTATCCATGGGAACAGGCTGGGATTTGACATCTACACAATGGCTATAGACAGAAACCCTGCAGTGCACAGAGGAAAGGTCAGTGGAGCATCCCAGCCATGGTGGCACCCACAAAGCAGCTGGGGCACTGGGGACACCCTGGGGACACCCTGGGGACACCCTGGGGACACCCTGGGGACACCCTGTTCCCTGCCCAGCAGTCACAGCTTTCCTGTGTGCTGTGATGCAGCCAGTTTGCAGAAGGAAGAATTAAAGAGCTGATGTGGTTCCTGGGCACAAGGAGCTGGTGGAGCAAAGGGTGTTGTTGTGGGGTGACCCCAAAGCTGGATGAGGAAAACAAGAAGGAAAAAACCTGGTTTTTCTGGATAGCCTTGAGCGTCAATTTGGGGAAAAAAAATAAGAAGTAAATAAATAAATCCCATGAGGAAGGAAGGAAGAAGAAGAAAATAAATATCTCTCAGCTACTTCTCATTAGTGGAGGAGTATTTACTCGGGTGGATATTCTGCCTGCTCACACAGCATCCTCACCAGCTCTGCACAGCTAACAAGCTATCAGCAGGGAAGAATAAGATTATTTAATTTCTTAGCACACCTTGAATAGCCCATGGGGCCAACTCACATTTGGGAAAATGAATACACAACCTTGACAAATAGTATTAATAATGCAACACAAGGAATTGGGAGCAGAGCACTGTGAGCTAGAAACCCCCATGTTGTGTACACCAGCTCAGCTCCTTACCCTGCCACAGTGCTGTGTGCCTGGAAAGCACCCTAAAAATACCTTTGGGTCTTGTCTGCTTGAAGCTGATAGAGGGCACAGGTCTTTAACCCTGTGTCCACATGATGCAACAGCAAAGGTCATCTGGGGCTGCTTCCCCAGCAGAAGGATTTGCTCTACCCCTGCCTACCCGACCAACAGCTCCATGCCCTCCTCCTGGGCAAGAGCAGCACCAACTCGCCCCGAAACCTCTGCCCAAACCTCATTTCACCACAGCAGCAGCTTCACCAGGGCTCTTGGTCTGCATCCTTGCCTGGAGTCAGGGAGTTGCTGCCTCACAGGATCTCCTGCTTCACCTGAGCCTTCCCAGTGGCTCCTCATACCCACTCCCTCCCTCCATTCCTCCCTTCCTCCCTTCCTTCCTTCCTTCCTGCCTTCCTCCCTCCCTTCCCTTGCCATGGATCCACAGGACACCCAGGCTGTGGGATGGAGGTTTGTGCATGGGAGGATGATGGCAGGGACAGAAAAAGCCTCACCTGCTGCAGGCCTGAGCAGCCCCTGGAGCAGGGAACTGCCCCTGGATCAGGCTTTATTTAACCCTTTATCCCAGTAACTGGCTCTGCTGCTGTAGTTGAAGGAGACCCAGCCGTGTGCACAAAGACTCTGACACCAATTAGTCATTCATGCAAAACAAGAGTTTTGTGCTTCTCAGTAGAAAACATTTTCTGTGCAGTGTCAGACAACAGTCACCTTCCCACGGGCCTGGGGGAGGCTTGGCTCATCCCTTCGGGTGAATTTAAGGACTCATCAGGGTAAAACCTCTAATTTAATTGGTAGTTTACCCTCAAACTCCTCAAACTCCATTTTTATTTATTGCAGTCAAAGCAACAGACAAGAGGCCATTGCTGAAGTAGGTGGGAGAGAGAGTGAAGGAGGGCACTGTTCCTCAAGAAGGAAGGATGTGGGGTTAAACCATGCCAGGTAATTAGAATTCTAATCATTAGAATAAAATGATTAATAGGTGTCCTAAGGGGGTGCTGCATGTATTTACTGAGCATTTATTGCTTGGAGAACTGCAGCTCCAGGGTGGTTCATGGGGCAGGTGAGCCTGGCAGGGTGGCTGGGCTTGCCCCAGCCCCTCACCCAGGCCACATCTCTGAGGATCAAAGGCTCTGGAAAAGTTTCTCCACAGTCCACAAAGGTGTGATAAGTGCATGAGGAGGCCCACAGCTATCCACAGCCAGAGCTGCTGCCACAGCAGGCACTTTGGGAGGGACAGAACAGCACCCAGAGGCACAACCATTGCTGCCTGTGCTTTGCAAGCACCACATTATCCTACCCAAAACATGCATTTACTGAACCAACAGCAAACATTTATTATTAACAGATTTCTTCTGGCAGTCCTGCACTTGTGCTCTCTATGTGAATGTGTGAACTCCCAGGCTCACAAATGCAGACACATGATGAGATATCTCTCCAATGAATTAAAATAATTACTTTTCTAATTTGCCCCTAGACTCTGCTAAACCTTCTGGGGCCTTGAGGAAGGCATGAAGTTTTTTCTAATTTCTTCTACTTGTGTAGGCAAACATTTGAATTTATAAAATGAATAATTCTGTAGTTAATCAGTGCAAAGGAAAATTCCACTCGGGGACAGGGACATCTCATGATGCTGCCCAGGATTAACCCACAAGATGACTCTCCAGTGTGGAGGAATGTGGCCACGGGAGAGCCCTTGTGGCTCTGGGCATCAGCAGTTTTGGTGATCCTGAACATCTCCCTCCCAGAAAGGACTGAGAATATCAGGATCCATCGAGACTGACATGCAAAGGCAACAGCCCCTGAGCCACCAAAAATCACCAGCATCAAGCCCAGAAAACCAGATCAGACCCTGGGAAACTCAAAATGAATGCTTGTGAACTCCAGTGCTTTTTTGGAGCCAAATTCACACTGAACATGGAGATTCCAAAGGTTTATCAGGCTGGGGCCAGGTGAGGAGCAGCAGATTTGTTACTGCCTGATGGGGCTGTGTTGTGCTTTAGTGCTTGAACCTTCCCAGCAGCTAACCTGCCATGTAGCACTTAAAAACTGGGGCTTAAGTGAGGACACAAAAATGCTTGAGGGTCATACAGAAACTGAGGGTAAATGAACCGTGTCTACAAAAAGATGCCCTGATTTTAAAACTTTGCAGATTAGGAGTCTACCCAGATATACACTAGATACGCATTACTTGCTTCTCTGGAGGAACTGGAGAGGAATAATCCTGTTCCAGAGCTGGCTGGATACACTCCTGCAGTGGTGTCCTGTGGAAAGGGTGTCATGATGGATGCAAACAGTGGTGCTGTATCAGGACTTGGCCCCTGCGTTGGAGGAGTTTATAAATAATAAATATTTAATAGCAAATATTAAATAATAATATTAAATAATAACAACGAAGAGATCCAATATTCATTACTCAGTGTGCTACAAATGAGGTTAAAACTGCATATATTCTATTTCTTTTAATTAACAGTAAGACAAAACAAGCCCAAACATACCAAGAATCCCCAGACAGATTTGTTTTGTAGAAAGCAAATTTTCAGAAATGTTTAAAACAACAAGAACAGAAATAAAGTTTGGACAAAACTCTTTCTCCTGCAAGGTGACAAGCTAGGGCTTGCACAAGGGGTCACAGCCTTTTCCTTCCCTGCTCTTTGTTTTCCATCAGTGATGCTCTCCCCTGGCAGCTGGCTAAGGCCAAAATGCCAAAGCATCAAATGAAATTTTCGAACTTAAAAACTCAAAATAAAGTTTATACACACACACACACACAAAAAGCAGTGAAAATACCTCTTTTTTTTTGCCAAAATGTAATTTTTTAAGCCAACTACTTTGCTGCAGTGGACTTGTACCAATTATCTCAGCTACATCACTTTACACCAGTTTGGGATCTTGCCTTCACTGAGACAATTTCTTTCCATTAAATCCTACACCTGATCTTTCCCATGGGAAAGGTTTAGGTTGTTTTCCACTTGATGCTACACTGAAATTCTCCCATTTATGCTTCAGACCTCCTGTCTATAGGATGGCAGAGGAAATTTGGGTGCTGGAGCCATCCCTCCAGGCCAGCACCCCAGAGTGCCTCCAGTCTAACAGGGGATATTTAAGCAACAGTTTGCAAGTGGCCAGAGAGGAACAACAATCTGCTGGTGTCCAAGCCTGCTGAGGTCTCGAGGAAGGATGGCTATTTCACTTTCCAGCCTGGCTGGAAGTGATATCCAGCAGTGAGAGATACCAATCAGCAAGTGTTCAGTCAAGACAAAATTTATATTTTTCTAATGCTGGTTGTTTCTTGGAAAGTTACACAAATCTTTTATGCCTGCTAGCGCTCAAGCCACTAAATATAGAATTCAATGATACTGTCGAATGCACAAATTTATCAGTCTACCTACCTACACCAAAAAAAAATACACCTTCTTTTCCTCTAGTTCTACTCTATTTTCTTTTTCCTGCTCTTGAGTCCAGCCCTGGATTTATCCCTCAGGCAGAACTGCTGTTTGCTCAGCGGGATGAGCTGAGAGAGGACGATTTTGGAGACACTCTTAATTATGCAGGGAGAAATAAAACAACCCCAAAAAAACCCCAAAGAAACAAATCCCAATTCTCTGGTTATATAACCGATAGTGTAACCTAATCTCTCCGGTTATATTTACCCTCCTATAAATAAGAGAATTGGCCAGAAAAGAGCGGCCTTAAAAAAACGACAGAACGGAGTCGGGAGGCGGCGGCCACGGGGGCGGGCGGGGCTGGCGGCGCTCAGCACGGGGACGAGGACATCTGGTCGTAGTCGGGACACTTGAGCAGGGCCGGGTAGTTACTGTTCATCTGCAGGGAAGCCTCGCTGGAGATGTCCGAGGGGCTGCGGCCCCGCGCCCACGCGTCCGGGTGCAGGAACTGCCCCGAGTAGTCGGAGCAGTTGCTCAGGCGGGGCCGGTAGAAGCCCGGGTGGGGTCTGTACAGGTCCTCGGCCGTGTAGCGCTTCATGAACAGGTAGACAGACATCACCCCGGCGCTCTGCGGGACAGACACACGGCCTGAGGCTCTCCCCGCCCGCGGCTGCGCGGCCACCCCACAGGACACAGCAGAAATCCCTTTTTCTGGGCTGGTGCTGATGCTCAAAAGCACCCGAGGGCTGTCACTTCCCTGCCCCATGCTTCGGATCTGTGCAGTGTGGCACAACCACATCTCTGCTTTCCATGCGTGCCATCAAACTGTGATCAAATCCCCCATCAGTGCTCCAGGTGGGGTTTGTTCCCCCCATATGTCCCCTTCAGGCTGTAATTACCTCCCTACCCTCACAGCCCTCCCTTAAGCCCCATCTGTGCCCTCTTTTTGCCAAAAGCCTCAGTCTGCCCACCCCTGGGAATGAGACACACTTGTATCAGGGGTGTGGGTACCTCTGTGAGAAGGAAGGAGATGGCAGAGAAGGCAAAGGACCACCCATATTTGTAATTGAAGAACGACTCCGAGTCCTTGGTCCTGTTGAGCATCTCATCGTTAATGCTGGATATGTAGAGGACCAGCCCCACCACCAGTGACAGACCTGCAGAAGGACAGTGGGGAATGCTTCAGGGATGAAGCTGCTGCAGAAGCAACTTCTTGAAGGCCTGACTTAGGGGGAAAGTAAAAAAAAAAATGGGAGTGTGCTTGTAATAACTGGGGAAAGGAGCCGCTCTCCTGCTGCTCTAACCCAGGACACTCCTCTCATTCCAGTCAAACATTCCCTGCTCAGGGAGATCTGTGAGCACTGTGAGGAGAGATCTGCCTCCAGTAGGAGCTGCTTCAAAGCTCAGCTGTCACTACTATTTGTTTAGCACTCACACAACATCATGAATAAAACATTCACTTTTCTCATGTAGACACAGCCCAACAGAGCAGTTTGAAGCTTCAGATCTCTCCTGCGACTGATGTGCCATGAGAAGCATCCTCTCCCCCAGCACCTGCTCCTGCATGGGTGCCTTTCCCCACATTTCCACAAACAAGCTTTGCATCCATCCTACAGGGTCTGATCAGGCTGTGGGACTGAGCTGGGAGTGATGAGTCTGACCAGGGCAGGTGAGGAGAGCACCAGCAGCTACCAAAGCCAACTCCATGCTCAGGGGCTGTCAGGAGAAAAGCTGGCTTGCAAAACTCACCTGACAGGATGAAGAATATCCCCGAGACAAAGGCTAGGATGGTCCTGTGAGGCCGGATGTGGCCAATGTTGCTCAGGATGAAGCCAATAAACATGAAGAAGAGGCTGACCAGAGGGAAGGGGGTGGCAGAGCGGATCATCTCTGTGGAGGGAGGAGCAGAGGGGAGTGAGGACAGGTTAATATTCCCTAAAGAGTGTGAGAAACGGGCTTGGCTGGGTGAGAGGGCTCCAACTCTCCTGCTCAGACCATGCTGTGTCTGAGTTTCTCTCCTTGCTAATGAGCTGAGTAAAACAGAGTTATGGAATCACAGAATGGTTTGGGTTGGAAGGGACTTTATGTTCCGACTCTCTGCCATGGGCAGGGACACCTTCCATTATCCCAGGCTGCTCCAGGCCCCATTCCACCTGGCCTTGAACATTTCCAGGGATGGAGCATCCACAGACTCTCTGGGCAACCTGTGCCAGTGTCCCACCTCCATGGTGGTGACTCTGCTGATGTTTGCATTTCTGAGAGTTCCTGTGTGCAGTGTTGCATGGGGAACCATCAGAACCTGCATTTTTATCTAGCTTCCCTGCATGTTTTCAGAACACTTTTATTGATTAAATCAGAAATGTCTGCAGAATTCATTGTGAGGGCTGTGACACTCCACCCTTAATTCATCCTGTGATATAATGTGTAAAATAGCTAGGGAATAAATACAGCTGCAAATTATGGAGAGCAGAATAAAAAGCCAAACACTTTGATAAACATCAGTGCTGAATAGCCAGTGACAGGAAATTGTACAGCTTAGAGCCTCTGTGGGCATCCTGCCATTAGAAAGGAATGTCCCCAAAAACTCAGAGCACACTGGGCAATGCCCATAGTAAAAAATGTTGTTGCATCGCTGTGTGGCAGCACTGTCGAGGAACTCAGAGCTTCTTTGGCAAGGACACAAAGGGGATTTCTTGGGGAGGGTCCCTAGTGCTTGGGACTCTGTGATTTGCAGGATGTAAAGAGTGGAAGCCCACCAAAACACTTACTCAGGACGTTGATGGTGGATTCAGATGTCAGCTGGATGTTCATGGGCATGACGTATTCGATGGTGAAGCACCGGCCACGCTCCTCACCTGCAGCAGACACAGATGTAAATGTGATATCACTCTCTTCTCTCTCGGCTTTTCCAAAGCAGTTGAAACTTTGTGACATTTTCAGGTTTGTAACTTTGAGAGTCCCATTCCCTTGGGTTCTATTCAACCCTGTCCCTGCAGCCAAGCTGCTTCATCAAACTTGGCACAGATGGAGAAAATGGTCCAGCTGACCTGAATCTAAATTTTGCAGGGATAAAATTGAAAGTTTTTAGCTGCTGCCCAAGGCATCGTTGCAGCTCTGGAACAGGGCAGGGGGTCTGGCAGGACAGCAGCAAGCTCACCAAAGCCTGTGTGCAAAGGCACATTTATCCTTTGGCCTGTTAAAGTCAGGCATGACGACATGACATCGCTTGCCAAAGGCTGAGTTTGGAAGCAGGGATGGGCAAAGCCTCCAAAAACCCCATTTTCCTTGGCCCTTTCCTGTAGGGTATCACTGACACACAACAAACCAAGGGGATGTTTTTGTCTGGGAGACCCTACCTGCCAGAAAGCAGACCCTCCAGAGCCCCGAGTGCAGCGAGAGCTTGATCTCAGCCGTCTGGTTCTGGGGCTGCACGATGCCCTCCTCCAGGTACAGCCAGTAGTCGGTGCTGACGGAGATGCCCAGGAGGCCGAGGCCGCAGACGGCGAACACGCTGCTGAGCAGGGTCAGCGCCTTCCTGCTGCAGGCGCTCATCGCCACCAGCATCGGGCGCCGGCGGGGCTGCGGGCGAGCCCTGGGCACGGAGCCTCCGGGGAGCCAAAACTCTGCCCTGGATTGCCTAAGCTGAAAGGAGCCATTGAAATCATCACTGACAGGCGGAGGGTTTGAACCAGATCCCACCCGCCTGCTGCCCCGCGCCGAGCCGGGATGTGGGAATGGCACAGCACGGACCGGGGGGAGCAGCTCCTTCCTTGGCTCGCTGGGTTTGCTGCAGGTGAATGAATTCCTGCTGCCCCAGCCAGGGCTGCCTTTGCTGCAGGTGAATGAATTCCTGCTGCCCCAGCCAGGGCTGGCCTTGTTGCAGGTGAATGAATTCCTGCTGCCCCAGCCACGGCTGGCCTTGTTGCAGGTGAATGAATTCCTGCTGCCCCAGCCAGAGCTGGCAGTGATCCCTCCAAGGATGGAGGAGAACTGCAGCATCTTATCTCCCTGCAGAGACTTATCAAGCACTGCCAGTCCCCGGAGCTGCTGAGCCACCACAATCAGGGACCAGCAAAGCTGCTCCTAAAGGCTGGACCAACCCCCGCCCCCAGCTGCTCCCATCACCAGCCCACTCCCCTCCAACACGGACATTTTCCCACTTCCAGGGTAGATTTACCAATTAGGAGACCATGGTAATTTTGTAAAAGCCATGCTGCATTTATGACATCATCAAACAACTTGGAGCAGAGTGGCATGACACAATAATCTGCTTTTTTTTTAAGGCACCATCAAACACTTGGAGCAGAGTGCCATGACACAATAATCTGCCTCTTTTTGGTTGTTGTATTGCTCTTTCCAGAGCTGCCAATACCCTCCCTTGTCCAAACCAACCTTGTGCTTTGGAGGGAGGCAGGGAAATGGGGACAGAGAGCTGCAGCCAGGTGCTGAGCAAATCTTAAAGGAAAAGCTTCCTTCATCCCCATGTCACTTATGTATAGCATGTTTTATTATTACTATTACATTGCACATTTGCTACTTTGGGCAAATTAGCCATTCCTATGGTGCCCTGCAGACTGATAAAATAGCACCAGAAATCAGAATTCTTGGTGCAGTGGAGAAAAAGTGAAATTAGTAGAGGATTGGGGCGGGGCAGGGGGAACCCACAGCAACAAAAAACTAAAGGAATAAGAGCAAGAAGGAAAAAGATGTGTGTGAGAGATGGTCTTGTGTGGAGTAGCAGGGAGGCAGATAGTGCCACTGGCTGCTGTTACAAATGCAGAATGAATCACAGATAAGTGCCGTGTCATGTCTGTTTTCCAAGGCACATTTTGCTGCTATTCAGCACTGCAAGCAATAAGGAAAAAATATCTAAATCCAGCTAGACTACAAAAGCCACTGACTTTATAAGCAGGCTGCATCTTCCTTGGACTCCCTCTAGAACTGCACTAGTTTTGTTTCACACCCTCAGGAGTGGCTCCATCACTCCTGTGCTCCCCTGGTGAACAGACTCCTTGGAAGAGAAGTCCTGTTGCTGTTATCACTGCAGTAAAGGTGGTGGGTTTAGTGATTAAATCAGGAGACACAAATCCTGCCTGGACCAGGAGACGACGACTCCCTGTTCCAGCACGGCCAAGCAGACTGGAGGAGGGTGTTTTTTTTCTAATGCCTCACATGCAAATATACTAATTCTCACTTGCTTACACAGACTCTCAGAGATGCCAAAAGTCATCACAGCTTGTACTTTTACACCTGAAAGCCTCCAAGGATAATGTTGTGCCATAATTCCCTCATGGTGAAAGTGAGTAGGTGATGCTGAGAGAGGTTTCTTGCTCCTCCAGCACTCTGGGGAGCTCTGAGCTCTTGCAGTGCTCGTCCCAGTGCTTCTGTCTCACAAATCCACAGCACCAGCTCCCCACACCCATCCTGGGCTGTGTTTGCAGCAGTTTCACTTAGATTAACATGAAGGAAATTTGTAGTTACTGTGGAATCCAAAGAAAGGCATTTACTGAACAGATGCAACATCCAAGGTCTGTGTGCCCCTCCAGCTCACTGTTCTGGGCAGCAAGATGAGAGAAAAGCAGGGAGTGCTGCTGGAAGAGTGTCAAACTCTTGAGTGAAAGACAGAGAAGGAGAGGGAATCTTTAATTATGGGATCTGACCTCTAGTCCAAAGCAGGCAAGTACATCTTGGTGGGAAGCAGATGTACTCTCACCCTCAAGCACTGCAACAGCTTTGGCAATTCCCTACCAGATGAAATTAAGGGTTTGGCTCTTCCTACGTTCACGCTGTGCCTTTTCCCAGAAGGTTCCAACCTACAGGAAGGGGATTGCTGTCTCCAGACAGCCTGAGCAAGTGCTCCAGCTCACACTCCTGCAAGCTTTCCCTCCACCTTTGGCTTTGCTAACCAGCCTCATTTTCAGTGTTGCTATTTAATGCTTCCCTCAGCTCAAGGAAAGTAGGATATGTTCCCAGGAATAATACCTCCCTGCTAGGGGAGCAAGGAGCAAAATGCTGAGAGGCTGCTCAAATTCCTTTTCCCCTGAAGAATTAGGAGGCAGCAGCTACAAAAGAAACTTGTGGCTGTGGGGCAGAAAAGCACATCAGCCCTGCACTTGCCATTTCCTGGGGAAGATGCCATTTCCCACCTCTGTAGATTCCCACTGGGTTCAGCAATCAAACAGCCAAAACACAGATCCTCTGGCTCATCCATTCATCTCCCCAGCTCAGCCAGAGCCATATTTTCTAGTTGCTGCCTCAAAATGAACAGCATTTACTACAGGGTGTCTCATCCCTCTTGGCATTTTGGTGTCGAAATGGTAAAAGGAACTGGAATCTATTCTTGGCTCATGTATCATCAACAACCATCCCCCCTGCACATTTTCATTAATAACGAGCCAAAAAATCATAGTAGGGAGTATGTGAAGGTCCAGATAAAGACAATTAGAGAGGAAAAACAAAGCATTTCCTGTGATTTGCTGCCCACCAATATCAGGCACTGGAAAATAGACCCATTTGGTCTCATTTCTGCTGTTGTGACGTGAGCAGCAGGGACAGGGGTCGGGCGTCAGAGCTGCACCTCTCAATGGCCTCATTCCTTTTCTCTCTCACACTTCAATTTCTATAAAATCCTGATATATTAGAGACTGGTGCCTGTTACTGCCCTGCTGGCATATAGAATCCAGCCTGATGTGATAGGGAACAGGGCAGGGATGGTGCAGAACATCTGCTTGAAACAAACCTTCCGCAGGTCCAGTGCCTGGAGAATTCACAGGGCTCCCAGGTGAAAAGTTTTTCAAGGACAAGAAGAGGAGCTGGCTTGATTATTAGGAAGGATTTAGTCCACAGTAACATTTGTCAGTTGTGTTATTCTTCCTATGGCTGTTTGGTTTTCAACAGGAGCTGGATTTTAAATTGAATGAATAGAGCCCCAAAGATTTCCAGGAAACAGAACTGTTCCTGCTCCTTTGACCACGCTGTGCATCCTGGTAGTAGTCCAGGGAATAATAAAGGCAATCTGCTGCAGCCTTTGTAATGAATTTCTCCTTGCCTTGGAGCAACAGTTGCTGGTGGAAACAGCACATGGCCCTTGCTGGGCCTGAATCCTTTGGGAAATGAAATGAGTATTGGTGTTGTTCTAACGCAGTTCACCCAGATCTAGGAGTAAGTCCTTACCTGTTGCTCACAGCCACAGAAAGGAAATATCCTGGGCAGAATTCTGAGCCCACATCTGTGGCCTAATGCCAAGCACAAGCCACTGCTCTGGGCTATGTGGGTGGGCTGAGAAAAATGAATATATCACTGGTCAGGTGCTTGGACAGGATGGGTCACCTCAATAAATCACCGCTCTGAGTTCACCGGAAAACAGCAGCTCCCTCCTGCCCTGGGTAAAGGCAGAAGGAGCAAAGCCATTGATTTTTATGTGGCATCATTTCCAATTTCCTGATATTTGGGAGGAAGGGAAACATTGCCAAGGTTATTGGAGCAGACAGGAGGGGAGGGTTTGTTTGTGGAGGGGTGCTGAGGGCCAGGACAAGCCTGGTGGCCTGTGGCTGTGAATGCCTGGTCTGTGCTGCAAACCAAGGGCCAAGGGAAACCAGGGATTCAGCCATGGATTTGGAGTAGTGGGGGAGGCTGAGCAGAACATAAAGGAGAAGGAATGAATTCAGTGAAAGGGGAGTAGGAAACCCTTTGAGTGAGCAATGGATGTACAAAGAACATCAGGGGCCTGGGTAGGAGCAATCAAATGCCAGAGAGTGTGAGCTGTGATGGAGCTGAACTGAAAGGACCACATCCCACTAAGCTGCAACAAGAAATTGGGCTGGCTAAAAATAAAGGGCCTTCGAGCAGTGTGATCCCTTCCTCAGGACACAATGCAGGCCATGGATGTGGGCAAAAAACAAAATAGGTCAAGGAGAGCAGCTCTTTGAGAGCAAAACTTCTCAGAGTTGGCAGTGCTTAGACAGGCAGGACTGTGCTGAGGCCACCACTGCACTGTCACCCTCCCTCAGACAGCACAACTCACTCTAGCTCCGCTGGGGCAGATCCAGAAAAGGCTGATTTGGTCATTAGCAACCCTGGTGAAACAGAGTGATCCCACCAAGCTCATGAAACACCCGAAGGGTGCAAATGTTTCAGTCCCAAACCAGGGTGTGCAGGATGCAGACAGCTGCACTGGTGCTCTGTGGGTTGGCAGAGAGGCTTGGACCAGTGTGAGGAGCACATGGGGAGCTGACTTTAACCACAGCTGAGGAGAGGAAGAGGAGGAGATGGTGAGGGCAGCACCCACGGCTCCATCTGGGATCGCAGGAGAAGCAGCTCCACAAACCTGACCTGGAAAACTGGGCAGCTGGGAAAGAGTTCTGCTTTTGGAATTTACTGCTTGGGAAGAAACAGTCCCTCCTGAGGCTTGGAAAAGGTGTGCTGCAGGCAGAAGAGGAACGCAGGGCTGCTCTGCTTCCATAGAATAGCTGAAAGGAGCAGAGATGGCTGCACAGAAAAACAGTGTCTCCTGAGAGAAGGAAATTTCCAGAGAGGGTATGGGTTGGAGCTGACCCACAGGGTTCCCAGGTGCCCTGTCCTGCACCCACCCACCTCCCCTGGCACATGGGGAGACAGAAATACATCAGGCAGCTTTAAGAGCTGCATTCGTGTCACACAGAAACGTCAGCTTGATTTCTGAGAGGGAAAATAGATATTGGAAAAAAATTAAGTGCAGGAATAAATCTTTTGGATGTGGAGGAGGTTCAGCCTGATATTAAGAAATAAAACAGCCCATCTCATGGCAGTTTGGACAAGGGCTTGTAACTGTGACTACGAGCAAACAAACTTCAAAAGGATCAATACTGGGCTTGAAAGCTTCCCCTGAGCTGGGAACAGCAGCGCTGCCATTACCAACAGACACGGCAGGGCTGGATCAATGGGCACACTGGGCTCACAGGCTCTCCAGGGAGGCTTTCCAAATAAATAAATGAATAAAAAAGAAGGCTTGTTATGAGTTATTTAAGGCCAGATTGAGCCACAGCAATAACAAACCTATTAATTTTGTTCTTGTCATCACACACAAGGAGCACCTGATAAATAATCAGTGAGAAACGATTTGTGAGCTCGCACACTGCAAGGCTCACCACTAACTGATTTTGGTAATGAGATTACTTGGGATTTTCTCTCTCAAACTTGACTTACATAATTTTTCTGTGAAGTCCTCTTTTTCTCTAGCACTTCCTGTGCTTCATTTCTTGCCAGAGTTATTTTTTACAGTTTGGTGAAAAAAATCCTGCCATGGCAGTGCAAGAGCGATGGAAATGCTCTATAGGAAGCACCATAACTCGAATCTCCAAGGCTGACCCACTTTCCTCTGCTTCTTTATCTCACACCAGCTTTTTTGCTGTGGACTCCTCAAAACCTGCCCTTTTGCCTGGGTGAAGTTTGCAGAGAGTTTTTACTGATAACTGAGCACCAGCTACTGATAATTCAGCTGTGGCAACAAATATAAGGAGATCAAATGATACTCCCAGGGTCAAAGGAGAAGTAACTGAGATTTATTTCCCATCCCAGCCCTCCAAGCAGACCTTTTCCCAAACTGGTCACTCTGCCACATTGCTGCACTCGCTGGAGTGATGGCACTGCTCCAGCTCTTTCACATTAATGGCTTTGGACGAAGCCAGCAACTTCCAGCAAATAAAATCATGGAGCAAACAGCCCCAGGTCCTGGTTCATAGGCTGCTGGCACAGCCCATGTGTGTACAGTCAGCCTCATTCACATGGTCCTTCTGGATGCACAGATATCCCCCACAAAACTTTTATAGAACCCATCCCACCCACGTGTCTCCTTTTCCCTGGGTGTTCCAGGCTCTTACCTCTGTTAACCCCAGCTGAAGGGATGCTCTGGCAAGTGGAGAGCCTGTGATGGGGCTGAAGGTGGGGAGAGCAGCTCTGGCAGATCAGCTGTGAGGATGAGGGTCCTCAATGGAGGCTTCAGGTGCTGGATGGTCTGGAAGGAGCTGGGAGTGGGATGGGAACAGGCAGGACCTGAGGGGAGGGCACAGCCTCAGCTCTCCCTCTGTGACCGACCCCCAGGAGGGCTGCAGGGTCCTGGGACACAGGGACAGGCAGATGGCAGGCAGGTCTCTGCATCCACGTGCTGGCAGCTCCTGCCCTGGGGTGTTGTAGAAAAGTGCACAAAAATTACACAAAGTGCATTTCTGGAGAGAGAAACAGGAGCTAAACCTGTGAGCTTGCAGTACTGCCCACACACCCAGGTCCAGCTCTCCAGGTCTAACCTATATATCTGTTCAAATTTACAGCCCTAACAATAGCTGAGCCCTGCCCTTTGCAGAGCCCTTCCCAATGTCCTTTCTCCCTTCCAAACCTGACACAGAATTCTCCTGCCCACAGTGTGTCAGAATGCTCCCAGTCAGGGACCTGAGCTGAACTGCTGGTTTCAGTGCCCTACAAAGAGCTACAAAAGCAGAATGAAGGAGGGGAATATCTCATGCTGCAAAGCAAACCAGCTGGGGACTGTGGTGGAGGAGCTGCAGAAACCTCGCTGCCATGGGAGCACTGCCTGCCCATTAACCTCTGCCTGAGGTGCATCAGGGCTTCTATTGAGATCCCAAACACATGAACTGCAGTAACCCAACGGTCCAGTGACCCTGTTCAGGCTGCAGCATCCTGCTCCCCTCTGCTCACCCCGGCTGGCACAGGGACAGACCCAGGGGTGAGGGAGAGCAGCTGGCTCAGCTGTGCACATCCACTCACCACAGCACCGGGGCTGGGCTGCCCTGCTGGGCTATTAAAGCTTTAACAACTGGTCCTTATTCACTCCCAAGTATCATTTAAGTTGGCACGAAGTCCTACAATAGCCTTGTAGATTAAAAGGGGGAGGATAATCCTCTTCCTTGCGGCTTTTCAAGGTTTCCGTGTCCTTCCAGCAGCAAGGCAGGTAATGATTGAAGCACTCAAGCACTTCTTCCATAAGATATTGATGTTTTAAAGTGAAGTGGGTGTGAGCAGACCCCCAAATTCAGTGTAAGCACTTCACAGAGCTGTCCATGAAACGTCTCTGGGCTATAAATTTTCATTGCTGAGGCAGGTCTAAGAAAAGCCCCAGGTACAGCTGAGGCTGCTCAGCAGAGAGGGGCCAACACCCCCGGCTCCTTCTTTTCCCCTTACTGATCAGTGCATGACAGCTTGAGCTAAATTAAGCATGCTGGGAGGTAAAAATAGCATCAAGAGCTAATTAAAGCTCTTGCACTCCCCCGTGTTGGTGGGTACCTGGGCTGGGGAGGCAGGAGGAAGCCATGGCTCTTCCCCCACTCCCGCTCTTCTTGCAAGTGCTGGCAGCTGGAGGGGTTTTATGAATATTTTGGGAGTGATAAATGAGAGAAAGGCAGAAATCCCCTGAGGGCCCTGAGGGCTGCAGACAAGTGGCACGTTGGGCAGGCAGCACGTGCTGGCCACGGCTGCAGAGACCTGTGTCCCCTCGGTGTGATTAAAGATGATGGATGGCAGGGAGCAGTGCCTCGTTAGCCAGGAGATTGCATTCCCTCTCCCCTGCTTAGAAACCAGCTTTACTGCAAAGCCTCTGAGCAGCAAAATGAAGGCATAAAGTGCAGCAGGGCTGTGTCATCTACACCTCTGGCAAACAACTTCATAACCTGGTGACACTCGTGGCTGCCACTAAACCCAGTGACCAAAGGCAGCAGCTGCTCCCTCTGGCTTTGCTCAGGCATTTTGGAACACAGCTCCTCAGAAGCTGTTGGTGATGTCTTCATGCACAACTACCCAGGTCTGATGCCACTAAGTTTGATCCCATTTTCACATAGGAAAGGTCTTTGCTTTATGCAGCTTGTTGGGTTAAATAATCAGGGATATTAATGTACATAAGAAGATTTATGTATCACTGGAGGTACTAAACTTTCTACCACCCAGATTTTATCAAGATTTGTCACCAGTTCCAGTATTTAACAGTAAATGCCCTGGCAGACAGGGCAGGAAAAACCATGCATGACGTGGAGCAGCCTGAGAACAGGCACAGGCACCATGAGCTGGTCAGGAGGCCGTGGGCTCACCTGTCCTGCCCAGCACAGGGAAGGGCAGCCACATCCTGGGAAAGTCTGTGGGAAGAGGCAGGGAATGGACTTGGTCTCACTCTTCTCCATCCTTCCCCCAGGCCAGCACCTTTTCCCAGGTGAAACCTGGCCTGGTCTCTGCCCACACTCCTCTCCTGTTCCCTTTGTACCACCAGGTCCTTGTTCCTGTGGCACCCACCAGCAGCACCTCTCCTGCCACCTACACCCGACCTGATATTCCAGCCAGAGCTGCTGCAGGGAAAAGGAACATCTGTCAGAACCATTTTGTGTCTCCTGGGAAGGAGCCAGGGCCACCTGTAGGGCTTTGAGCCAGGTCCTGCCCTGGCAGAGCTGAGCCCCTGCTCCCTGTGCATGGGGATGTCATCAGGAAGCCCTGGATGGGCACTGGGTGGGAAATTTAATTATCCACAAGTTGTCCTGGGTCAGTGGATGCATCTGCTGTGCTGCTCCAGTAATGCCCTCAGTGCAGCCTTGACACTGCTCTAACAAGGGCTTTCACTGATAAGCAATATCTCTCTCATTAATAAAAGAAAAACTGTAATTCCTCTCTTCCTAAAAGGCCACACACAAACTCCACTCATCTGCAACAACCCATTTTCTGAGCCTGAGGAAGGCATGTGTGCTGTCCTTTGACAAATTCCATTTTGCCAGTAAATATTTTACCACAAATATCAGAAGTTGTGACTATACAGCTTTAAAAATCAGTGATTTTGACACCAAACTGTCTTTCTAGAACACACCTAGAACCCAAACTGTCTTTAATTTCAGTGAGGTTAAGATCCCCCCATAACTAAATGATGGGGTTTCGGTCAAAAGTTATTTTAAAAATGCCATTGAAACCCAGGGGTTTAAATCTTCCCAGCTGATTTAGGAAAAGCTCCTGGTGCTCCCTCCAGCCTCGCACAGCTCACTGAAAACATTGAAATCTCTGCAGGCTTGTGCATTATTTCTCTTTTGTATTTTATATTCCCTCCCCTCTCCATAAATAAAGCTGAAGCTGCAAAAGCTGTGTTATGGATGCTGCCAGGTGGGAATTCATTCAGCTCAATGAATATATTCAGCAGCTACAAGAACACAGCAAGGGATGGGAGAAACCCCCACACAGAGGCATTTCTGTCCCCTGGATGTCACTTGGGGCAGCCTGAGGGCATGGTGTGATGGCACAGGATGGGCTGCTGGGAGCCAGTCTCCTGCCCTTTGGCTTTTTACATGGGTCCCGACGTGACAGTCTGAAATGTGCTGCTCAAACAGGCAAAGGAGCCTCTGAAAGGAGCCCAGACACGAGGCACTTGTGAAACCAAAGGGCAGCAGTGATGGGAGCACGGGAATGCTCCCCCAGCAGAGCTGCCAGCCTGGGTTGTGCCAGCAGCACTCACTGCTGCTGCAGGAAACTCAGCAGAAATTCTCTTTTTTAGCTGAAATAGCCTTTTGCAGTGTTCTGGCTGAAGCAGTGCTGTCTTCAGGGAATGCAACAGCCTCGCTGCCCTTTCCAAAGGCTCACCTGTACCGTGCAGGCACCTACCAGCTCCAAATCTCCTCCAGGGGGATTTGGGGGACACAAGGGGCACAGTGGTGACAGCGGTGCCGAGGTCAGACCCCTCCCCGGGCACTTCTGAAGAGCTCCTGCAGCTCCGTGCCTGGAAACCCCAACCCTAAAAGCTGCAAAAAGCATCCCGTGTCAGGGGCTGATGGAGTTCTCCGAAACGCCCGGCAATTCATCAAGAGCCAAAGGCCGTGTCGGACCCTCCCTGCTCGCCGCGGTGGCTGGAGCATCACGTTTCACATTTCACATTTCACATTTCACCACCTTGCCCAGCTGTGAGTAAGCAGCGCGTGGAGTGAGGCTCTCCATGTCCCCGTGGCTCCATCCATGTCCCCGTTCCCTGTTCATATGGTAACACACGATCCAGCCCTTCCCCTCACCCCCCTCTGGCACTTCACTTCACTTAAGAACCAGGTCAGGTTTTTCTCAGATAGTCTCGGTCAATTCACGCTCCCCTCTCCGAGGGGTTTGCCACACTGGAAAACATTCACAGCCTGACTTCCCGCAGATTTTATATTGCCTGGGAAAAACACACATCCGCTTCTCAGCAAACCGCTCCGAACTGGCCGCTGAGGACGGGGATGCTCTCAGCGGCCAAGGGGTGGCCTCTGCCTGGGCAGCCTGGCGGGGAGAAGATCAGGGATGGAGATGTCGGGGGAGAAGCGCCGGGATTTTCCGGCTCCCTCGTGCTGAGATCCTTCCGTCGGGAACCGGGAGAAGCCGAACGCCGCCACCCGAGCGGTGCCAGTCCCGGGGCAGGGAACACGGGCACCTCACCCCGGGAAGGGCTCACGGGCATCTCACCCGGCACCTCACCGGGACATCTCACTTGGCACCTCACCTGGCGCATCTCACCGGGACACCCAACCCGGGGCACCTCACCGGGACACCTCACCCGGCAACATCACCGGGCACCTCACCCGGGCAGGGCACAGGGGCATCTCCCCGGGCATCTCACCCGGGCCCCTCCCCGGACACCTCCCCGGGTCCGGCCGCGCCGCCGGGGCTCGCAGCGCTCCGGGGCCGCGCCGGGGATGCGGCGGATGCT
>JBBMKD010000054.1:3052175-3084153 GCA_037834095.1 Argya squamiceps | reverse complement strand
CGGGGATGCGGCGGATGCTGCCCGGGGCGGTGCCCGCGCCGCCCCCCGGCCTTTCCCACCCCAAGGGGAATAGGGAAAGCACAGGGATACCTGCCCTGAGCCCTGCGGCTCCGCACCCCGATCCCTCTTCCCTCGGCGTTAAACTTTCAGGGCTTTACATGCAATTCGGAGCCCCCCAGAAGCCACCTTCTGGAGGGATGTCCCCCGGTTCCCGGGGCGGGCTGGACCGGACACGGGAAGGAGCCCGAGCTTTCCCCTCCCCATCCCGGTCCCGGCACTCACCGGCCCCGCGGGAGCTGCACCGCGGCGGGACGCGGCCGGCGACCCCGGGGATGTTCCGCTCTCTCCGCTCCGCGCCGCGCCGGGAGAGCCCGGGGAGGAGAGGGCATCACATGGCGCCGGCGGGGCCAGCCCACCTCTCCCTCCCCTCCATGCCCCCGTTCCCTCCCTCCCTTTCTCCATCCTCCCCTTCTTCCCTCCCCCATCCCCTCCCTCCTTCTCCATCCACCCCTTCTTCCTCTCTACCCCCCGCTCACTTCCCTCTATCCCTCCTTTCCCCATTCCTGCCTCTCCTTTCATCCTTTCCCTTTATCTCTCCACTTTCTCTCTATTCCCCGCTTTTTTCCCTCCTTTCCCTTCTCCTGCCTTCCCCCATCTGTGCCCGTCCCTGAGCGGCTCCCGTTCAGCCCTGGGCAGGGGAGGGAGCCAGCCCTGCTCCTGCCCCTCTGTGCCTCCTCCCTCCCCTGCAGCCCATACCTGCAAAAACTCTGCTCCGAGCTCTGGGCAGGGCACGGCTCCTTTGGGAGCTGGGGAGGGGAAAACCAGTGTGAAATCCAGGGCTGAGGACACAGCAGACAGCGGGCAGGGCTGGAGGGCAGCGAGCCCAGAGTGCTGGAGAGAGCCAGCTCGGCAGGGAGAGAGCCAGGGCTAAAGGAGACAGGGACACAGGGACAGAGGCTGTGGGCTCTGGAAACCCCGGCCAGGCTGGGTGATTCAGCCAAAACACACAGAAAATTGTAGGCAGAGCCAAGGACGAGGATGCGGCTCCATCGAGGTGTCCAGCAACGGGACACTTCCTTGGATCCAGCAGGAAGGACACGAAAAGGGTCACACCCCATGCAGAAACTCCTGCTGCAGGAGGTGCCAGCCCAGGGAGCTCATGGACACCATCCCAGCACCTGGAGCCCGGTATTGTATGGAAATCTCTGCAGGGACAGCTCATTCTCTGCAGGGGCTTTACTCACACACCACAGTGCCCAGCTCCCTGGCTAAAACGTGCTGCTTCTCTGCCGAGGCGTCCCCAGTTAGCAAAACATGACTGCTTTAAATAGAAAAACTCAAAATAAAACGAGATATGAGATGCGGAGGAGGTGTTGTTGGGTGGCTTGTTTGAAATCAATGGAGCTGTGTGCTCAGGCTTGTTGTGCTCTGCTTGATTTACAGAAAGAACAGGAGCTGATGCAGATGTGGAGGCTTTGATTTCTTCAACCAGAACATGGCAGAGCCCAAAATAAGCAAGATCCAGATCCAGATTGGTAGAAAACTGCCTCTCACTAAAGAGGTTTCTGGTTATTAGTCCTTGAGGGACTGCACCACAAAAGTTCTTTCACACAAAGTTACAGCAATACCTAAATTATAGTGGATTCAGCAGGTTTTCCTGGGCTCTTGTTCCCATTTGAGGAACAATTTAAAGCAGCAGATCTCTTGGGGGTTTGACAGTAAGGACAAAGCAGGAATTTGGTCAGCAGAATGGATTCTGCACAGGAAAAGGCAGCCAGAGGGGCAATGCCCTGGGGGAATCCCAGGAGAAAGAGGCTTCCCTGGGATGGAGATCATGAGGAGGGAATTACCAATAAAATCACAAGCTACAGGAGGCTTGTTAGGACTGGATGTTCCCCATGTGCTATCAGGGTGGATAGTTTTACCACAGTAATTGGCTGTTCATAATTTTTCTTTTCTCTACATTGTTAAAAGAAACCCAAACAAAGCAGACCTTCATTTTTCTCCAGACAGACAACCTGCTCTGTGGGCTCTGGGCAGAATCGTTGGAATACAACACAAATAAAGCCACGGCTCACACAGTGACATAATTAACCACACAGTGTGAGAGGGCCCCAGCAGCCATGCATATAATCAATTAGAAATACACATTTTGAGCTTCAGTTTCTTTTTATCCCCTTTGCTTCCATGTAAATGTAGTTGCACTGAAACACTCGGGTGGATTTTGTGCTGCTGCTTGTCCCACACAGCAGCTTCTGCCCTGGCAAAGCCAGCACTCACAGCAGAAGCATTTCCCACAGGATTCCAGGGCCAGGATCAAAGAGAGCACCAGTGATGCCTCCCCAAAGCCCAGCAGCACAGCTGGACTCTCCCACCTCATTAGCAGCTCCCCAGAATTCCTCCCCAGAACATGGATTTCCCTGGTGATGGGAAAAGCCAATGAAGTGGAAAATCCTTCTCTTTGCCAGAAGCTTGGCATGGCTGTCCCAGACAGGACAATCAGCACTTTACACCTTCTCAGCATCCCCCCAAACCTTGGGGCAGGACTCTGCCAAATCCTGCAGCGGATGTTTTGGTTTATTTTTTCATGTAACACCACCTGGTAGCATCATTTTTCCTTCCCCACTTTTCACTGTTCCTTCTGGGCTCTTTCCTCCTGTGGATCCTCCTCCACAGCCACATGTGGGCCAAGTGAGGCTGGGTGGGGCCTTGCCCAGGTCAGGATGTTCCACAGCTGTGCCAGGCTTTTCAGGGCTGGACTCTGACCCAGCTCTGCCAGCCCCTGGCCACTGCAGCAGCCTTTGGTTCCTCTTTAATCACTGTGGGTGCTTGAAGCTCCATGAACACCTCAGCAGCAGCTTTTAGGATGCACCCAAGGTCAAAACTTATTACTGAGGAGGGATCTGAGCTTCATTAGTGGCTCAGAGCAGAAGAGATTCATCCCAGCAGCTCTCCCTGGGCTGTCAGCAGTGCACTGAGGGGTGGTGGACACATCTCATTTCAGCTACAGCAGTTTGATTCTGACAGCTGACATCTGCAGAGATGCTTTTCCCTGGCCTTTTCCCTATCAACAGAAGCCACCTTGAAGGCACTCAGGCTATTATGAAATAAAAGGTCTGGTCCTGTCAGCTTGGGCCACCAACAGGCAGGAAACCTCAGGTTTGCCTCCCCTCCTATTCCCTCAAATTTCTTCTGTACTGAATTATTTGGTCAGCAAATCCACCCAGCAAAGGGCAGCCACCCCTGAGCCCACCCATGGCTCTGATCTGGTGTCAGACAACAGCTCCTGAGCAATTTTACCTGCACTCCAGGCTGGGAGAAGCATTTTGGGCACAGGGAAGGAGGATTTTGGGCACAGGGAAGGGAGGTCTGCCTCAGCCAGGGGTTGCAGTGTTTGCCCGAGGAAAGAGGAGAGCCAGCAGGTGAATGCAACAAGCTGGGATGCTGGAGCTGCTGTGACTTGTGTGGGAGGTGATGGATGCTCCATGCCAGCTGCTCCAGCTCTTGCTATTTTTTGTCATTTCGTGGGCAGCAGGGCCGGGGGGAGGCTCAGGGAGATGGCAGAGGAGCAGAGCAGCCCCAGCACAGCCCTCAGGGAACCTATGGGGCAGATTCAAGGGGCTGGGAACCACTTGCTCAGGGAGACTTCAGAGATTTTTGTTCCTCATGGATGGTGTTTGTGGGGTATTTCACACTGGGTAGCAGCAGTTTTGGGATCCACACCTGCAGCACTCAGGGCACCTGTGCAGGTGGGATGGGCTCTGCTTCGGCCAGGTCCTGTGGTGTGGAAGGAGTTCAGCACAACTTCTCCTTAGCCCAACTGCGTTATTGTTTTATTTTTCAAACACTGAAAACAGGGAAAGACGTAAAACTCACAGCACCAAAGAACACCAGCCCTTCCCCTCTCTCCGGGAGGGTTTTCACATCCCGCTTGCACCATGACTAAATTAAAGGAATTAACTCCGTGGGCTGTTGGAGCTGCAGCTCCATTTTCTATTTCCCCTGCACATCCCTCTGCCTGGATCCGCTGCTTGGGAGGAAGCTCAAGGAGAGGTGCCACATTATTTTTAACCCAGCACCCACATGCTGTGTGAAAGCCTAAAAAAAAGGGAAAAAAAATGTGCGGAGCCTTTTGCAGCCTCCCCGAGCGACTCTGACTCACGGAACAACAAAGGCACACGTGTGAATGGAAGTTAAGAGATTTTATCTAAAATAAAATACCCTAAGGCATCATATGGGGCTAAACTGAGCTCATAAAAGAGGAGGACGTGGCAGTTCAGGAGTTTTCCAGGTGCAGCCTTTAGCCCCCGTGGTGTCCCTGCCGGGGGGATGATCTGAGCATCTCCACAAAGGGAGGGAAGGAGGTCTGAGGGAGCAGGGAGTGCCCACATCTCACCCTTTCACCATGCAAGGCAGTGCCCTACAACGAGACAAGCTGGAATTGATGCTTTTTTTCTCATTTCTAGTGTTTTATGTTTTCCTGCTGCACAAGGAGTGGAGTTTCCACCAACACGGGTCCCCTCTGGGAGCTGCTCCTGGAACTGGACCCATCCAGGTTCCCCAGCCCCACTGGAGACACCCACACTGGTTGGGAGCAGCTGCTTGCAGGATGAGGAATTGCTCTGGCCACAGCAATCTGATTTCAAAGGTCATGTTTTGGAAAGAAGTTTGGATGACATTAATTATTAAAGCCTCGTAATGCTCGTATTAAGGGTAATAGTTTTCCGTGTGATTTATATAGCTCTGAAATTCATTACCAATCTTTTAATGATGTTAGTGTCAATCAGGCACAAGAATGTTAAATGACTTATCCCAAAAGCACCAGGAACTGATCCAAGGGGTTTTGGGATGCTCTCACTGCTGGCTTTTCCTTCCTTCTGCCCTTGCAGTTCTTTCTGGTTGCTTTTATAGCTGTTTCTGATATTTTGTTCCTGAAATCACACATAATCAGTGTCCCAGACATGGTTACACTTGAAGGAGAGGCAAATGTATCCTGTTAAAATTGAGTGTTTTTCTGGAGGTGTCCCTGGAAATGTTGAAGCTTTAATGAGGTTTTATATAAACCCTAGCAGAATGTTTTACATGGATTAGGAAGTCTCCCTGTTATGGGCACTGAGTTTTATGAAGTGTTCTGAATAGAGGAGCAAGGTAAAGGGGGGTGGATCAAGGCCTCAAATAGGAAAAACAGGAAAGGGAGGACAGATGTGGACCAAGCTCTCTCTGTCTCTCTCAGACACACATACAAAATTAATTTCCAGCATGTGAAGAGATAAGTGGTTTATGCCAGCCTTGAGTAAGATCTAAAATATTTCTAAGCCAACTTCCACTGTGGGATTGTTTGGCTTTTTTTTTTTTTTTTCCTCACCCAGGTAGGGTGCTTTAAATTGGTTTTGGAATTATTTCCTCTCCTTCATCATGTGCAACAACCTCTGCTGGGGTAGGATGTCAGCACTGACTCAGGGACCAGTGATGAGCACTGCAAGTGGCAGCTGGTGTCTGACACTGTCACCCTGGCAGCAAATGCAGGAAGTCCCTGGAGAAGGAGACAGCATTGACTCATTTCCCAGGAGGTTTGCCTCATTCCATGCCCTTCTTTTGGGAAACAAGGAAAAAAATAATAAAAAACCCCCTTTGCAGGCAACTCCTCTGTGGGTCCAGCCCTGCCACTGACTGGTATCCTCATCAGATCCCTGTTTCCTTCGGTGCAGCACCACTTTGGGAAGGTGACAAGTGACAGATGCAGGTAGGGAAAACATCCCTTTGAGGACAAGCCTTCCACACATGGCAACAGCTGTCCTGATTTGGGCCCCTGATTGATTTGCCTTTGCTTTACCACGGCTCCCCAGGGAGCAGGTGGGATTATAATTACCTCGTGGTAATTAATGCAGTCATCATTTCAGCTACCCCAGCAGTTCTCGGAGGAGCTGGTTTTATTTGCAGCTCACAAACCAGCTCTGCAAAAATATTCTGAGATTTCTGAATCAAATACCCAAATCTCTGAGGAGAGGCTGGGGCTGGGGGAGGCAGGCACGAACACTTGGTGTGATTTATCCTGCTGGAAACATTCCTGATGGCGATGCTCTCACACATGGATGTAGCAGGCATGGAGAGCTTCAGCCTCTCCTGCAGAAGCTTTTAACTCTTCGTTCTCCCCAGAACCACCAGCTTAATCTTGCCTGCTTAGAAAGAGTCAAACAAAGGTGCAGTTACAGACATTTTCCCCTTTTGCACGCCCCGTCACACCAAAGCAGCCCACGCAGGCTCTCACCACCCTCTTGTGACAGCTGACTCATCCCACTGTGAGCTGGGGGATTGTCCTGCTCATGAGACCACCAGTGTGAGGTGGGAGAGTGCAGAGTGGGGCCAGAGGCTCCCCCACTCCTGTGAGTCCATGTCCAGCCACCCGTGGCTCTGCCAGACTTGTCTTTCCCTGAGGAGATTGTTCAGAAATTCATGTCCAAGCTGTCACCCCAAAAGCCACCAGCCCCTTGGATGGGCACTGTGGTGCTTTGGCCACAAACCCTGGCCAGCCAAGGGGCTGGGGATGCAGCTCTGGTGGAATGGAGAGCTGAGGACCCCCTTCCTAGAGGCACCAACTCTGTGTCCACGAGCTCAGGGCAGTGAGGTACCCTCAAAGCCCCTGTCCTGCTCTGCACAAAGCTGTCTGAGAAGGGATATGTTCACAGGCTTCAGAAGCTGAGCATGTTAGATGGCAGATGTGAAGCAGCCTGGAAATACTGACTCTTTGGAAAAAAACCCAGAATTTCAACCAGTCCTTTGGGCAAACTCAGCCAGATTTGTGCAAACGAAACGAACCCAATAACTGAATTAGCATGAGATTGAATCCTGTGAGAGCAGGCAGGGAAGGGAGCTGTCTGTCAGCTTGTCACAATATTTGGACATTGCCTTCAAGTTTTGAAAATAAATGATGCCAGTGTAAAGGAGGCTGGTGACGTGGGGTGGACGGGGCTGGTGGGACTGGGAGGTTGTGCCTGGTCCCTCAGAAGTGCTAAATCAGGAATTTCATGGCACAGGTGGGGCCCTGAGGGTCACCAAGCACTGAAACAGCCTCTCCTCCCGGGAAGAAGCGGCAGAGGATGGGATGAACCATCCAGGGCTCCCTCACTCCAAGAGACAAATTGAATTTGAGTTTCTTGGTGTGGCTGCTCCCAAGGAGAGCACAGCTTTGAGCCAGACCCTCCCATCTGAGACCTCATTTGGCTCCTGGGGCTGTTTCTCCGTTTGGCTCCCACACCTGGAGCAGCCCAGCACTACCAAAGTCAGCACACAGAAATCCTCTTACAGACACAGCTTTTTTAGCTAAGCTGCTTCTTTCCCTTTTGATTCATTAACAAGAATTAAACCCAAAAGATTAAAATTCTGTCTCTGAAGAATTAAGATCCAGACTGGGCAACTTCTGTGGCTAATCACACTGACCTCTCTGTAGCCTCTGGCCCTGGGGGAGTCAATTTTGAAAGGAAATTTCATCAAGACAGAGCAAACTCTCACAAAAGTAATGATCAGTATTTTTATTCATACACACTTGCCTTGAAACTACAATTAATACTTAACAAAAGCATTTCATGCAAACAAAGATTGAAGATACTGTGAATTATGAAACAAACAGAAAAAAGATGCTGTAATTTGTACATCAGTCTTGCCCACTACACTTCCAATGGTTGGGTTTTTTTGAAATCTTTTGAAAAATGAATGGTCTCTCCAAATTTTCTGGTAGCACCTTGCAGACAAATGATATGAAAATAAATAATGTTCTCCTCCACATAAAAACAACATTTGGGTCTTAAAGTAATATTAAAACTATTAATGAGTTCAAGGTGGGATCACTCCATGTTTTTTAAAAAAAATAAATTAAAGTAGCGTACAGTCATCTGAGAAGTTTTAGATGTTCTCTCATTGTGCAAAACCACAGAGTGTTGGGAAATGCACATTTTAAAAAGAGCCAACAAGCTTCATTTTGTTGAAATTGGTTTTTTTTAACATTCATTTTGATAACATGGGAGAGAACAAATGAAAGGTTTGGGGAACGAGCCATAGATTAAATTTTTATTACCCCTGCAAGAACATTGTTTTTATACTCCAAGGCCAACAGTGGGTACAAACACATAAAATAATTAATGTTTTCAGTGAATTGGGGCTCTCAGCCCAGCACTCAGCACCCAGGGAGCTCTGTGGTTCCCTGGGAGCCTTGGAAGCCAAGCCAGGAGTGTGTGAAGCTCTGGAAGGATGGAGCCCTTGGCACTGACACCTCAAGGGGTTCAGAGAGAAGGAAAAGAAATTCAAATAGTTCTCAGGAGAATGTTTGTAAAGATTATGATCATCATCTTCCTTTCTATTAAAACATTCCTGTCATTAATAATTATAAAACTAATGAAAACATCATCTGCAGAGTGTCCAATGTAACCAGAGTGAGAAATGAGCTTCAACAGCAGCTGAGTGTCAATGTTGTTGCTACTCATCCTGCACTGTTTCAAATCATTAACAGACTTAATTTATTTATTTAGGTCAACTGACATCAGTGGAAGAAAAAAAACCAGTTTCTGGAGCAGTTTTCTTTTAAATTTGAACGACGGTGTCACAGACAAGGGGAAAAAACCAAAAAAGCACAAAGACACATTTACAGCACAAAAACACATTAAAATATCAACAGAAAATATTAACCTGTCATGGACGGACCAGCTGCACAAAGAACAGAGCTCCTCCTTCAGCAGGAGTCAGTAAAAATGGTACTAGAAAACAGCTGTGCTGACTTGATTTACCCAAAGGGAATCTCCCCCCTCCAAGAATCAGTTCTGCTAAGACTTCCATCGACATGGAATTTTTAAATTGCACATAAAAATCTCAGTAGCTGGAAAAGAGGTAAGTGCAGCTGACCTACACAATCAGCAAGCATCATTCCCTGCCACAGCCTGACTCCAGGTACAAAAGCTGGACTCCAGATTCTGTAAGAAACATATCAGATCTGATTTTATTTCTCTTCAAACGGTTTCAGCAGAGTTACTAAAGTTCTATAAAAAAGTAGAAACAGCATGGTATAGCCAGCAGTACCATGTGAATCCAAGAAGCTGATTTAATATTAAAAATTATAATAATACTTACACAACTCTTTTCAGGTTAAAAGTGAATTAGAAACATTGCCTAAGAAGTCCTCACCCCTCCCTGTGGGGTCAGAAGTGTTTTTACCCCCATTTTACAGGTGAGGTAAGTGAGGCAGAGAGGTTAACAAGTGGCCCTCTCCCTCTCAAGGTTTTCCTGGGAACAGAGGGCTGTAGTGCATGATGATTATTCACGGTAAGGCTATTTAATTCCCAATTGTTACTGGCACAGTGAGGGAATCATGCATGGTTATGGAGTCAAATCTTACTTATTTCTGCAACTCAGCTATTTCAGATCCCATCTACGAGTGCAGGGCTGAGGGAAAAAAGTGCTTTTTAGTTTGTCTGCTTTTTGACTACTTGGCAGCTCAGTGCCCACCTACAGAGGGGACACATCAAACACAGCCCACACTCACGTTTGCAAAGAGACAAAAAACCCTATGCACAATAACTTAAGCTAATGACTAAAAGAGCTGAAAATCACATTAAATATTTCCAGAAGTTTCCTGGCAGGTCCACAAGCCTACTGTAAACTCGATATAATGTAAATAAGCTTTCTACTAGTATCAAATCTTTATTATTGGATGATGATTATTATTACTATTATTAATTATTTCCAATGCTATGCTTTGCTAAGGGGAATCTGGCCCCCCTGCTCACTGCATGTGTCTCCTATGGCATTTAACTGGGCTCAGAAAACACTTTTCAACTGGTACCACTCCACCCTCAGACATGTCATATTTCCAGCCAGAAGACAAGTTCCCCTCTTGCTCGACCTTATTAATTTTATAGAAACCCAGCATTATTGAATTGGATTCACCCCAAAAGACAGGATGGGTTTCAAAGGCCAGCAGCATTCAGATGTGATGAAGCTTTTTTTAAACTACCAGCTGATTTCCAGAAGAACTTTCTTCAGTTTGTAAGAGGAAATTCAATTGTATTTCTGGAAAGAATGAAGAATCAGAAAGCTAAATTGCATTTCTCTTCCAAACTGGATTAAGAAAGAGTATTTTATCATGGGAATGTGCTCTCTCCTTCTCACATTTGTGGCAACCTTGCTCAGAGCACCAAGCCCGGCCGGTGGGTGAAATAATTGTCCTGGAATCCCATCACCCTGCTCTGGTCACTCAAAGGTGCACAAAAACCTCCAGATGCCTGAATGATGACAAAATTTGCCTAGGAGCCAGTTAAGTCCCATTTGATCTCAGAAAACCCCTTGGAAGTTTTACAGGGCAGGCCTGTGCCTCTCCCAGCAGGAATGGGACTGCCCTGGAACCGTCTGGGACTAAAGAACAGGGACGGAAACACAACTCCCAAAACTTCTACCCCAACTTCAGTGCAGTACAATTTTCAATCACAGCTCCCAAAACTTCCACCCCAGCTTTAAAGCAGTACAATTTTCAATTTGCCTTTTGGGAATCTTGGTGGCAACGTGGGTGTCGTGATTACAGTTGCTATTGAACACAAGTGAAAGAGAAGCAGCTCTAATGCCTCTCCTTCTGTTGATACATGTTCTCTAGAAAACCAAATCTTGTGAAAAATATTATATAAATAACATCTGTCTCTAAAAGGATATGGAAATTCTGGCTGGATTCTTCAGGTTTTCCTTGCCATTGTAAGTTTCTGGATCCTGAGCAGCCAGCGGGAGCTCTCGGGAAAGGTCAGAGCATGTGAGGGCATCAGGAAGAGCAGTGAGGGGTAACACAACTAATCCCTACTTTATCCAACCCTGCTCTGCTCCTGCAGGATCCATGAGTTCACACGACCTTTTCCTAAGTGTGACAGAATCCTCCAGAAGACAGCACACAGGTCACAAGCCGGGGGACCTGAGGTAACAGTGTTAAAGAGGAATTCCTGCTTCTACGTCAGAAAAACTGGGAGACAAACATAAGGGCTGAAGAAACTGGGGATGAGAAGTAGCCAGAAAAGGAGCAGGTCTGTCCCCTGTCCCAGTGTCACACCAGCCCTGTGACACCGTGTCCTGGGGTGAACAGCAGTGACTGTCACCGCTGTCCCAGCAATGGGACTTCCTTGGAAAATTCAGATTTTTTCAGGAAAATGGAACTGTGGGAACATCCACCCAGGGGAGCTCCTGCTTGGTTTCTGGCTTGGTTCAATTCTGCCCCTGTTCTGCTTTGCTTACTCCCCAAACCTGTATGCTGGTATTTCTCCCAATATTTTCCTTTATCAAAAGTGTCTTTTTCACTTCACATTTTAAAAACAAGCACAATGGCAGCTCTTGGCAGACTGGCATAGATGAGAGCCCCTTCTTTATTAAAATCTGAGACTCAGTAATCCATTATCTTAATTCAATCTATTATCTTCTACAGCATGATTTCTACTCAGGTTTTACTAAACATTGTCAGGCTAATAATACTCAGAAAAAAAAGAAGAAAAGAAGTCATGAATGCTGCATTAGGTCACATGCTTTATGGTGAATACTATCGTTTTTGAAGTACATAATACACAAAGGACAAAATGAACTCCCAGTCTTGGCTGACAACATATTTGACACAGAACAGTTTAAAAATTTTACTCCTAAAATGTTTGAAAAGTTTGGAGTCCTGTTTGTCTGGGCAATGATCTGAGTTCCTGTCAGTTGGCCAAGGCCCCTTGTGAGCTACACCTTGGAATGTCAGGGTTTGATCACTCCAAGATGCTCCTCGTGGGAGCTGGGGGCACAAAAGGACTGAGACAGGGCAGCAACTGGACTCCTGGAGTGTGGAAATTGCACATCCTGGCCCCAAACCCACATTTTCCAAGGGCCCTGCAGGTGCAGAAGCTGGACACAGTCGCCCCTCACATCCAACCCTGTTTCCCTCAACAACTCACCCAGGTCACCCCCGAGGTCCAACCCACCCCTCTGGGTCCCACCTGGCAGGATTGGATCTTTCTGACAGAATCTTTGGCACAGGTTCCATGTTTTATTGTCATAAAAGATGATTAAAAAGTAGGTTCCCCTCCCCACCCCACCCCATTACATGTTCTAGTATAAATTGAAGTCTTTTATGGCAAATATCTTACTTTTTGAATATGTTTACATGCTGGAAAAATTGTAATCAGTCTGCATGCAGCAACAGAGACATCATGCTTCTGGCATCATCATGCACATCTGACAGACAAAAAGTGCCTGTGGCTGCTAATGGGATCAAGGCAGGAGGGAAAAAAAAAGAGGGAAATGCACCAACTACTATTTTACATGCTGTAACAAAACCAAAATATGCACAAAACATTATTTACTGATATTGGAGTTAATATCTTCTGGTAAGTTGTAAGAGGAAATATCAAAATTTTTTATCTAAGTGATAGGAGAGGAGAAGATTGCATTAATTACAGTGTTCATCATTGCAAATAAAGTCTATTTCCTTCTCTGCAAGTAATAAGCAGATGTGAAATGAAAGCCTAATTGAACCTCGTATAAAACCTGCAGGTAGCGATTATTATTTAAAAGTATGTCTACTTTAAAAAAAAGAGATTATACCCTAAGCCAGTAACAATATTCAAAACCTAAAGTAAAAATCAAAACAATAGCAAGAAAACATTTAGCTAAATCTAAATGGTGTCATTCAGAACAAGAACTTCCACAAATAAAGCACAAGTTGTTTTATAAAATTTTTATAATACTCTTTATGCTTGATACGATTATGTCCATAATATAGATCTGCTTATTATTAACCCTTATTATTAAGAGTTATTACTAAACATGCAAAATTCATTGCATGAAGCATATGTAAAACGTATTAAATTCCATTCTATCAATAAAACGAGTTTTAGGTGCTGCTTCTTTCAGGCTTGATTATTCTACAGCCCAAAGTTTTCTGAATTAAAACTGATTATTCAAGACTAAATCTCACTTGATTTTCATGAGTTATTCTGGAGAATTCAGGAAGTCACTCGGGGCTGCATTTTTTGTTAATTTAGTATACATAATGCTTTCTTCAATTTACTGCCCTACGCTGCAGACTATAAATAAACACACGTAAATAAGATTTAAGGAATTACAGCTTTGTTTTATATTCCAGGTTAATAAATTTCATAGTAAAATATTGGTATTAGAACCAGTTAACAGTAAACTTGAGGAGTGGTGTAAATGAAACCAACTGAACAGACAATGGCACCCTGGATCACAGAATAATCTCATGGAGATTAAAAATTCACAAAAGTATTATTAAAATTATTACTATTATCATCATCATCATCATTATTATTATTATTAAAGACAAAATTTCACCCTTGAGTTTATCACATGCTACTCTTAGCACAAATCCTAGAGATGTGGCCACCACCCAAGCGCTTTTATTTGGTTCACCAAGCCTCAGGGTCTAATTTGATTTCATCCCCCCTCCCACCCATTCCCAACTATATTTTTTTTTCCCTGCCATATTTTGCCAAGGCTTTCAGCAATGTTTTTGCAATGCCTCTCCCCATTGGAGCTGACCCCGCTCAGTCTCTGGATCTGCCCCCAAAGTCTCTTGGGAGGACACTCCCACCTCCCAGGAGGAATAAATACTGGAGGTGGCTTCTCCTTCACACCACATGTCAGATGTCTTTCCAACACAACAGAGTGGAAAAGGGAGCAAAAGGACAGTGGGAAGTTACAAAATATAAACGTACCAAAACATGGGTAAGGTTTCGACAAGTCAGTGGCGACTCCTAGAAGAAAAAATGGCGCCGTACACTAATTTATCTCCTGTTAAGACAACATCGCTGCTGCAAAGCCCAAATCCTGACTAAGTGGCCCTTCCCTCATCTCACACCCTCTAACCCTACAATTTCCAGGCCCAAATGGAATCAAACAAGGCGAAAGCCTAAAAATTGTAGGGTTACAACTCTTCCCCGCGGCGGGATTTGTTCTGCTGTTTTCATGCTACATTTTCTACCAGGGGGTGCATGAACTGGGGGTTGACGTAAGAGAACCCTTCAAAATCTGTTTGGTCTATGTTGGCAATGACCAGCTGGTCTGGAGGCGTCAACACCGGCTGTCCTCGTGTGAAGAACTTATCGAAGTTTTCAGCCCCTTTGCCGCACTGCAAGGAGAGAGAAGAGCAGAAAAAAAGGCTGAAAAATGCCAGCAACACAACAGCAGAGTTGTCAGGATACATGCAAGGCTTTGCCTCGTTTCTTATGAGTAGGGAAATCTTACTTATAAGGGAAAATTGAGGGAAATTTTTCTTTTCAGGTGTTTTGACAAAACATCCCAGACAAACAGTGAAGTACTAATAGCTGAATCCTGATAAAAAGCAGTCAGAAAGGTTTTCATCCATCAGCATGAGGTGACGAGATAAAGAGGCTTAAATATTCAGCATTAGTGGGATACAAAAGGAAAAAGGAAATATTCGTATAAACATATGTTGGCAAGAGATACTTTCTTTGTCAAGTCATTTCATTCTTTTTAAAAGCCTTACAACACACAATTAAATTTTTTGTGTTAGTCTCTGTTTCCTTTATGATCTGCAGAAAGCTTAATGCAATGTGCTTGAGTCTTCACTGAACAGGCTATAAACTCCTATAAATTCATAAATTATAGCAGGGCCTCAGTCCTTGGGATGGCAGGAAGGCTGGGCAGGGAGCACATCCCAGGACAGGTTCTTATCCCAAAACTTGCTATCACAGGTTTTCTCTTTTATTTTTTTAAGAGAATCATTTTTGGGAAAAGTCCAGCCAAGAAGGGGGTGAAATACAGCTACAGCCTGAGCACAACTCCTTCAGAACAGAAAACAAAAGAAACCAAGTTTGTAGAAAGAAGAGTTTTGAGGAATGCAGAGAAGACTTGATAAGCAGAGAAGTGTGATCAAAAGCAGGCTAAAAAATAGGAAGGTGGTACCAGAATGTAATTAGCTTGTGTGCAAGAAAAAAAAAGAATATTTGAGGAAAATTAGGCATTGAATGTTGTGGAGAGGTAAGGAGGAAACTGGTAAATGTGCTCATCTCAAAACTACTGTAACAGATCTTTGGACAAAGCAGGTGTGGGATAAAGGCAGTGAATGTTTCCTCCCGTTGTTCCTGACCCTTTCCTCTCTATCCATCCCTTCAACATCCCTGCATGTGGATATAAAAGGTAAAATTACATTATTATCTTCAGACTCAGAAGATAACTCGGAAAGGGCAGAATATGGCTCGTACAATAGGCCAATATTAAATATTGATTTTTTTCCTGAATTAATGCAACACGAGTAAATCTGTGTATTTGTAGGAGGATGCACTGGAGAGGGGCCCACTGAGGGGATTCAGAGTGAGAGGTTTGGAAAGAGCCCAGGGAGAGTTTCCAACCTTCTCACAGAGCACCTGGCAGGTGCTGGGCTGGCCCTGCCATCTGAGCTGAACTGCACAGAACTTCTGCTGCCTGGGGCACACCTTGGTTCCCGTTTCTGACAACTGTGAGCTCAGTGCTCACAGAGGACATTGGTCCAAGCCTTGGAAAAACACCAGCACAGGGACACTGCACCATGGCCAAGTTAACGGGGTTCTGCTCTCTCCACCCAGGGTTCTGCACCACTCATCAAATGCTCACTGAGCCTCTGCACTGTGGGACAGAATCTCTGGGACAGCTGACCTTGACAAGGAAAAAACCTCTGAATTCTTGGCATGATAGCTGATGTAGCCACAAATGAAGTCAAATTAATTTAGAGGCACAACGGTCAGCTCAGAGCAGCCACAAAAGGAAATTTTTGTATTGCTAAAAAGGAAATGTTTACTAAAAGATGTTCAACAGGTAAGCATCATCCTATAACAAAATTATGCTATTTTCTTTCTTTTAATTTTTTTCCCCTCTTCATTTTTTCAGCAAGTGGAAAGTACTCAAAGAAGGTGGACATTGAAACCAAAGTTCTTGAGACCATTAGGTCTCTCACTGTTGTTTATGCTAGTATGGACTAAGAAATAAATCACATGAAATATGGGTATATTTTGGGTGCCAACAGAGTAACTTATAAATAATTTGTATCTTCAATGATACAAATCTTCACACTAAAGAGCAGCACTGCTGTTGTGAACCTTAAGGCAGTATTAGACTGAAATTACAGGACTTCTTAAACTCCTGAACTTGGAAATACAAGTAAAATATCCTTCTTGCCAAATAATCACTCTATGCCTATAACCTGTGAAATGTCAGTTGGGAAGGGAACATGCTACTGACAGCACCCAACTGCTGACCCAAAATCTGCAGCTCTGTGTTCCAGTAAGGATTGTGGAAACAGCAGGATTATTCCTGCAGGAAAGCACTACCTAGAGAAGATGCACATACAAAAGTTTCCTAAAAAAGTCACCCCAAACAAGGCCTATAAATACATCCATGTCTTCAAACAGAATAAGAGTTGTGTGATTTTTGCTTTCTAAAGTCAATATCCAGCCCTGGAGGGATTTAAAACTTGTGTAGATGTGGTGTTTAGGCACATGGGTTAGTGATGGGCTTGGCAGTTCTGGGATAATGGTTGGAACTCGGTGATTTGAAAGGTCTTTTCCAACCTAAACGATTCTATAATTGTATGACACTGATACAAATAGAACCAGCAAGCACCATAAATGAGTTGTGCACAGGGTATGTAAATACTAGACTTGGGTTTTGAGTTATTTTTGTCTAGGAAAGTCGGGCTCCGTGTGAATCCGCCTCGGTGTATTTTAATAGCAGCCTGTGCAAACAAACCAGGTCATGATAACCAGGGAGACAGAGCACAGCTGCTCTGAGGAGGAGCCAGGATCTGCCAGGAAGCTCTGATGGAACCAGACCACACTTCAAGCTTTTAGCACCTTCATGCTGTTGTTACTTTTAACTTCAAGGAGACTCTAAGCACTCAGCTCCTGAGCTAATAAAACTCACAGATGTGAAGGTAGATCTGCTTTATGATCAGCTTTAAGTTTGACTTGAGAAGCGTGTAATAAAAATCTTCCATAAAATATGCTCTAAGAGCTCCCCTTTGCACAGCCAGCTCTGGGGATGGGCTGGGCAGGGCTGGCAGCACCATACAAGTTCTTCATTTATTTACATCCTTCCCTGCATGCAAACCCACACCACAGCAGAAAGGTATTTCCTTTAGCAATAAACACCCTTTTCAGCTGGAACTCTCCTCCTATTGATGTGAAAGAGTCATTTGTATGAAAAAAGTGAAGAATAACTCAGGTATTGTTGTCCCTCTGTTCCTTAGTTTGTGATACCTCACTTGTGTGTCTGTATTGGCAAATAAATCAGTGTAAAGAGCAGTCACCCTACACCTGAAGTGCTAAAGCCAGCCAGGATTCTCAGCTGAAAAATAAAAGGGTTGGAGAAGAAAGGTTCAATGTTAGGACATAATAATTTACAGCTGTTCCTTAAAGCTTCTGTTCCTGTGTGCAAACTCTTCTCTTTGCCTGTCAATAAAGCACAGAACATGCTGAAAGAATTTCTGGCTCAACAAGCAAAGCTCTTCCAATTCTATTTTGCAAACAGCTCTCAGGGTAAGGACATCTTTCCACTTGTTTGGATTTCTAAAATGTTTCTGTAGATACATGTGTGCAAACCAGTAATAAACACAGAAAATAAACCAGGGATTAATCTTGCAAACGGAGCAGACATCACAGTAGGATGGGGAATAAAACCCTGTGCTGGGCAGCCAACCATGGAGGCAATTCACCCCTCTAATCCAAATCCCTCAGTCAGATCCTGACTTTAGATGCTGCTCAGAGGAGACAGTTATTCCCCACATTTATTACCAGTCTCAAATGGCTGATGTGGATGTGCTGAGTTTTCAGCTCCTCACACGGTTTGTGACCATCCAGGCAGGGCTCAAAACCACTGCCAGGGTTTTTTTTTGCAAGGCACAAAGTTCTCCAGGTTACAGCACACTGTGCCAAAGCACAGGCAGGCTCACACACAGCTCTGCCCTTATCAAATTGCTTTATTTTAGCCATGCCCCAGATCTGCAGTCTCACCCCACAGGGAGCAGGGCTGCAGTCAAGGACGGAAGGACCTGGCATCTCACTCACCACTTTAGGTTTGAAAGGTGGCTGAATCTCTCTGTTCTCCAATTTTTCCCAGTCAATTCTCCTGAAGAAAGCATGTTCCCTGATGTCTCTTTCACCCTCCAGGCCACAGCCAAGGCGTTTTGCAGGATGTTTAGTCATCAGCTGTTGGGAAGAAAACACCAAACCATTCAGTTTAATGCTGGAAGGAAAGTGAGAGCGACTTTCCCTTGCTTGCAATGCTCTGGCTCCTCTCCTGAAGACACACACTGCTAATAAAATTGTTTTAAAAAGCTAAAATGAATTTTTGGAAGAACTTTCTTGTTTGATCACTGGAGACAGCAATCAGCAGCAAAATTAGGGGCTGCACTGTGGAAATTTTTCCCACTGGGCAGAGGTTGCTGCTGGAGGTGCAGGTGGTGCCCAGGACACCCTGCCATCCCTGCTGGCTCACAACTCCCTCCTGAATTTCACCTCCAATCTTCTCAATTCAATCTTATAGATCCCCAGAATAGTTCCTCCCCTATCTCAACAATCAATTAAACATCATAAATTCCAATGCACTAAAACTCCATGAAGTACAACCCCCTCACACTCCCATTTCATTTTTCTGGAGCTTGTTCAAGACATCTCATTACAGAGCCTCCAATTCTTTGGCACCCAGCTGACAATATCTAATCTGTGTTTCCTCCCTTGCATTCTTAATGACATCCTGGTCAATACTCTATCCAGTTACAGAGATTAAACAGATTTGGGAAAAAAAACCCAGCCCCAAATCCACCAGCCTGGCGTGCTTAGAAACTGGAATGTGCTCACTAATTAACAAGTTCCTCAGCATTTTCCAATTGGTGTGTACATTGGGAATTGTGCAATGTAGCCTTAAAGTCTCAGTTCCAGTTTCGTAGGGACTTTTTGGAGCTCTTTTACAAATTATATATGATTAATGTACTGCTGGGAGTGATACCTCAACAGATCTTCTTAAAACCTCAGTACCACTTTAGTCTCCTTCCAAATGTTGAGTTGATCTGATTCCAATTTTGAAAATAAAATAAAAGTGACTCTAAGCAGGTTTGGGAAGTGGTTGTGCATTGGGCAGGAACCACAGCCTTCTTCAAGATTAACAGCAATGTTCCCATTTTTGTTACCTTTTCCAACCCCCTTGCTTTAACAGTAGGTGATAAAAGAAAATGGGAGTATTGATTCTAGTAGTTTTAATTCTTTCCAAAGTTGCTGCATTTACCAAAACCAACAAACTCTCAATCAGTGGAATGGAAGTCAAGCAGACAAATCAATTCCAAGAGCAGAGTGGACACGTTTGTCTTGCCCAATGGTGACCAGTGCTGGGATTGCTGAGCTACCACTGACTGCAAGGGTCAGAAACTTTCTCATATTGACTTCTTAGCTCAGGAAAAATTCCCACTGAAACCTGAGATTAATTTGTCAGTTTAATGCAGATGAAGAACTTGTCAGTATCACAAAGACTTGCCCAAAATCTCAAAGTGCAGGGTAATTTTAGCTTTCTGCCCTCCTGACTTGAGCACCCAGAGAGCAGCAATAGAGGAGCTGAAAACAGGGCAATTACATCAGGTTCAGACTGTGCTGTTCGAATGTGTGATTTTCACAAGGCAACAATCTGAATGTACTCTACAAAAATACATCATGTTTATTTTTTGTTGGCCAGCACGTTTACACCGGGATAAGCTCCAAAATTAGCATGGTCTTTCATTTTACCTTCTTGTTCTAAACACCTTTTCTTTCCCTTGGTGATTTTCTTTAATGGACTAATATCCAACTCATGTATAATACTTCATAAATGATTGAAAAGGATAGGAAGAATGTAAATACCAAATTAACTAAGGCAGTGGTGTTTTATCTGTGTATGGCAGACATCAAATAACCCATTACAGGTGGTAGATTGGAAAAGATGCAGACTGATGGTGCTCTGGAGAATCACATGGAATCAAAGGCAAGTCAAATTAATTCTTTTTTCCTAAGCTAATCCCCTGAAGCCAAATCTATTATTTTCCTCAAAAGTGAAAAAAAAAATTAATGTAGAATCTAAGACCAATTTTAGGCCACACAGGTACCACTGGGTTAGAATTTCCCCATGGTTTCCTTGCATTTATGCTAAAGATTTTCACATAAGCTCGTCTTCATCTACATTTAAAAATTATTCTCCTAAACTCCTGTGCTCTGATGCTGTCATTAGACATTCTGGGCTGAGGACTCATGGAGCACCTCCAGCCAAGCTGAGAAATCTCACCCTGCAAAATCAGGCCTGTGCTGCCTTGGGTCGAGAGGCAAAGCAGGGGGAGACTCTTCACACCATGGTCCTGTTTATAAATCCTGCCCTGGATTTGGCAGCTACTCATCCTGACATTTGTTCTTTCCACAAAACAAGCAGGCACAGCGGGAAGAGCCCAGCACTTACCACTGACACCAAGTGACAACACAGCCTGACTGAAGTTGTCTTTTAAATACTACAGTGCTGTGCCAGGGCCAGGCAAGCCCACAAGGATTGCCAAAAAGGAACTTAATGATAAATAACATTTCATCTCACCCCCTTGCAGATGGAGACAGCTTCTTTGGACAGAGATTTTGGGTAGGAAACATTATGCTCCATTATGGACTGGAAGAGTTCGTCTTCGTCTTCCCCATCAAATGGAGGCTGTTGAAAATAAATCAAAAGTGAGTAACTTACTAAGTTTTCTTTCTTATGTTTCTGAATTCTCCACTTTTTATGAAATGGCATGACAACACCACGCCTAGGAGCCAAGCAATGCTCCTTGTCCAGGAACAAACCCCCAAACTCACAGAAATCTGCAGCCTGGATATCTGCTGACCCAGGAGTTCAGTGTTTGACAGTCTCAGATCAAAATCAAGGAGAAATGTTCATTTCTGTCCCCAGAATGGCAGCCAGGTTAATGAAATATGTGCAGGATTATCTTTGGGATCAGCTTTAATCAGTTTTAAAAGCTACTGTGCACCAGACAGGCAAAATACTTCAAAGAGTGAAGTTTGGAGAATAACTTTCAATTACCTTGTGCTAAGGTATATCCATGCCTCACTTAATTCCAGTTAAACTCCAGTTTGCTTCATGTCATGGCTGTAGATTCTGCTGCTGAGACTATCACAAGAAAGGGCTGCACTATATTTTAAAATACAGGGGTAGGAAAGTGCCCATGGATAAATCCCCAGGACACAGGCCCTGTGCAAGACCCAGCTAATGGTAAGTCTCCTTTCCTCCAAAGCATTCAGATAGCCAATATTTGCAATGCAGCCTGCAAATGTTAACAGCTGCAATTGCTACACATTAAAACTTTTAAAAGGTCCGCTAGAATTTAACAGAGAAACCCTTAAGGAAGACATTTGTTACAAATGTATATTTTAAGCTTGGGAAATGCCTGCCTTTACCTAACACTCACCAAAATCCAGTTGCAGGAATGTTTTGCAACTCATGATGAACAGAATTCCTTAAAGTTGGTGCTTATCTGCCATTTATGGCAGCACAGTGTTGCTTCCCTACCCGAGTGACTCAGAGAACAGCCTCTCATTAACTGTGCAGAATGAGGGGTCTGTAACTGAGCACATTTCCCAGTGCTGAGACCCACATTTTACCCCCAGGACATACAGTACAAAAACTGTATTCTTGGGACTTAACTGCAATGCAGAGCTTATACACACACTCTTATTATGCTTCCCTGTGGTTTCAAACTCCTAAATGGTATTTCTTCCACTTGACATGCATTTTCCTGCTCAAGTGTCTCCCTTTCAATTCTGAAGATGGCTATTTATAACATTATTGCAGTACAAAGGAGCCGTATTCAAAGGCAGAGCTTGATTATGTGGGTGCAACATAAAGAGCTTAAAGCCTAAATACATTCTCAGTTGAGTCAGTCAAGAGTACAAGGAGATAACAGCAGAATGAAAGGCTTCAATCTTATCCTGTAATGGTCTAAACCTTTAGGGAGCCTTGAAACAGAGCAGCCTTGGAGGGCAGGAGGAGGTCACAGCAAGCAGGGGAGGGGGAATCTTACCTGACCAGCCAACATCTCATAGAGCAGCACACCATATGCCCACCAATCCACCGACTTCCCATAGGGCTGGTAAGCAATAATCTGCATAATCACAAAAAAAAACCAAAGGAAAAACCCCGTGTTAACTAACCGCCAGCATTGTGGCATGTTAGGTACATGTGGGACATGCAGAGAAGGACAGATTTCCTTGGAAAAGGCCAGAAAGACAATCCTGTATACCTCACTCCAGCTAATCACGGGTTTCAGTGGGAGTTGGATTGTTTTGCAAGTGTGAGTCTAAACCCACCCACGTTCTTGGTACCCTGATATTGTGGAAAATGCAGCTCTCAGGAGCTTTTGGGATGTGCATTTGGGGGGAAAGGAGAAAGTACAGCAGCACAATGTAGCAGACAAGACAAAACCATTACCCAACTGTTTGTGTCAAAGTTTGAAATCATGAGGCTTATTTAACTTATGGGCTATCGAGAATTTTACCTTTTTTTTCAATATTTATCTTTCTGTTCTGCTGTAAAAAGAATCAAAATTTAGGAAAAGAGCAAAACTCCAAAAACCCCAGTCAAGTTTTCCCAAGCCACATGATTGTGATACTCAATACGACCTACCAACTACACCAAAAAGAAAGGGGGTTCTGCTGTTCAGACTAATGGAAATGTCAAGTATTTTCCATGCTCTGGGTTCACATCTGACTCACAGAGCAGGACAAATTGAGTTCTGACACAAGGAAAGGCCGCAAGTGCCAGCAGCAGCCAGGTCCCTTCCTGTGTCATCTTTAATTGAGGCCTCCTCAGAGATCAGTGCTCACTTATTTAAGAGCTGAATTTGGTCATGGTGTGGAGGAGTTTGGAGCTGCAGGTGTTCCTCAGATCTCTTCCTAAATAACTGTGAAGGGATGCTGTGAATTGTGAAGGGATGAAGGACATCCCAGTCCCTGCCCATCCCCACTGAAGGCAGCACCACAACCTTCAACTCCAACGTCTCAACTCCACTGGAGTGAGCAGGGAACTGAGGCAGTCAGAACTCCACAGGGGCTTGCATTTCATTTTCCTGTTTGCTCATGCTTTTATTCTTTGTGAAATAAATTGCCCAGTCAAGTACACATCACACATCCTAAATTTTTTAGTTGTCTGAAAGAGAAGTTGAACTGCCAAGTTCCATAGTTGCTCAGGAAAATAGTGAGTCACCAGTGCAATAAAGCAGGACTGCCTGGCTACTAAATAAAATTATGGTCTCTGTGTGGATATACGTCCTTGCCTGAGATACAGCAGCACACGACTTCAAAATTACTGCAATGTTTCTAACCAAAGGATTTCAAAATCAATTGCACTTTGGAATATATTAGACAACCAGAGATAATACCAGGATTCTCATCTGGAAGGCCCAACATAAAGGCAGTCTATATTAGTTGTCTCTGAGCAGTAATATGGGCTTAAAAATATATATTTGGGACATTTATTTTGTCTTATAGTAGTTGACATACTTGGTTAGTCTCCCTTCCATTTCCATCACCAGTAAGTTCCTGCTGGAATCAATATTGCCTTTTGAAACACCAAACACTTTCAAACTTTCATCCAGGAAAAATACTGGCCTTTACACATGGAAAATGACAACATATTTCATCCTCAGTCCTTCTCTGACAATGTCTCCCTGCCTTATGGAAAAGAATATTTTATATGAAAAAAGGGGATAGTTTTCAGGTCATTGATTTGTAAGGGCAGAACATTTTGTACAACAAGCGCAGTCCAGGTATGTGGTTTTTGGGAGGAACAGTTTCTTTCAATTAGCAAATGAGAAAGAGATGGATCCACAACAGTGAGATAGAAAATGCTGCCACACTGCCAAGGTTCTGTACCTGGCAGCCAGGTCTGTCCAGGAGCCCACAGTTCACTTCTGTCCCTGTTGTGAAGGAGTTTGATGGGATTACTGAGAGGAGGAAATCACTTAAATTGCAATTGCAATGTCCTACAGTGAAAGCTGTACCAAAGCATGGACTCAACAGTGCTGATTTTTATCCAGCAAGAGGTGAGTCAAGGCTGGGCTCTTCTCTACACAGCATTTCCAGCAGGAAATGCAACCTCCCCTATGAAATCTGCCTTTGGGAGAGAATATCAAACAGAATCACCAGGAAAGGCAGAATTAACACGGAAAAAGCTCCAATGGATGGTCAGAATCACTACAATTTTTCTGCTGTTTGATGAACAGAGCAGTGCCCTCTGAGCTGGCACACACCTCCCTCACCTGAGCCAGTCTGGGATGGAAGAGTGGGAATTAAGACACAAACACAGCCACCAAGGCTGGAAAAGTCCCACTGCAAATGCAACGGCAGCACCTTCCTCATTCAATTATCTCCATGCAGGAAAAGGTGGTGCTGTCACTGCTGTTGTACACGGGGAGTTTTCTTCCTTTAATCCCATCTAAACACACCCAGTTTGAACCAGCAGCTGGGTCCTGGTGAGGCCGTGGCACCAGGAAAACCCAGAGCAGGCCTTTGCCACGTTAACTCCCCAGGGAGCACATCCTGTGTGGAACCCACAGATGAACTCCTCGTGCTGGAGCTGCTCACAGCATTAATTGGGAAGTGCTAACCAGAGGGAAGAATGCTCACTTCAAGGCAGGAATTACACGTGGGAGGAAGCAGATGAGCCTTCAGTGTGCAGTCAAACACGCATTGGTAGGAAGTCAGCAAGTTCTAAACGTTGTGTTTTCAGTAGTTCCCTCCTCATCACCCGGAATTCATCGTGTGTCACCTCCCCAGCTGCTGCACTCAAAGCCATCCCTGCCTGTCTTGCAGCAGCTGCCAAAGTCGTTCTATCTGCATGTACAAATTTTGGTATCTTTTAGAGCAAATGGGGGGAAGTGAACATGTCCTCCTGTCTCACCACAGCGTGCAGAGCAGACCCAGAGCAGTGAGGGAGCACCTGTCCCTAGAAATGAAGACCTGTACCCTCCTCCACCTGTGATTCCTGATTTTCACTGGCCAGGCAGCAGTGGAAAGCTGATGGCATCCTTCTCTTCCCCTCCTTCTCTATCACTAATTTAAATGATTGCCTTTCTCATGTCCTTTTGCATTTCAAATGTCCCATTTTACCCATCTATTGCCATGCATTAAGAGCTCTGCCGTTCCAGGTTCTGTGGATTTGAGCACTCAGAAAGAGTTCAGGAATTTCTCTCGTCAAGCAAAATTGGCAGAAGGACTTGCTTTTTTTTCTTTTTTTCCCTCTATTTTGCCTCCAAGGAAGGCACAGTTAAGAGCAGGACACAGAGATTAATATCAGCAATTTGTAGGAATGTTTAGATCATTGCAGCTAGTAGCCAGTTGGGATGAAAAGATTATATCCCAGAGGCAAGAGGAAATGTTTTGTGAGCATATATGATGTGTGCTGGAAAAGTTAAAACTCAGTTATTAAAAGAAATAAATATTACTAGCACTAGAAACAGTCAAATGCACTTTCCAAACCTTTTTGCCTCCCACAGTCCTGGCAAATTCAAGGTTGGAACTGAAGGTCTTGAGGTTGGTGAGATGGAAGAGAGGGGAAAAGGAGTTTCTAATTTAAATTCCTCTGAAATTCAAAATCAGCACTGTGGCTGCTGCAGGGATGCTGATGGTGGGGTTCTGTGCTGGCAGAATCCCTTCCCCCTAATCCTCTTGACATCCATCTCCTCCTGTCTCTCTTGACTGGTCAAGGAAACACAAAGTACTAATTGATTTCACAGCTATTTTACCACTCTGACCATAAATATTTAAGTTCAGCACATCAGGAAATACTCTGTACAAGATAACCACTTTCTGCCTGAGAGAAGCTGCCAGACCTGGGATCCCACCAGTTTAACCTCTGCACATTCCTCAAATTGCACAGTGCAGGAAAATTAACAGTAACTCCAGCCCATTATACACCCAGGTAATAGCAAATGGCAACTTTCCCACTCGGTAAAAAAGGAAAAACATTATTTTGCAGCACACCAAATTGGGGGGTTCACTTTGCTGAAGGCAGCACTGCACTCCCCTGCTTTTCCCCACAGAGCTGGGGCAGGGGACACCAGCGGAGCTGTCCCTGCAGGGTCCTGGCAGCTGTGTGTTCTCTGATCCATCTGTGGGCAGGTCCTGCAGAGGCAGCGTGGGCTCCCCCAGGCCCCACGAGAGCCACCACATTCTTCCCCAAATGCTGCTGAAAAGAGCTTATTCTCCATGTTTGAGTGCAGCCCACTCACAGGATTCCACTCCAGATACCTTCAAGAGTTTATGTAGATTTAGCTCCTTTATCTCCACCCAGCAGGGAATGTGACCGTGCAAATGAATTCTCATTAAAATCTATTAGAAATTTATAAATTTTAGCCCATGGAAACATGGGCTGAAACACCCCTGCAAGTGAAACAGGAACGATCCTTTGAAGTTTACCACAGAACTAGTTAGCAAACTGTCAGTCACAATAATGTCTTCAGAGACAAAAGAGAATCAGCCAAGTAAACAAAATAAAATCAAATCTGTTGGTAAGACAACAGACTAATTTTCTCTCACTGACTGGATATTTTGGTAAAAGGTTTATTTCTTTATATGAAATTTCCAAATAAAGTAAAATAATTTGCTTCGGCATTGACCCACACTGAGCATTCTGGTATTGACAAAATGTTCTTTGGCATTAACTGGCACAAGACAATTGCCACAGAAAGGACACTAATTTGTAATATTGGTTTCATTTATGTTTTGACAGAAGAAAATGAAATACTACTCTGGTTGTTCAGATATCCTGCTGCAAGCAACAGCAAATGGTGAAAATGAAGAGTGTATAATACACAATATTTCACCTGAAAAGCATGAATTAGCAACTGGGAAAAAACCAAAACTGTTTTTCACTCCAGTTTCACAGAGATGACAAAATTCACCTTAGACACTAATTTACTTGTCCATGTATAAATCTCCCCTACTCCAACAAACATTAAATTCCAGCCAGAAATGCTCCAGCCAGAGCTGCCTCTTGCTCAGTACCCAGTGAACAACTGAGTCTCTTGGATCAGGATCCAGCCTCCTGCATCAAATTTGCTGCCAAACAAATCAAGACTCTTGAAAGCTCAGTATGCACAAAGACCAGATTTTAATATTCATATATTTGAATTATATCCAAATCACCACATGTGCTTGTTTTCAATTCTTTAGACCTCAGCTATGGAAATACAAATCACACCCAGAGTCAAAGTCTTAATTCTAAGCTCATATTTATCCCGGTGCCTTAAAGCACAACTGAGCTTCTCATGATCATATTTTCATTTTAGACCCCCTGCATTTGGTTCAGGCTTCAATGTCATTTTCAGTGGCTTGAAAGCTGCACAGGTCATGGCCAAGTCATGGAAAACTCAAGGCAAATTATGGATTTTTTACAACAACTCCACCTAATCTCTCAGCTTTTGGAAGAGGCCTTCAATGACAGGAGCATTCCTGAGGTGAAGAGCAGCAACTTGTGGCACCTGTGCAGAACCTACAAGACATGGTCTGGAGAAGACCACAGTGGTTTTTCAGACAGGTCAGCAAAAAGCTTCAAGACCTCATGAGTCCCTTCCCAAAAACCAGTGAGTGGTTTGTGATTTCCTGAAAATGCCAAATGATCCTGTCAATGAATTTCTGCTGGCAGCTGTGTGAACCTAAGGAGGAATAGATTAAAGCAGCATTGTTTGCTTCCAGTGAAATATTTGGTGATCTCAGCAACAAGCTCAGCAACACCCACAACATTTGTATAACCTCACAAATTGCCAAGTTTAGTATAATTGTATTTCCAGGCCGCAAATTTAAGATCAGAAGTTGGTGAGCCTGTTTTTTTTTTTAAAGTTTTTTGTTAATGAACAAAATCTTATCTCATAAAAAGTTAGTTAGAATTGTGAAGTATTATTGATTAGATTAGATTGCATTAATTCACAGATATATCCAATATACCTGCAGCAGTTAAATGGTGCCATCCATGAGAACCTGGAACCACCCAAAGCCAGTAGTATAAAACGTGGAGAACAATTTCATTTAAGAGACTAAAAGGTTCTTGAAAGGGTCAATATTTACCTCTGGTGCAATGTAGTCTGGAGTGCCACAGAAGGTCCTGGTTGTTACTCCATCTAACATGTGCTCCTTGCACATTCCAAAATCAGCAATTTTAATGTGTCCTTCTGAATCCAACATCACATTATCTAATTTCAGATCTCTGAGGAGAATCACAGTAGTTTAAGGTTAGTGTTTGGGATCAGCTAGGATGAGCTTATTCTGTATAAGGAATATTTGCAGCTATTTGTGGGGGGAGGTTCAGGGTGCACATGTGGGGCAGACTCAGCCTGGAGGGAGCTGGGCAGACATCTAAGAATGACCTTAAAATCCTGGAATGGGTTGGAAGTGACCTTAAAGCCCATCCCATTCCACCCCCTGCCATGGCCAGGAGCACCTTCCACTGTCCCAGGCTGCTCCAAGCCCTGTCCAGCCTGGCCTTGGGCACTGCCAGGGATCCAGGGGCAGTCACAGCTGCTCTGGGCTGGACAGGGAATGAAGAGGTGGCTGTGTCTGACCCCTCACCTGTGACTTTTGAATGTGTCATGTTATTAAAGATCACACAGAAATACAAAACATAAAGTTTTCCGTTTTCAAGAGGTTTTGTTTGAGCGGGGCAGAGCACAGGTGTCAGAAAGCTCAGCTTAAACAGGGCTGAGCTCACCAGCAGCAACACAACAAAAAAAGTTCTGCACTGATGGCTTTCTGTTTTAAAAATACACTGAAATGTTAAAGAAATGGATCATTTTGGGATTTTAAAAATAGTTCAGAAATTACTTATGTCAGATCATACTCACCTATAAATAATCCCTCTGTTATGGAGAAAGAATAACCCAATTGAGATCTCAGCTGCATAGAACCTGTGTGGGGGAAAAAAAAAACTCAACAGATTTCTTATTGCCTCATGATTTGCTTCTGGCAAAATAAACTGCAATTGAGTCATGGTAAAGGATGATAATATAGCAGCATATGAAATATGTAATTTATAGTGTATACATACAGGTGACATAAAAGACATCACTTCAGCTGGACCTTAACAGATACATTTTGAGTATTTGATGATAAAATAATGCAGAATATAAAAGAAAATTTGGAAAATGGTTCCCTGGACCACAAAAAATGGTGCAGCTGGAGCACAGTTTTTTTTTTTTTTTTCCATGAACTCTGCTGCAAAGGTCCTTATCTCTAATCACAGATTGATGAATCCAGGATGCAGCTCAATGTACATTGCAATTCATATGGCATGAAATAATTTGCAGAAATAGTGTTCCTTTATACAGCCTGTTAATAGATTAATTACACGAAGCTAATTAAAATGATTACCATATAAAATATAATTGCTGAATGCAGTTAAGAGGTATAGAACACTGGTGGCTGTTTGAGGCTGGTTGCTGTGGAACCGTGCAAATTACGTGCAAGAGGATTATTTAAAGATGAGATTAATTTTTAGGCTCAGCACAAGGGAGAGGAAGCAACTGAGCTCTGCAACACTCGATCAGAGGTGTTTGTGAACACGTGTGAAGATGCAGCACAGGCAAAAGCTGTCATGAGGCAGCACAGATTCTGTCAAGTGTTGGCAAGTTGCATTAGCTGGGAGTCGAGGATGATCTGACACCACCTCGGTTTGACTCAGCGAGTTGTTAAAATGTTTGTCTGCATCTGAAATACTTCTGTTTAGAAGGCTTCTTGTTTAAAAAATTGCTTAAATCAAAATGAGAAATTATTTTAAAGCAGTTGGTCACCCTTGATTTTAGATTTTCACTGCTAAATGATTTATGGAACACGACCAAGTGGTGATGAGGTATTATAAGGATGGCTAAAATGGTACTGATGGATCTATTCACTCTTCAGTATGGTACAGATATTTTTCAGTTGCTCACTGATGTGCTAGATGTACAACTACCTGAAAAGAATCATGTAGATAAACAACTCCTAATTCCTTATTAACTCCTCACAAATATATCACAGAAATTCTTACAAGCTATATATTGAATTTATCTTGCATAAACTGTTATTTATATTACAGTGCTGACTCTATTTGTACTGCCTTTCTCTATAGCACTAATGCAGACTGTAGTGTTCTGCTCACTGTTTTTTTTTAATATTTGATTTTAAAAGCAACATCAGAATAGGAAGTAACATCTTTAATTTCCTGCTGCCCTGCTTAAATTCTTGTCACTTTTTAAGTAAGCCTCTTGTGCCTTTCTTTGTGCTGCATTTTTGAATAAAGGCACAGCTACCTTTGGTCTGTGTGTTCAAGCAACATTTTTAACCCAAAGTCCAGATTTTGGACCTTAAAAACAAACAAAGGCCAGCCTGGACTTCATCCTGAGCCTGGGAAGAGAAGGAACCAAATCCTCCTACAGTGTAAAATCAAGATGATGATATGATTTAAATAGATGAACACTCACACTGCTTGTGGCTCCTTAAATTTTCCTACTTGCTGGATGTGATACATGAGATCCCCACCATTGACATACTCCATCACAAAATACAGCCGGTCCTGGGGAAAAGTATTAAAGAGGAACATAAATACATTAGAGACGATATTAGATATTCATTGATCAGCCAAAAAGAAAAAAAAAAGTCACTAGCATGTTATTAAAAAGCTTTTAGGATTATTAGGACTGGGAAAAAGTTATAGATCAGGAAATGGAAGCAGAATGTTTTGTTCAACCTTCAAAAGTAAATGATTGATGAGATCTGTCTGGTTTTGCCAATTTTAGTGCCATGTTTTACAGATTATTTGTCTCCCATGGTTTCAAGAATTATTCAAATATAGCTCAGTCTGAAAAATCTGTCTCTAAAAATAAATGAAAAAAAAAATCAAAGATGGTGAAAAATTCCAATTTGCTTTGGGGCCATTTCTGATTGTTCCTAGTAAGTTTTCCTTTGGAAGACAGTGTGGATGTGGCACTTGAGGACATGGTTTCATGGGGAATGTGGGCTGATGGTTGGACTTGGTGATCTTAGAGGACTTTCCCAGCCTCAGTAATTCCATAACTCCATGTCATCCAAGGGGTTGGCACAGTGACACTGAGCCATCAGATCCATCCTCAAATGTGCCACTGGGAGATGTTTTGCAATGTGATGGGCAAATATCTGCTTCACATATTTATAAGGAAAGAAGAAAAAAGCCCCTCAGTGTCACCCAGAAGTGACAGAAAACGAAATTAAATCCACTGACACTGATTCATGACTAATAACCTCAAGACATAATAACAGCCATTAAGACTTTTCAAGTACTATCCTCAGAGCTTTAAAAATATTTGGGAACCTTTGGGAATCTGGGCTTGAGGCTCTTACTTAGCAAAGCACATATAATTACATTTAGGAATTGCCAGGCTGGTCTGCTCGAAAAACTGCATGAAACAAAATCTTTCAAATGATTTTTTTATATTTGAGATACAAGGAGTAATTTCATGTGGCATTTCTTCACCATTTTCTACATGCAGAGGCTACCATACATGGGTTGGATGATAATAAATGTTACTGAAGTGATAAAATCCACAACCACAGAGCCTGGGGAATACTGGGGTGGCAAGAAAGACAGAGCTCACGTACAACTGTCTGGAAACAAGAGTGGAGCTGTGTCAGGAATGGGGGCTTATCCTGCAGTGCCAGGACTCGTTTTTCAACCATGGTGCACTCCACATCATCATCCTGGATCACCACGTCCTTTTTCAGGATTTTGATTGCATAGAGCTCCTCTGTGCCCTTTCTGTCTGCCAGCATCACCTGCAGGAAAAAAAACCAGCAGCGTGAAAATCCCCCAGGCCAGGGAGGGAAGGTCACTCAGATTGATGCCTTAAGTTTTATCTTTCCTGTATTTCAGGTTCTGTGCTGCCCAGGGGTGCAGCTCTGAGCTCACAGGCAGT
>JBBMKD010000054.1:3018248-3051857 GCA_037834095.1 Argya squamiceps | reverse complement strand
ACTGATCCAAGGGTCACACCTGGTGACCCTTTGTCCATTTTGGGACCATTTGGGGCCCACCTTGGGTGTAGCCCTGGTCAGGCCCTGTCCTGCCTAGAGGCCCTTCAATAAATATAACTTTATTTTCTAGCTCTGTCCAGTCTCTGTTTCAGGTCAACCTTCCCAAGGCATCAAGATGCCTGAAGATTTAGAGAGATGGCAAGCCAGTTTTCCTTTAATTTGTATAGACAAATTTGATCAAAACTCCAAAATCATGATCACTGCACATTTCAGACAGTCTGTGCCCAAACCTGCTGGTTGATTGTGGACTCGTTGCTGAAGGGCTGATAAAATGTTAAGTCCCAGGAGACTCCTTCAGTAAAGGGCACTTTATCACCTGAGTTTTGTTCAAACAGGCAGAAAAATAGCAGTCTGTTCTCTCAACTATTGGATTTCTAATATATATACACACTATTCCTGTTTTTTTCCAATATTCACCCTTACCAATGTTGGTGACTTCCAGAACTGGCAGAGTGACCTAGGTATTAAAGCCAGAAAAGTAGACATAATTTCCTTGAAACCGTCAAGAAGTGAGGATCTGAAAGTCAACAATGAGTTCCCATCTTGCCCAACAGTCGGAGTTTTTACAGTTATTTTTATTTTTTCAAGAAAACTGCCAATCAGGATGTAAGTCTGATAGGCCTTGGGGGGAATGCCCCTACTCCCTTTTAAGAAATCCTTCCTCAAAAATGCACATCCTTTTGACTCTGGATTTTACTTCTCAGAGAGCTGTTTATTCATTCTTCCTCAAGGAGAAGAAAAAAAAACGAAGAAAAGGAATGTGAGTGGATTAATTCTGAAGAATTCCTACCTTCCCAAAGCTCCCTTTTCCAAGAACCATGAGAAAGTTGAAATCTGTCAGCTTCACCCTGTCCAGATTGTTGGATGGCACACTTGAGTTCTTGTCTTCTGTTGAAGTAATGACTTTGTTACCAGCTGGCCCAAGTTTGGCTTTCTGAAGAACATACACACACATACACACACAAAAACAGCAAAGTGAGAACTGCCTGTTCCCCTGGCAGGAGGGATCTCTGGGGGGATGTTAGAACTGGAAATGGCCAAGTCTGAGGTGGCATTCCCAGGTGAAAGGCTGCATAACAAAATATGCAGACACACCTTCAAAGACTCATTCCAGCAATACTTTCGATATTATTGAGGGAATTAAAGTGGAAAACTGTGTTCATGTATAACCAGATAAAGCAGATGTGTTTATCCGGTTAAAAGAGCAAAACCAAAGCAAAGCCCAGAAACAAAATAAAAAAATGATCATTTACTTTCATGCCAAAAGCAGCTTAAATGGTGCTTTTGTTCTGAAAGGGAAAGAAAAGAGGCTATCCAAAAATACCATGGTGTAATCTACATTAGGTATTTTAGGATATAAACAACCTCTTCAAAACATTCTCATTTAAAATGGAATTCTTCAAATCACTGCATAGCAAGAGTTAAGAAAATTTTGACATGCACTACGAAAAAGAACCTGCATTAAAAAATCCCACAACACATGAGAATTAATGCAGATGAACATGGCCACTTTCAAACCAGCAGTACAATCAACTTTGATTTTCAATCAAGGGTTGATCTGGAAAAGGGAAGAGGGGGAATGTTACAGACAAGGGCTCTGCCTTGGCCAGACACCCTGGTTTACAGGAGGCTGCAAGTCTCAGCATTTCACATGAGACACCATGGCATGGCTCAAGTAAGCTGCATTTCAAATCTTAGAGTTAATAGAAGAGAAAAAAGTAAGACTCACCAAAAGATAATGCAGGCTACCAGATAATATCCTTTTTTTTTTTTCCCTCAAAATAATCCCATATACCAGCAGAAGCAAAGCCAATAAGGTTTAATAATTCTTTGGGATATAAGTGCTTTCCCCATCTGTCTGGTGTGTTGGTCTAGTTAATAACCTCTAATGTGGTTAATTTATTTTTTTGCCAGTGATGTATGTTTGATAATTCAGGATAACTACTCTTCTCTCTGCTTCACAAAAGGACAATATTTGTATATTATCCCTCTTTTACAGATAAAGAAAATTATGGAAATGGAGTTTTATTCAAATCACACAATACCTCCCTTTAAAAGCCATGCCTGGCATACACCTTTGGCACTGGAAACTGGGGGTTACAAACTTTCCCCTCCCCAGAGGAGTTTAAAAACATAAAATTGAGAGGCACTCGATTCGCAGACTCCATCTACTCTTGCAGTAATGTCAGATAATCTTCTGACAAAATAACCTCCTCCCACTTGAAAACCATATTCAGCTTGGATGACTCTTCCTGCAACTTTATAAGTGCAGAACATCTTATGCCCTGCCACAGGGATATGAATTCTGCAAGTTTAGATCTCTTTATTAAAAAACTTGTAATACAGCTTAGAATGGGGAATTTCTTCCACAGCAATGTTATGACTTGCTTGCATGAAAGCAGCAATTGGAGATGCTGATCAGGATCAAGTGCTGTGCAAACATTTAGGGAGAGCCAGTCCTGGATGATTAAATCCCTGAGTGTGCAAGGGATGTTCCCAGGGCAGATCTGGCTGCTGGGACAAATCTGTGCTGGACCTCTTTGGCAGCACAAAGCTCCTTTTGAGGCCACACAAGATTGAGCCATAAGCAGAACAAAAGAAAAAAACCCCAAATCCCAGTATCCATTATTTGTACAAGATAAAGACGTGGCTCAAGGGAGCAGCCTTGCTGGCCGTGCCTTTTGTGATGCTCCTACAAATGGGATCTCAGATAAAGATCTTGCTTTTCTGATGCACAAAGCAATTTCAATATCCTCCTTTTCACTGAGAAATGGAGATCCAAATCAGGCCCTGAATGAAAAGCACCAGCTTTATTTCTTACACTTTAAACCCACTGGGCAGACTGTTGGCAGCTTGTTCGAAAAGTGCATAACTCGAAACAAAAAAATCAAATTTTGTTCCAAGGTAATTTGTTTTTTTTGTGGTTTTTTTTTTGGGTACAAACCTGCCAACCAGGTGGGGAGCGCTCTCTGCAGCATTGCAATCCCAGGCTCTGAGGTTTCCAGCACTTTTTCCATAAAAAAGCATGGCAGGTTCACCAGCAGGCTCCTGTGCCTGCTGCTGGCTCCAGAGCTGGAGGCACTGCACTCACTCCGAGTCAACACGGGCTGGAATTGTCAGAACCTGAAGGCAGGATCTTAAAATAATATTTGAGAACCCAGCCAAGGCCTCTCTGCATCCTCTGAGCTCTGAGATTCAATGAGCAACAGACATGCTCCTCTCACTCCCATTTTTTTTTCAGCTTTTTTTAAATTAGATGTCACTCTCAGTTTGAGAATCTCTTTTTGCAGATGACAGATTTTTGAGGAGAACACAGGGTTCCTCCTGTGTGCTCAGGTGGGCTCTGAGCTGCCTGACCCAGGCAGGAGGTGAACAGGGCAGGAATTCATTGATGTGAGTGACCTGTGCCCGTGGGAAGGTGACAATCCTGGTCCTCCCCTGGCTCAGCTGCCATGGGAGGGGTAAAGAGAAAATCCTGCTGCAAACCAGCTGGAAAAACCAGGGACGGGGCAGCCAGGGAGTGCTGAGGAACAACCAGACTGATTCCAAGGAAGCACATAGCCCCAAAGCAGGAACTCATGAAATTACCAAAACCTTATCAAAGTCCTTATTTCCCATCACCTCGGCCAGCCACCATCCTTTCAGAAGCATGCAAAAAACCCTTTTTCACATTTGGCATGTGAACTCCTGTTACTGTTTTTTGGCTTAAGGTCCTAGTGGAAATAGAGTGGGAATTTCAAGACATTTCACTGAGCTCTATCATGAGTTTTAGATCTGAAACACCTTGGCTGCAGCAGACAGAAAATGCCAGGCAGCCAATATCCTCTTCCAGACTGCCAGAGCAAAACCAATTTTGCAGCTACTGAAAGGACGTAAACTCAAATTATTCCTAAAAGCTTATTGGAAGAGATTGATATTTTGCCTTTCCTACCATGACTAAAATTGAAAATTGCAGAATCCTATTTGAACCCTCCTTTATTTTATGGATATTAAAACTTGCTGAAGTTGTAGACAGCATTTCAGGCCCTGGATTAATTTTCTATCCACATTCCAACTCCTTGGCTTATTATCTTGGCTAAAACCACAGTATTGTTACAACGAAGCCAGCTTGCAGCAAACCAACCAGGAAAACAGAATGTTAAAGATAAATTAGTCTGCACTGGTAGCAGGAAAGTTAATCTAAAAAGAAAACAAGACATGCACATCATCTTACTTCCTCTGCTTTGGACGCACCTTATCTCGGCCAGTTCTTTTACCCTGAAACCACAGGTGAGACATATCTTATATATTCAGCCCAAACTCACTTCTCCACGGAGTGTTAAGAAATTACAGTGTGCTACACTGGAGGGACTCTGGGAATTTGGTAGGTGCTTTTTGGATATCTCAGGTTTTGCAGTAAAAATGCTTTGGATTTCTTTTTAATCTAGGAGTAACAATTGTGCTTTTAATTAAACAAGAAAAAAGTTATTCAAAACTTGATAAGTGTGATGCAAAGAAGAAACAGAAGTGATGTAGGGAATAGTAATTCTTTATTCTTTATGGTAATTGCAGAAATTTTGGATGATTCTTTTCAAAACTTTCTGATTTTTCCTTGTGAAGAAAATCAAATATGACAAAACAATAAATCTGAATGTTGGATCTTCTGCCCTCCGTGTATATCTGTGGTAGAGAATCTCAGGAATTACAGAACAAAAAGACTGAATTGGTCATTTTCCACATTAGCCAATAATAAAGTTGTGAGGATTTAAAAAAATATATACAAAATTCCCTTTCCTACTCCCAATCTCTTCAGGGCAATGAGTCTCCTTACAAGACGTCAGTGCTTTAACACCTTGTACTGTTCTCCTCCACTGCTTCTCCTCTGCTGCTGTTTGCAACAGTCAGCTGGGTGAGATTGGCTTTGTTCCCACATGGGAAAGGAACACAGGATCCAAACCTGCCCAAACTTGCAGCCATCCCCTCCCAGCCCCCAAGCACAGGAGGGAGAAATCCACACCCTCTCCCATGGTCAGATATCCAAGCAAACACCAAGCTCTGTGAGAAGCTCACTAGAGGATGTGTTCCTCGGTTGTCAGGGAAACTCACTCCCAGCGAGTTCCCAGATGCCAGCAGGATCATCCCTGGCACCACATTATCAAGAGGAAAAAGTGATAAATGAAGAAACATTTAACGACAATGCTGAACTCCCACCACATGAGCAGAGCGCTGTGTGGAGAGCCACAGTCCATCCTTTGTTTATTGGCCCCACCAACACCTGGCAGGGAGGTAAATCCAGAGCTCTGCTCCCAGATGAGTCTTCTGGATTCTCCCAGCTCTGCTCCACATGGATGGCAGCATTCCCTCCCCATCTTTACAGGTTCCACCCACCCCCTGCTCTGCCCGTGCAGTGGCTGCCAACAGTGAATGCAGGATGGAGCAGGAGTGTGGTGCTCTCTGCTCTGTCCCAAACCCCACAGCTCCAGCACGAGGCTCAGCAGCCCAAGGACAGACTGCACAGGGCTTGGCTCAGTCACAGAATCACTCAACAGTCTGGGCTGGAATGCACCTAAAAGATATCTCATTCCACCCCCTGCCCTGGGCAGGGACATCTTCCACTGTCCCAGAGTGCTCCAAGCCCTGTCCCAACCTGGCCTTGGATACTTCCAGGGATCCATGGGCAGCCACAGCTTCTCTGGACAACCTATCTCAGGTCCCAGGAATTGAGATTTGTGGAGAAGGATTGTCTCCTTGCCACGACTTAATCCTTCTAAACATTCTAACACAATCCCTACTTCTCATGTGGCAAAAGGTTCTCAGCAGTTCTTTGCTAGACCCCCATCCTCAGATGTCCCTGTGGGGAGGAATCAGCCATCCCACATGGCCACACCTGGAGCCAAGGCTTCTGCTCCTAATTCCTGAATTAACCCAAAGCCATTGCAGGTAACACTCTGCATATCACTCAGAAAAATGGTAAAATGGATGGTGAGAACTGAGGATGGAACAGCCTGGACAGTAGAATTTCAGCCCAGGGGATTGCAGGTGTGAAATGAATGCTCAGTTCTGCCTGTCACTACCTGGACCCTGCACAAGGAACATCAGAGCAGCTCAGATCTCAGACAAACCTTAGAAGGTGTCACTGACAGAACCAGCAAAGCTCACAGTAAGGATGGAAAAACAGAAATAACAATGATTTATCCAAGTCTCAAGGAAGGACCCATTCAGGTTTCCAGTCATGTACACACGAAGTGGGGACTTTGATCAATGTGTTGAGCCATTAGCAAGCCTTTAATAAAGCAAATAAATCCAATAAATTTCGAGTCAAAATCTGGAAGAAAAGCCCTCCCATTCAGTGAAATGTTCTCTGTCATTGTGGCAGCTTGTTTCTTACATTATTGCATTTCCAATTCCATGTAATTATAGATGCTATGATAGACTATCAATTTCCTACTTTCTACAACTTAATTACCAGGATGCTGAGAATTTGAAATGAGAGGAGTCCATTCCTAAGCCCCAGCAAGACCTAATGTTTCACCAAAAGGAGGTTTTGTCTTCATGCCATAACCTAAGGCCAGTTTATAATTCATCAGCGAGTTTTGTTGGAAACCAGGGAGGTGCCCAGTACCAGGGACACCATCAAGGATTCATGAGGTTCACACATGGATTTCAGCCATTCCTTGGTGAATTTACACTGCAGCAACACTTCTCTGCAGCAAGGGGAGCACTGAAGAGATGTAAATAACTAAAAAGCTGTTTATCAGCACCCTGAGATTCATCTTCATGATGACAGTGTCACTATGGCGAACTAAGATGTAATTAGTAAAAAATGCAATGTATCATTTTTCTTTCAATGGCTAAAATAGTTATTGAAAAAAGAGCTGGGGAAAAATTCACAGCATTCTCACTGCTGGCAAAAAGGCACGAGGGCAAATGGGATGTTTCATAAAGACAGAAATGAGGTGGGTGATAAAACTCTACCTGGGACTTCAACACCAACTATTTTATAGTCTTCAGTTTACTTTTCCCTTCATTTCCTGTCCTCCTCCTCTTAAAATTGTTTCATATGTACCCTGTTAATTACCAACAGTAAATTTATTGAAAGGATTTGCCTGCAACAAATATTGGTGCTGTATATGAAAAGGATTAAAAATGCCTTTTTGCAGAAATCATGTCCAAGGACACGGGAACCCCAGTCCTGAAGCCACCAAAGTGCTGGGCCGAGCAATCCTGAGGTGAGCAGAGCAGTACCTGCTTTTACACCTGCAATTATAAAATATTTTGATTAGAGGGGAAATTCTCATCAGTGCCAGTTACTAAACCTGAATAAAGAGCTGTGTGAAAAATGTTATACTGGATTTTGGTGAAATTGTGGTTTAAATTAAGGGGTTTGTATTTTCTAAGTATATATATAGATAAGCAATGTGGATGATTTCATTCTTTTCAGGCATTTTGCAGGAGCCAACTCAGCTCTGGGAGCTTTTCCCTGTTCTTTGCTGACCTCTTGTGGTTTCTCACTCTGAGGAGAAGTTATTTTCTCAACCTCAACTTTACTTAGGATAAAGAAAAAAAGGGAATCTGAAAGGACAAGACAACAGTTTAATTAATATATCATGGAGCTCCTCAACAAACCTTTTTTTGTGGGGTTTATAACATTTCCTATTCAATTCTTTTTCTTTTTTTTTTTTTTTCTGTCTTGCTGGATAGAAGTTAGAACCGTGTGAAGTACCTGAACACACAATCTCTAGAATATTCCTAAGTGTGCCAGGCACAAGGTGAAGGTGACCATATTCCCTAGAAAATGGAGACAGGGAAGCCAAATGACTCTGAAGGACATTGGAAAAGGGATGGATCTATCCTCAGACAGGAATTTCAGGGGATATTGCCCTGGACAAAAATGTCTGTCAGTGTGAGCTGTGAAATCCAGAGAGGGAAGAGTTTCCAGTTCCCCATTTGGCACTGTCAACATGTTTAATCTGTTTAATAATCCTGCAGCCACCTGAGTCCACTTTGTTTCCTGCCTTTATTGCCAAACACTCTCTCCCCTGCAACAGAGCAGTGCCTAACGAGATGAAATGTAATTAAAGAGGCTGCCTAGGAATAATATTCAAGAATTCTTGTAGAAGTATCCTGTGGTGGTGGTAATAAAAATCCCCAAAAGCAAATAGGATGCTACAACAGCAAACCCCTAAGTGCCAAAAGAAGAATTGCTTTTCTATATGCTCCTCCATTCTTTAATTATGCAAATTACTGCTAGTTTTCAATAATAAAAAAACCTAGAGTGTGGAATTTGCTTTTAAGCATAAACTTACTTCAATAAGGGAAAAAATAAATTAAAATTCTGTTCTAAAAGAATTTTTAAGGACTTCAGTTCCCCCTGATCTTAGAGCAAATCCCTGCAATCAAACCCCACCAGCCACACAAAGCTGCAGACCAGGACTGACTTTAAAACCTTGGGATTCTGTATCCAAATCTTAATGTGCTCTGAAATGATTTTTTTCTCTCTCTCTCTCTCTCTCTCATACACACACATATATGAAGGTGTTTTCTGCATGATGTTGAAAGATAATCTATTTAAACACACACTTTGCAGTGGCACAAAAGCAGGATAGGAGTGTGGCCCCTCCCAGTGTCTGATTATTCCATAAACAAGTATTCACAAATCTCCCATTTGCTGAGACATTATAAATTAATTTTTGTACATTTCCTGGTCCCTAGCTCAGAACTGCTGTGTTGTCCTCAGGAATGCAGCCCTCCCTCCTTCACTTGCTCCTGCTGCTTCCTCTCAGTTCCAACCCTGGAACCCTGGGCATGAAACCTCCCCAGCAGCCCCACATGAGGTGATTCCCAGAGGTCATTCCCAAAGATGCTCCTGGCACAGGGATCTCCTGGATCCTGTTCCCCCCCAGGGATGCTCCTGAGCTGAGCTCAGTGCTCAGCCTCACTGCCAGCAGCAGAGGAATGGGGATTTGAGGTGATCTAGTGAGAAAAGACAGAAAATACACAGGAAGAGTTTTTTCCATGAAAACCCCTGAATTCCAGAGTGTCCCCATAGAAACAGAGTGGCAGCTTTCTCTGATGGAATTCATGTTTATAATCCACCAGGACTAAACATGAATTTTGCCTGTGAAGCAGCAGCTGTGGGAAACCCTTCAGTGCTTTTTTTGGGTGCACCCCTATGGTAGAAACATGAATTAACCAAGGACTTTTGTCAGCTTAAATCAGTGCTCTTCAAGGCCTGGATTTTACAACGAGGTGACAAAACTTCCTATTTATGCCAGATGCATTTTATCAAGGTGACTTTTGCTCTGGTTTAAAAATGCATTTAAGCAGAGATGCTTCCAACTTCCCAGCATAAAACAAGTTTCACCAATGAAACCACCATGTGATTTTATTTTCAGATATGAAGAGTTGTAAAGGATTGAGGAAGGGCAGTTCTCTTCTGTACAGGCTTTGCTGAGATAAAAAATCAAGGTTAAGAAAAGTGATTAATTTGATTTTTCTGGTTCAATGTTAGAACATTTGTTAAAATTATACATTAATAATATAAACAACTCTTAAATATAACGTTTGTTTTTAAATTAAGTATTTTAAGCCTTGAGTGATAATGTAAATTGCTCCAGGTAAACTTCAGTTGTAAAAATACTATTTAAAGATCATAATGGCTTCAATAATCTTAGAGTCTTAGAATAATTTACAACACAGGAACTTCAAATTTTCATTTAAATGGTAACTTAACCAATGTATGAAACTGCAAGTGTGGTTTGTGCCAGTGGCTCTGGCCCTAATAAAGCAAAATAATTTGTTAGAGATACATGCAAATATAAACAAAGCACATGTATGCTCTCAATGCTGAGATGTAGCTTTCATGGCAGTAATTCAGTGATGTGGAGAGTAGTGAAAGGAGCAAAATGAGAAATAAACAGGTGAATTTCAGGTATCAGAGCATCTGTGCACATGGGTAATATCTCTTACAATACAGCATACTCCAAAAAACATCCAGCAATAGATGTACCATGTTAAATCATCAAACATGCATGCTCTATTATCTAAATTGATCTATTTAAATATACAGTGACCATGAGCATTATTTTATCTGTGATAGTTACTTAAAGTTCCACAAATGTCTTTCAAATTAAAGATGCACCTTTTTCCATTTTCCATGAGAAGGTGGCATTAATTTATCTAATTCCTCCAAAAAGAAAAGCATACTGCATCTGCTCAGGTTTCATCACTCATTTTTTGTAGTAAAATTCTAATCTGGGGATCACTTTATAACAAATTGTGAAAGATGCGTACTCCAATTTTAAATTTTTAAAAATCATTTAGAAAAGCTTGAAGTGGAAAAAAAAACAAGTGCATCCTTAAAAGATGGTGAGAATGAAATAAAACTCAATAAACTTCAGATGCTGGTAAAGGGGGTTGTGTGTAGGAGAACACCGAGGAGAAAACTACCTTGAAGAAGTGGATATTTACATGACAGTCCTGGAAGAGACAGGAGAGGGAGAAACACTGCGTGGTTAGTAACGGGCTGGCACAGCACAGCAACCACAATTAGTAGCAGAAATAAACAAATACAGACACAGCAGCAGCGGGAATACAGAAATGGACACGTCTGTTAAGCACAGAGAAAAAACCCAGGACAAATAAATTGGTGTTAATTCCCCCAGCAGGGCAAGGAGCACAGGCAGGGGCTGTGCTGCTCCTTGCTGTGACCTGAGCTCACAAACACACAGCCCATGCATGGAACACCTCCAGATGTGCACAGCTGGGCAGCAGCACTCGGGGCTCTCACCCCTAAAGGACTTCGACAGGGGTGACAGCACACAAGGGATTTGGGATCTTGCATTTTGCTTTGTTTTCCAACACACATTTTACCTTTATATAAGGGACGAGGAAATCCCTGCTACCAACAGGATTTTTTATATTCCTCACCTCAAATCACAACCCACTGAGAAAAGCCTGAAGGAAATCAGCAGCTGATGCAAACTGAAAGCAGAGATTTATGCCATCTAGTTAAGAAAATTCAAGTTCTCCAGTTTGAGCCGTGGTGAGTGGATGGGAAACCTCCAGACAACTGCATATGGGAATTCCCCTTGCCAAACTATAGTACAGAACAGATGGAGTCATCTAACAGCATCTCTATAATGCTGCAAACTATTCTCTAATGATTAAATATGCACAATTTAAAAATAGGAATGAGTGCCATGGCCAAAAAAAGCAGCTCTTCTTTTTATATCTCTATATGCATAATGAGTGTGGATTGATGTGCCAGTGATATTTTGGCTGGTCATGATTTCAGTGTGGCTTAGTTTCTGTTTCCTGAAAAGTAAATTTAATCTTGTCATTTGCAATCTGAAGTGTCAGCAGTGTTATTTCTCTTTTCCATGTCCCCTTTCCTGACCTGCCTGAAGCTTCAAAGTGGGAATGCATATTGGTTAGAGACAGATATGGAAGAGACCGTATCTTTTATTTATTTAAAAAAAAAGAAGAGTGAAGTAACTGCAGCATAACAGCTCTGGGGCAAAACATCACCATCCTTCAAAGATGTAAAAGTAGTATTTCCTTCACAGCCCTTGTAACACTTTACAGAGACCTAACTCACAAATTAACAAAATCACAAGCTCCTTTACAGTTCGTCTGGGGATTTTGTAGTTGTTTGTTTGTTTGGGGTGAGGTTTTTGAATAAAAACAGATTTCGTTAGAAAACTCACTGGGTTCTTAAGAAGCCACTGAAACAGTCCCTGGAGAATCTGCTATGGCCCTGGCTATGCAACTGCAACTTTTCTACCCAGCCTCCAGCTCAGAATAAAGACAGCCCTAGGATGTCCTGACCATTGATTCAAGGAAATATAATGTCCTTTTAACCTTAAGTTTTTGTGAATATCAGAAAAATGCCAGATTAAGAAAGTTCTGGCCTTCTCTTTTCTAATGAAACAGACAGAAAGGGCTTTTAAAAAATTAAGAGGAGTGGTAAAGATCTAAGAAATGCAGGGCCTGCACTGAAAAAATCTGATGTACTGATGTTCAGAAAAGAAAGTATAAAAAAATGAAAGAGGTTTTTCAGCATTAGACTGTAACAGCAAAAAAACCCAGAGAGTTTTAGTTGTGCCTTGATTTCTGGGGACACTTTAAGGTCCTGTTTAACACCAGCTGTGCTGCCACAAGGAGAGACCTGAAGGTGTAAATCCACATTAGCTCTGTGTGCACAGACACACAGCCTGAGGCTTCTGGGTTGTAAAATCGGGTCTGCACAAGGATTAACACACAAGTTTGGTCAAACAAAGTGCTGCCCTGCATCCTGGAAGAGCTTAGGAGCAGAAATATCTCTCAGACCCTGCATCACTGGAGAGGCTCCAGGTATTTATAACCAAGCCTGATGGCCAAGCTCCACATCCATCCTGTTATCTTTAAAATGATAAGGCATTTTAGAAGACATTTTCTTTAGGATCATAATAATGATAAGGCATTTTAGAGGACATTTTCTTTGGGATCATAATGATAGTTCTGTTCAGAAGCACTGAGAGGCCACCAAAATGTCACCACTGACCGATCACTTCCAGTGCTCAGACACAACATCCCCCTGCTCTCAGCTGTGCTCCCTCTCCTCATGTTCTGGGCTGCAAAAAGAAACTCCCTCAGCAATTCCATGGTCAAAGCAGCTGGGATCTCTCACACAAACAGGACTCAAAGCCAGGGGTGTGGATGTTTGTCCCCTCCCAGGGTCCAGGGACAGTCCCTGTGGTGGGACGGAGTTGGAGCTCTCAGAAATTAAGAGGAGGATTTTGTTCCTGTCAAAGCCACCCAGAGAGCTGCACTAAAGGAAATCATTAGAACAAAAGAACACATCTGACATGTGAAGAGTGTGCACCAGGAGGACCATTGCGTGTCTTCCCAGAGATGCTCTAAAATGAGGATTTTATGAGCAGAATCCCATTCCCTCACCACAATGTGCTTGGATCACTGCAATTGCCAGAGCTGGGTGTAGTGGCTGAGCTTGCTCCCATCACCAACACACCTCGTGCTCAGTAAATGTGTCCATGGGTAAGGATTATGGCTGCTCTGTTCTTTGTTTAATTAAAAAAATCCTTTATATGGACCATAACAGCTGCTTTATTTTTTAATAACATTTCCCAGTGCTGGTGATGTGGAAAGAAGAAGGGGAGAGATCATGGAACAATTCACCAGCATACTTTTAAACCAGTATTATTCTATTGTTATTCTAAGGTGATATTTAAATATCAAGAAGTGCTTTACTAAGCAGGAAAAGTAAAAAGGGCTTGACCAAACTCAAATAATTCCCCACAATGGAAGTTTTAGAATTTGCACATTTCTTTCCCCCAAATTCAGGAAAAAAGGAATTATGCTCAAAATGGCAAAGGCATCTTACTAATCAAATCACAACCAGGTAACAAAAAATACCAGAAGGTTGTATTATTTCAATATTCTGCTTTTTTCTTTGACTAGAAAAGTGTTGGAAGTAGAGAATAAGTACATAACAAAGAGTAGATGCTGCAGTTAGAAGATCTCCTTGTTTGGGCCCATGGAAGCACCTGGGACTGTTGGGAGTTCCCATGGCAACTTCAGCACGGACAGTTACAGAGCAGCCACAATTATCCTGAATGTGCCTGGTGAGAAGGGAATTTTCATTTTGAGATGCCCACAAATAATGCCATTCCAGAGAGAAAATCCACAACTAAAGGTTAAAACCAACTGAAAAATAGTGACAGATTTTATCCTGCCTCCACTTCCTCCAGGAGTATATTTTTATCTCTAAATATTAATAATGATGTATCATGTATAAATCACTGAGGACAGATTTGATCACACTGCTAAATGAGCAGATAATAGATTTGTGAGTTTTAGTGAGAGGTGAGATCCAGAATTACGTAGATTGAATGAAATCTGTTGTATAGAAAATACTGCATTGCACCTCTGCATAATGCACTTCAATTTCTATATACTCATATGGATTATACATAGAATATAATAAGAAAACTCCTTGCAATAAAATATAAAAGGTTAAAAAAGCACCAGCATTCTTTTCCAAATTTGGTCCCATTTGTTGGATAGGATCCATTCCGGGCAAAGGTTGGGTGTTAATTTTTCAGCTGATTCAGATGAACTTTAGTCAAAAGGGCAAAGTCAATTTTCAGAACATCTTAGAATTTTCAAGTTTAGAAAGTTGTTTCAGAAATTCTCCGTCTATTGGCTCTGTGGTCTTTTCTAAGCTGAAAATAATCTTATTTTTTCTTAATATGAAACAATGACATGCTAATCCTAAAGTTTCTCTACTCTTGCATAGCTTAGGTTTGTATACAGCCCTTTGCTCTGAAGGTCACCATTATTTATTTTAAATATTTGATATAAGTAATGCAATATTTTTGTGGAAATTGTTGTCGTTTAGTGCTCAAAGTTAAATCAGTGTACCTTGGCTACCCATCACATGGTCATATATCAAACAATAGACCAAACACTACACGTGCAGACTGGACTGGGAAGAGCTCTGGAGTTACTCCTTCCATAAACTGATAAATGGGAACTGATAAACTGATAAATGGTGACCCAGTGCGAGCCCTTGGCCCATCTATATTTTTAATCTCCTGACAAATTCACTCCCCCAGGAAAGTGACAGTCAAGACCTGCAATCTTCTTCCTGCAAGGCTCCAATGCTGATTTTAGAGCAGTGGAAATATTTATTTAGATGATGTCATTAAATCACAAATAGCAGCATTTTTCTCAGTGCTGTCTACTTGTTCCTTATTACAGGGCACTGAAAATAAAATGCCTGTGCAAGCCAGGATATAAATGATAACAGGAATAAAGGAAAAGATGATCAGAGTCAGCACCACTTCTGTGCCATACCAGAATAGCTAATAAGTGAAACACCACCATTCAGACATCTGTGCTGTGAATTTTTAGAAGTGATGTCCCGTTAAACCAAGGAACAATATTCCATGGAGGGAATATTCTGCTACCCTCAGCTCCTTCTCAGAATGATAAACTTTGAGACAGGGTAAGAGGGTGAACCCAAACCCTTCAGCCATGGAACACCACATTCCACCAGCCTTGGCCTCCTTACACTTACAGGGTTTGTTCAGCTACCAAGACTCTCATTTATCATCACTACCAAGTTTTAAAACTCTTCATTGCCCAGCTTGGGAAATTGCAACTACTGGAGACACTGTGTGCCTACTGAAGACCCATTCCCTCCCCTGGATTAATTCAGTCACTCAAACTGCACCAAGCAGGCTAACACAGAGCAGGGAGAGCCTCCAATACACAGTGCTGAGGCTGAACTAATTAGACTTTGAGACAGACTAATTATTTCTGAGGCAGAACTGCCCCTTGGTGAAGCTGCTGTCTCTGGGACCAGGTCCAGTAGTTCTACACAAATCCTCTCAGGATTTCTACTCCACTTCATTGCAGGACATGGATAAACCCTGACTGTTCCTCCTGCAACCAAAGTATTTACAGCAGGATTAAGAATCAACCTCAGAGACTGTAAATTCAACATGCAAACACACTGCATGTAATATCTGACATTTTTAAGCAGACCATTTTAGTGACTTGTCCCTGTGCTGTCTCTGACCTGAGGAAAAACAGGTAAATTTTTATACCTATATCAGCAATCTATAAATATCCACCCAATTCCAGACTCTGCATAATGCAAAGGAACAAGGACAGAATTGCTTTTGAAACTATTCTTTCTAGGGAGGATAAAAAATAAAAAAATGATCTTGAATAGCAAATGACCTAGTGCAGCAAAATGAAATCACACTGGTCAGATCACAACTGTAAAGAAAGGAAAATGGAATGGAGGCTCAAATACTTCTCAAATGTGTAACAAAAATCATAGTTCATGCTGCAGACATGGGTGGGAGCTGATCCAAATGCGTTCAGAAGAAATTGGTGCACCTTTTCTTTTTCCTTCTTGAAAGTTGAACATGTGCCGTTTTTTCCTCACTTTCGTGGGTTTACCCATCTTTTATAATAACAATGGAGAATTCTGCCTGATGGTGAACATAGAAAATTGCCATTTCAGGTTGAAAGGAACAGGCAGCTTTGTTTATGCACAACAGGTACATTCATTATGTTTTGGATAAACAGCTTGGCCAAGGTTGTGAACAGTGCAGGTTGGAATATCTCCAGCTCATGGCTGCGTGTGCAGCTGGGAGAACAGGCAGGGGAGAGGAGCTGGAGCAGCAAACCCCTCCCAGCCCAGGCCATACCTGTCCTGCTCCTGGCCTCAAGTATTTGGTGGTAATTCTGGCTGTGGTTGTCAGTCTGATCACGAACAAAAAAACTCCTTTGGGTGGCACATGAGACCGTTCTTTTGGCTACCAACTTCTCCAGCTGACACCACAGGAGGTAAGACACTGCAGAAAGCACCACTTTGCTCTGGATTTTGTTTTTTGTACATAACCAGCAATACCTCTGATCCTTAAACAAACATCAACATCCTTCCCCATACTACAGAGATCAGAATTTCACATAAAAACCTTCTGCAAAAACTTCAAAGCTCCAAAGTGTGAACATTGAAAGTATTTTCTTAAAACACCCCAAGTTACAGTGGGAAACATTCAAAGCATTAAATTACCATTGATTCTGAGAATTTCATTTGTCAAATAATACAGATATCAGTGATAGTGGCTGGCAGATTTTGCAGCAATTGTTAAAAGACATTGAAATCATTACATATACTTGACATAACATATTTTAAAATACCAACTTCTAAGTGTCACAGCAGAGGAGCTGAACTGTCAGGAAAATGATGCCACCTCTGAATTAAACCATGTGGTCCAATCTTCAAGAGAGCCAAAGACACACAGAGCTGTCACAGGGACAGAAACAGGAGCACTCTAACATATGTATCATTTAACAGACTTTTTTCTTTGGTAGTAAAGTGAAAAATAAATGCAGTATTTAGTTGCACACATCTGTGTTTAATCCTCACCTCAAACTTCTGCCGGAGCTCAGCATTTCCATCTTCATCAGCATCTGGAATTGGAACGTTGTAATATTCACCCTCCTCTTGATTGAGCAGCTTGTACCTGTGGTAGATTTCAGAAAAAAAATGGTGATTTTACATTTTTTTCCTGAGAGGTTTAAAATCTGATCTCGTTGTTTGTTTGTGGTTTGTATCAATGCCACAGGTATGCAAAGAACTGATCTCAAAGACCTGAAGCAAACTCAGAAACAGAATATATTTTACCTGAAATCAGATCTTTGATTCCAATCTGTCTGTCAAGGTAGTTTAATGGACAAGGAGATTCTTCCCACTCATCCTGGGATTTGATGGGAGACACCAACCCTGAGGAGGAACCTTTGTCTCCAGTGCTTCCATAGCCCTAAACAACTGTCTTTGAAGAAATGTCCTTTTTGAGATGTGCTGAGCTTTACCCCTCTCCTGGCAGGTAATGAGGTGGCATTTTACCAGATCAGTTTCCATGTGCTTTGAATTTGCAGAGCTATATATAACATGATACACTTAGTATTGAACACATAGTTTTGGAGATAAAAATAAAATTTGTATCACAAGACTGTGTACACAGAATTGAGTTTGCAGCAGCTCCTGGCTCTAGCAGAAGTTTCAGGAACAGCATAAAAGAAAAGCAATTGTTTTATTATCCCCCTTTGATACATATATATATATATATATATATATATATATAGCCTGTGTTTCCTAGGTTTAGTTGCACTTTCAGTGAATTTATAGCCTGAAACACAGCGAAAAGCTCAAAAAAAAAAAAAAAAAGGTAGATCACATTGAAAAAAAGGACAGGTTTAAAACTTTTGGTGATATATTCTCTCCTTCTCTTTCCAGAAACTCTTACCATCCACTGGCTGGCATTTTCATAAGCTCTGACACCCCAAAAGAGAGAGATCCCATGAAATCATTCCTGGTTGTTCGATCCCAGTCCCAGACCTCTACGGATAACCGGCGATCTTTGTCTGTAGGTTTTAATTTACTAAAAAAGGAGAGAAAAGGAGGAGCTGTCAACACTGAAATCAACAAGTGGATGCACCCAAAGACCCCCCAGTAAATCAGGGTGTTAAACTCACAATGTGAATGACTCATTCCAGTCTGGATTCAGGGTGGAACGGATGGTTTTTGTTTTTTGTTTACTTTCATTCTTAGGATCTGGGATGAGCTTCAGTTTGACATAAGGATCTGAAAGTCCATTTGGATCCATGGGAATGAGGTTTTTTGCTTCTCTCACTGTCAATATAAAACACAGGATTACACATCACTGTTAAGAAAGAAATTACATGTCAGACCAGAGCTATTGAAGCACGTTGACAAATAAATAAGATGTGAAGCCCACTTGTCAGACTTGGCATGGGAGAAACTATTTGTTGTAAAGGAAGGCTGTACTGAGTGATATTTATAAGAATAGCAGGGAGCAATGACAGGAGAGAAGAGTGATTCACAAGCAACACACAGCTTCCAGGCAGCTCTCCCTGCAGTGCAATGATTAAATACCCAAATCCATCGCTGTAATTTTTCTAAGCAGGTACCAATTCTTTGTGCTTTTGTTCCCTCTTTGCTCTCAGGTTATACAACCACAGATCAGGAGCCAAACACTGTAAAAAGCCACAGCCAGATCACAGGGGATTGCAGAGGATCAGGTGTTTGACACAAGCCCTCTTTGGAAGGTTTCTACCACCACCCTTCCCACGGATTCACGGCTCATTAGTTGTCAGATGGAGTCGTTGTGAGCATTGTCATGACAGCAACCAAAAGGAAGGTGCAGGGAACACAAGGGAGCTCCAGCCTCACAAAAATCCTCATGCAGCTCTCTACTTTTACAATGCCTAAAGAAGAAATGGAGTGAGTGAGGTTATCTCGAGTTGTTCCTGATCCCCAAGGAGAGAGGGAACAACCAGGAACCTGCAGCTGAGGAGTGCAGGGTATCTCAAAGGGGGAGCACAGCCAGCACTGCTCCTCATGCACACACTTGAGCAACATTTACTCATCCTGGAAGAAGAATTCTGAAGGATAAAAGGTGAATTTCCCTCCTGCTGTGAAACCCACCCAAAGCAGCCGGTGCTGCAATTACCTGGGATCATACTGGGATGGGGAATTTGGAGCTCTGAGCATCTCAAAACCTGGGGGCAGCAATGACCTGGGCTTGTTTGGGACAGAAAACAGCTTCCAGCCACGAATTCCCTTGTGACAGTCAGAGTTTAAGGTTAGAACTGTTTCTGGAAGGAAGAGTGCAAGAAGCTTTGGGGATGCCATGGCTCATAAGGGAGGAAGGAATTCCAGCCTTTGAGAGACACTGCAGAGATTTTCCAGGACTGACAATGCCCTCAGCCACTGCTTTCATTCAGAAGGGCTTTCTAAAATTTACCTGCCCAACTGAAAAAAATCTGAAGGGAAATTTAGGAAAGATCAACCTTTAAGCAACTTAATAATTCTTGATGAAAACTGTTTCCTACAGAAATTTGGACTTTAGAGACACTTAAAATTCAGTTAGTCCTAATGCAAAACAAAACAAAAAAAGAAAGGAAAAAAAGCTGTCAGGATCTTCAGCAACAAATAATTTCTATTTGCTCAAGACATGGCCCTCCTTTCCCCCCAGATTTAAATGGCATTTTCATACTACATCCCCAAAATTCTAGACCTTCCCAGGATTTCAATCTGTTGTTTCCCAGCATGGAGGTTAAAAGGCATCCAAACAACAGAAATATTATTTTATATATAGAATAAGAGAACAAGAATGCGAGCTACTGATTTGGAAGACTCTACTTTATTTGTCAAGATAATTCTCATGCAGAACAGATACTCTGATGTAAATTAATTAATGAAATTAGATCATGGCTGAAAATGAATCACATTAACTTGACCCATCAGTTGATACTAACTTTCCTAAATTTCTGGTTTTAGAAGGTGAGACAGAAAATGCTTATGGGCTAAAATTTTAGAATAAAGGGAAATTCTATTCACTATGTGCATTCCTCAAAGAATTATATCAGGAAAAAAATCACTGTGTGTTAAAAGAAAAGAACAGAACCGCACATTTTTTTTTGCAGACCATTTCATTTGTACTTTTCCACAATCCATGTGTAAAGCTGACAGGGTTTTGCAGCTGGGGAAACGATTCCTTTCAGGCCAGAGAAATCGTCCCCACTCTCATTTACTCTAAATTTGCCCTCTGGGGGTCTTCACACCTGTGGTCAGCTGGAAAAACATTTCTTTTCAACCCATGAAAAAGAACCCACACTCAATTTTTAAAATTTAGTGCACTGAACAGAATCTTCAAATACTTCCAAGGAATAACATCGAAATTAAAGAACTTATTTTAGCTAAGTATTTACAATCCCAAGGGAACTAAGAACCATGAAGCGAGTGAAGGATGAAGTGACAGCTTTCAGTGCAAGCTGCTTTCTCTCATCCTATATTTGGGTTTATTATTGCTTTTTTGGTGGGGTTTTTTTCAGTCTTCTTCTGCATAGCTTTTGTGATTGCACTGCCAGGTTTAGCACAGGAGCTATTACTTCAAAATCCACTCTTTGATTTTTATTTCTGTGCTGCACTTTGCCATAAGTGAGGAGCAGAACTCTCCACGTGCTCTACGGCTTCCTAAAAATACACACTAGTAAGTTTTCTGCTAAAATCCTCTGAACGAATTTGCTTAATTTTACCATCATCAGGCTGAGCTTTTATGTTTAAATTTTACCTGCAGAGGCCCAGTGTGAAACAGGCAGAATTTTGAGTGATTGGCTGGGTGGGTGTGGAGGCTCTGTCACAGAGAGATTCCTGGACAAAGCCACCCCTGCCCAACCCTGATAAATGTTGCAAATCAGCTCTGGCAGCAGGAGAATGTGGCAGCATGTGTAAAATTGCTGCTTTCTCCTGCAGCAAACACAGAAAATAGAGAAAAAAAAAAAACAAAAACAACCCCCAAAAAAATCTCTAAATGCAAGAAAAAGAAGCTCAAAGATTAATTGGGAAGGAAAAATGCAACATGTACTAAATACAGGCTGCTAACGAAGTCATTATCTCACTCTCTGTTTTAAGATATCTGGCCCATTTGTACTTTTGTCTGCGTAATTAATACCCTCAGACATCTTTTTCCAACTGACTTAGCACTTCTTTTCCTGAGGAAACAGAGTGATGATGATACTTGTGCTAAATAGTGCTTATCAAGAATTAGCATCCAAGTGGTTCATCTCTTTCATGTGCCCTATTTTTAACAGGACAGATCAGGCTTCTCTGGGAGAATTGACATGAAGAAGATTCCCCTCCCCACCAAAGGCAATATCTTTCCTGTGTGGTTGAGAGAGTTAAATGAAAAATAACTCCTCCAAAATAAATCAATTTACAGCAGCTGAATTCTGCTATAATTGTAACCATAGCTAGCAATCTCATCCTGCTTGGTAATTATTGGTTAATTAAGCTCAACACTGTGATAGAGATGCTGCTCTAAATTAGAGAAGGTTGAAGGGAGGTGCAGTTCAGCCTCACTTTGGGTAGAAACCTGAAATACTACTTGTCAGTTTTCTCTCATAAATATTAAGGATGGGAATCATCTCTGTACTGAGCAAAGCAGCTGCCACCAGTTTTAAATTCATTAACATTTTGTCCAGATTGAGATCTTAATGGGGACTGAGAAAGCCCACAGAGAAAAAGACAGCAAAGACAAGTATGGATTGATGTCGCCAACAAATCCAGTCTTGCTCAGGTTTTCTTCTAAAACCCAGAAATAATTGTCAACTTGCATTATGGACAAAATGTGCCATTTTCCTCCTCCTTGTTAATGGAGATCATAAATGTGTATTCAGTGGAAAATGCAGATTATTTGATGATTATCCTGTTGCTCTTCTATCAAGTGGTGCTTATAAACCTGCAGTATCCATCCCGGAGCCATGCCTAAAACTGGGACACCCACTTTTCCAGGAATAGTGTAAGGACATGAGCAAATACAGAGCTGGTTCTTAGGTATTCATACTTTAAATAAAAACCTAAATAAAACAGAGTGGGCTGGCAGAGAACAACTGACATTTCATGTAAAGAGAAGAACTTCAGGCAGGATTTTAAGGAATCCAGAGAGAGGATGACAAAGCTGAAACTTTTTCCATGAGACTGTGCAGGTCAAGAGTTGCAAGCCATATGCAGTTGTGGATTTACAGCTTCTTCTGGTACCAGCAGATAAATTTAATCATGAGAATGACTAAATAAATGTTTCTGCCCCTAGGATAAAGCTGAATGATTCGTGCATGAGTCCAGTCAGTTTTTCTACAAGTGAGTCACAGCTCCCGTTTTCTTGAATTCCCAAATGTGGATAATAAAACAATTTACTAATCACAGCAACCATTTCTTGCCAATCTTTTAGTCCTGCAGGCAGCTGAGATGAGCAGAAATCTCTCACCCTCGTGCCAAAAGCTGCTTTTGAGAGACACTGCAAGACTCCAGTGGTCTCACCTGGCACAGTATCCAGAGAAATGAAAGAAAAGGGAGAATTTTTTTAGCTCCAATACCTCATAAAGTTGCTGTCTTCTCACAACAAAACATTCTTAAATTGTTCCAAAATTCTCATTGCCTCCTAAAGAAGTTTCTGGTGCAGATTTTCTGATCTGCTTGGTTTACAGATGCCTTAGAGAGTGACAGAGGATCTTGTACTCCCAGCCAAGGAACTTTCTCCCCAATCCCCTCCTGCACCCCTCAATCCCAGTTTACAGGATTTACCTATTACTGAAAACAGTCTTTCCTCCCATTTCTGGATTTGCACTCTTTGCATGCAGAACCCAAAGCTGCCTCCAAAACTGCTCAGCTTTCATTGAAGAGTTATCAGGAGATTTTATTAAAACTCACAGAACCTTTCCTTTCTGGAGCTGCTTGTGACTCACAGGTACAACTGACTCAAATCCTGCTTTCCAGGCAATTTTCAGTCAATAGTTTTCATCACTGAAAGGGCTTTCAGAGATAAGATTTTTCTCTGTTCCATAAGTACTCCCCTGCCTGGTGAAGACTTCTTTTCTCTCAAGCCCAGTGCCCGAGCCCTGAAAAATGGCAACATAATGGACATCTGCACAGTGCAGGTGATGTACAAGGAACAGTTGATGAACAACCTTGTCTAGAACAAGAAGAAAAATGAACCAATATTGCATGAGACTTGATTCTTCTGTATTTATTAGGATATTCTCTCCTGCTAACAAAAAATGTACCATCATCCCTAACACTGCTTCCTAAGTTCTTGTGTCTGCAATAGGTTCTCCAGGTTCAAGTTCACCTGGAAAACTCAGAGAAGAAATTCTATTTTAGTTTTAATGGAGATTATCTTTACAAAAATTACCACCTTAAAGTATATGCACTACTGGGCAGGGGAGCTGCTTAATGAAACAAAAAATCTTACCACAAGATGGATTAAATAATCTGGAAAAGGCTTCAGGCTGTTACATTTCTAATTCTTATCTTATATAAATATATAGGATCCAGTTAATATTTTTGGATGCATGCAGATGGCCATTACTGAAAAATTAATGGTTTTTTTAAACACCTTGCATTGCCTGCTTCTTCATGGTAAAGTAAATTTAATGAACTGATATGGGAAAGAAGCTTTTAGTTGTCACCAGGGCTGGCATTGCTGAAGGCACAGCTTTTCTTGTAATGACTGCAGCAGCCCTGCAGATTCTGGGAATGTCAAAAAGAAGATATTAGTGAAGTAAACCATGAGATTCGTGTTTTCTGAGACGTTAAAAATGTCTCCCACATGGAAACAATTATTTGGGATCCCTTTATGGGCTTTTGGTACTAAAAGCTGGTCAAACAGCCAGAATATTGATTTATGTTCCCTTTTAAAATCAGCTGCAGATATTATGAAATTAATGCTAACAAAGACAGACACTACCACTGACCTAGGAAATCAAAATAAAAATTATCAGAGTGTGCGTGGTGGGGTCTTTTACGGAAGCAATTTTGATGAGACTCTTGAAATGTGCCCAAATTCTGCAGTTTGTGTCCCCAGCCTGTCTGGGTGCAGCTGCATGACAGGACATTAATATGCAGTGCCAGGAGATGGCTCAGCATTCCTACATTGATAAATAATCTGGGAAATGGCCAGTGGGGAGCAGAGAGCTCCTGGGAAGAGCATTGCTGGAGAGCCTCCTGTGTGCCCCCAACCTCTGCAGGCATCACTGCCAGCCTTCCTCTGCTTTTAAGCACCACTGAAGAATAAACCCAGATTTTCTGATCTTTGCAGCTTAGGAAAATACAGTTAAAACCTCCCTAGAAAATTCTGGGCTGTGCCTATATGTGTTTTAATCAGATTTATGTAACAGGGGGTGCATTAGCTGCCACAGAGTCACCACCATCCTGTCTCTACATGAGTGTCAGGAGGGCAGATCCTCCTTGTCAGCTGCTGTCACATCCAACTCCCAGTGCCTGAGAGGTCACAGTTTAAAGTCCCAATATCCTGGCAGCATTTTATATATCAGTGCACCAGATGGGGTTATTTTTTTCCCAAAGGTTATTGTTCATTTACTATAAAAATAATTCAAAAAATAAAGTTAAAAAAGAACTGTGATTCAACCACCTACAAGCTCACTCAGAAGAGCCCTAAATTATAAGATGGGTCAAGGAGTAAGTGTAAGAGTGAAAAAACTTTTAGCACACATCAGGAGAAAGAAAATTCAGTGTAAAAAGCAGAGATTAAGAATAGCAAAAAGCACTTTACTATGCTTAAGAGCAAACCCCCCACGTCAATCCAACCTGTGAAAGGGTCACGAACTCAGAGATTTCAGAAATATGCATTTCAAGAGTGTTTCTATAAAAAGAAAACTACCACATTTCTGCACTGCAAGTGCCATAAATTATTAATATTCAATGCAACTCTCAAACAAGTAACTCAACCATTGAAAATAAACCACTGATGTTTAAGAATTACAGCACAAATGAGCATTGAATGGGGCAGATTGAGCAGCCCTGGAGAAGATGGTGAGGTTATGACAGAGGATATCAATCCAAAATTCCAACTCCTCTGTGAAGAAATGTTGCAGTGTCTATAGTTCCCACAGAAAAACCTGTGTGTCCACCCTGATGCACCTGGCTTGAAGAACTGACTCCATTAATTGGAGTTAAATGTGTTTATACACAAGACTGAATTATTCCCACCATTAATTCTGTTCAGAACTTGCCAAGTCAGAGATTGTGGATAATCTGAGGGAGCAGCTCCTTCCTGGAATTCACTGGGAATTAAAAACCAGCCCCATTTCCAACATTTTATCAGGAAAATACCCAGTGTGAGTGTGTACTGTGGGGCTACTTGGAAACAAAAGGCACCAAAAAAACTCCCAGAGAAGCAGCAGGCAGAAGAGGAAAATTAGGATTTGCTAAATAAACTGTATCCCCTAAAGGAGCACATCCATCCAGCCCTGGTGGGGCTGCCATGGCTGGGATACCCATGGATCTGCAATTTGCCAACACCAAGGGCAGGTCCCCATTTAGCAGCACAAATGTTTTGCACGCAATCAAGGCTGGCTGGGAAAGAACCAGCAGGAACTAATTAACAAGCAAAACAGGAAGCAGAGCAGGGATATTGAGGAATTCAGCTGAAGGAGTTCAACACCTACAGAGCAATTCCTTTGAAAAACAGTCAGACAAAGGCTCAAGCCAAACAGTCAATCATTGGTTATTTTTCCTGCTGCTCCTAAACCTCCTGGACATTTAATTCACCTCCTTTCCCAAAGCTAAAGGCAGTGCTGTTGTGCCTGGGAGCCCTGAGAACTGCATATTCTAACAAAGGTTTTGTCAATAAATATTTTAGAAGCAGTGGCATTCTAGGAGAATATTTTTGCATTTTGTAATATGTCCATGAACTGGCAATTGCTAATTTCTTTTCCAGTTAAACATACACAAAAGGCACCTGAAATGTCATTTTGGCTCAGTCCATATGGTATTTTTTATGTAAAAACCAAAAAAGGCAGCTTGCTTTCTGGACAATTGTTATTTTTATTTAAAGAAAACTTGGAAGTGCTGACAAGCCTCAAGCACAACCACAGCACTGTAATTGTTTTACACATAACAAAGTTATAGCAAGCATTCTTCTTGTTGTCCAGAAACCAACTTAATTGGGAGATGGAAATGTTTTATTTATACATAAAATAGAAATGCCAACTGCCAAGTGCACTCACACTAAAAAAGATCCTATGGAGAAAACCTACTAAATATCTGTTACAATTTTGCCTAAATGTTCACCTCTCAGACAAGACCTTTTCAAATAAAACTGTGCACTAAAAGAATCCCTGTTTGTATAATCACTTTGCAGTGCCTCGGTTCCACAATTACTTGTGATAAACGCTTTTGTCCCTAAAAGGATTAAAACCCAACTGAATCATCAGGAAATAAGCACACGTTATTTGTCAAATTATGTGTATTATTGCAGAAAGTTTAAGCCATATTTAAGAGCTTTGCTGCAAAGAGGCCCAGAATAAAGCAAATATTAAATTTTGTCACTCGGATGAGTTTTAAATTAATTCCCTCTCATGGTACAATTACTTTTAGAAGCCACATCACCATCTCTGAAACGCCTCATTACTAAGTGAAACCACCTTCTGTTAATGACAGCACCTTGGACAAATTTCCCCCTCCCACGTTGACAGGAAGCTCTTTGAAAAGTTAAGCCACAATTAAGCATCACTTGGGATCTATTCTGATCCTTTCTAACTAAATTTTATCAAACTTCTTTTCAGTGCATTTTGCAGGGTTTGACAGGAGAATATGGAGGTATTTGGATTTAGAGAGAACAAAGCCACAGAGGAATAATGTCAGCAAGGGTAGTTTGCTGGGTCTGGAAGCTGTGAAAATTCAGTGATGGTCTGATTTTCTCTATGCAAAGGAGACGTTCTAAGAAATCTCCAACTTTTTCCTGCTCTGACTTTGCTCCTGAATTCAATTCCATTTTGCAACACCAAACAGGCAGCAATAAAAGCACTGTACCCTGTTCTGCTTTCATAGAGTATTTTCTGGAATTTCAGGCTCGGGATGGGTCTGTGGGTGTGCACAACCACAGATTATTCACAAATCCCAGATAAACACTCCCAAGGAAAGGAACTGCCACCCTCTCCTTCCTTCCTTTCTCTGCCTCCTCCCCATCTTGGTAACCTTAAGCTTATAGAATGTGAGAACTATCTTTTTTTATATTAAAACTCACTGGGAGTAATATTTGGCATTGAATCCCAGTTGCCTTTGTTTATTCAATACTCTGAAATACAGGAAACAGCTCCTCAGCTGATGAAGGTTTAGTGTATCTCTCATGCTCTGAAGATTATGGGTAACTTCCTGAACAGCAACTCATCCTGCTGGGCTGTTTTTGACAAGGAAAGCTGACAATAAAGTGATTTTCTACCTAGTATTTCCAAATTTTTAAAGCTGTTACTAGAGATTTCCTTTTTTCTACTCATTTTTATGAACACAACATCATAGAGTTTCTTGATTAAAAGCCATGTTGCATGAAATCCCCCCACTCCTGGAAGGAAATTGTTCATCAGCAGCTTTAATCATCAGCCCAAAGATCTGACCAAGGCACACAAACTCACAGTGTGTATCATGCATTAATAAAACCTGAAACACTCCAAAATCAGCTGTTTACCTGTAACTTCCAGTTTGTCACCAGTGACTTCAGCTTTCAGATAAATCCTTCCTCTCTTCTCGGTGTGGTCCATGCCACAGAGGCTCGGGACATTTATCACACATTGCTTGTGAACGTTCATGTCACAGGCTGTGGACATAAAAATGGTTCAGACACCCATGAGAAGCTAAAAAATTAGTGAAAATTAATTAAAAGTGAAAATTAAGACTAAATGCTTAATTGTTGGCAAGACTTTCAGATTACAGCTGCCTGGTTTTCAACCAAACGCCACGGCTGGTTTCCATCTTGCAATGATTTCTGTAGAGAGTTACTACAACAGAAAATAAAATGATCTCCTTCAGAAAGCTAAATATATCATTAATAAACAGCAAGGGGAAAAAAATTGAAAATGGAATAAAGACTTGCTGGGAATATGACTAAGAAAACAGAGCATTCACGTCAGCAATGAAGGGAGGCAGGTTTAATTGATTATTAGGTTTTGCTAGTGGGAATCTTTTGAGACAAATTAAACACAATGAAAATACTAGACCTTGACTACAAACTGAACTGAAATTCCAGTCTTTGAGAGTGTATTCACCCAGACAGATCAAAATTGCCATGACAAAGGCTCTTCAGCCACATCAAGCTGAATACACCATGTTCTCAGCAGAAGAGGTGATTTTCATTAGTAAGTTATTACAGTACTGAAATATCCACTCGAAATATATCTGGACTATAAATAGCTGCCATTTGAAATGGTATTTTCCAGAGAAATGAAGTAAGAAGCTGTCATCCAGCGCTTCCACTCCCTTTCTAGAACATCCAGAAGGAAAGGAAAGCAGGAGGAAAACTGTACTCACTGTCACATTTCATCCCCTGGTGCAGGAGCCCATAGAGCAGCGACCCACAATGGTCACAGAAGGTGGGGCTCCCATAGGTGTGGATCTTGAACTTGTGCTTGCTTCTGGGATCCTGCAGGGAAAAACAGACACAGATTCTAAGTCATAAAATATAAATTGACACACCTTTAATTTCTTACTTCAAATACCAAAAACTTTCCAGCTCTGCAAATGATGCTGCAGGAAAATACATTTCAGTGTGTAGCTTGTTCACTGCCTTGCAGTGGTACCTGCACTGGCACAGGCACATTGCCCTCAGTTCCTAATTCTCCTTTTTATGGTGCTGTAAGAAAAAATGTGTCAGCTCAGGCTTGTTCCCATGATTTGTGGACACTAAAATTCATTTACTGATTGCTCACATACATAAAGTTTAATGGCAGTGTTCAGCCTGTGGCTGAAGACTCACAGACTAATTACAGAGTGTTATTGTCACTGTTCTGAAATGTGACACAAAATACAGGAGGAGAACTGGAAAGAAACTGTTCAAGGGCTAATCTGGAACACAGTCCAACAACTGTAAAATCAGGATTTTACAGATGGGATCATCTTGAAATGCTGCAACTTTATAATCTCTATTGTTGTAAATGAAAGGGAACAAATTCTAAGTTGGCACACAGTAAATATTTTACAGAGACTGCTGTTCCCATCTGATTTTTGAGCAGAGAAACTTCAGAGTGAGGATATTTTAAAGCCACCAGCAGCTTGGAAATGTTTCCAAATTTAGGCCCAGTGAAAGGGAATACACCCAAATCACTTAAACACTTGACACATCCAAAGACATCTGCTGTTTCTGCAGCAGTAAGGGTCCCTCTGGAAAACCAGGAACATTTATTGCAGAGGAAGAAACCACATTTTCCATATGTTCACCCATTGCAGGCTCATTCCAAAGCTCCAGATGTGCAGTGCCAAAACAAACGTGGTGACGGCCCTGCCCTGTGAACACCCTCTTTATCCTAAAATCCTTTATGATCCCTCCCTGCTCCATTTCAGTCAGAATTATTTCAGCTGGAACTATTTCAGCTGCATTTCAGTCAGAACTATCCCTGCACAGCCTAGGTCAGAAATTGGGGAGAGCAGTAACTCTTCCATTAAAAACCACACTGGGGTTTAAAATTCATCCTTGTTAACACTCTTTTTAGAAAGACCACGGAAATCATGAAATGCCAGGTCTAAAACACCCTCAATGAAAACACAACTGCAAAACCAGACATTAAAATGTTTCCCTTCTGTCTACATTTTGTATTATGTCTTTATATTGGGTAAGAACTGTTAAATTGTCTTATACTGATTTTTAAAATTTACCTGCCAATCAAAGCTTTCCAGAAAATCAAAAGGGAAGCCCAGCATGTTACTCAAAATGGAAAACCTGCTGACTCCTCAAAATGAAAAGATCTCTTTAGTATAAGTGTTTTCTGAAGAAATTTGGGAGCATTGGTTAGTAATTCTCACAAAAATACATCTTTGAGAAAGCAAAACTGCCTTCAAATTTTACTATTTTGCCACATTACCTTTTGTGAAGGTTTTTAGCATTTTGGTAGCATTCTTCATGTGAATTCATTTTTGCATTAATTCTACGTCTTGCAGTGAATCTATAACCACTACTTTTCACTGCATGGAAAGAAATCATAGAGCATCCAGGAAAACAAGTGAAGACTTTACATTACAAACTGAAATCGAAACTATTTCAGTAATTCTGCTCGTTGTACAGCCTGAGACATGAAATGCAAACTGCTACCAACTGTATTTATTTTGTAAACACAGTGAACCTAAATGGAGTGACAGCCAGGGCTCCAGAGAACATCTGTTTCATTATTTATTAAAGGCACAGCAATGGGCCTGGTGGCTCAGGGTCATGGGAACGTGGCTGTGCAGAAAGGCTCTCTGGTGGCTCGGTGACTATGTGCCTTCCAAACAATTTAAACCACAGTTGGGAAGTTAATTCTTCCCTAAATTGTTTTGTTTAGATGACAGAAGGGGACTTGTTGCCTTATAAATATCTACACTTCAATGTGACTCTGGTAAGACATCTGTGGCTGAGAAGGACAAAAGCCACAGCTCCTAAGAATTACACTGAATAAACAGAGTTTTAAAGCTGTGCTTGACATCTGGCATAAGTGGTATTTATGAGCATAAAGTAATGGTATACAGGGAAATATATATATATGGGAAATTTTTACAGTCTATGTCTACTAAATACATTGAACCTGCATATTATACTGAGATCATGGAACACTGCCAAATAATTTCATTCCAAACAATGGAACATACATGTAATTAAGTTAATCCGGGGTGTGTGTGGCTTAAAAATGTTGTGACATGTAAGGACAACTGTTCTGCCCCCACTGAAAACCAACACAAGCGAGGGCTCATGTCTGACTACAAAGCTCTGTGTGGCTACAAAATCCCAGGAAAAGCATTCTTAGAAAATAACAAAAACCAGCCACATGAACAAAGAAATAAATCAAGTTGGATCAAGCTTTGGAGTTTGCCCTGTAGGACTCAATGTATATAATTTGAATCAGTGTTTGCTTTCTGTACCGAATCTTCGTTTTCTATCCTTGTGTGGAAAATTCTGACTGTGGGGCCTTTCAAAGCAACAACTGGAAATGAATTAGATTTTGTAAGAAGAAGCAAATATGTCCTGACTATTATTAGCTATTATTCTATATGCACACACAAAGTCATTCCTAACAAGAAGAGGACAATAGGAAATAGTACCAAAACTACTCCTGAACTGGAAACTTTGTAGGAAATCTCTCTTGTAAGATCTCTTTAATAGAATGTCCTAAAAAACATTTAAAGCCTGCCACATAAGAGAGTACACTCTTTATCAGTGTTTTATCCTATTTTCTGCTTCAATCCCATGCTTTTTTGAGGCTTTTTTTTGGTAAATGGAAGTGTAGAAGGTATTGTTATTTTGGAAGCTATTCCAAGACCATCTAGAGAAAGCCAAGAGGTCACTATCCACCCATCAAAGATGACAAAATTTTTCATCTTATTCCCATATTTACAAGGATTTCTCATGCACTTAGAACTACCCTTGAATCTATACCTTGCACTTTAATTATAAGCAATCATATTAATAATAATTACTACATTGCCAGCTATAATTACTTATATTAACAGCAATTATTTTATCAGTTGTTAATATAGGTTCATACTTTCCACTGTTAAATATGCATTAATGAACTTATGTGTATCATAGAGGAAATCATGTTGTCTTTAGCATTTTTATTTTGGCTAAAGACAAACTATGGAGCTAAAGGAAAGCTCCTGTAAATTTTCTTCAGATATCCCCTTTTCATCAATGTAAACTTTCAATAATTCCCAAAGCAGAGCTGGCAGCCCCATTCTGTAGTAAACACAGGGAGCCAAGCCAGGATCTGACAGATGAACTGCCAAATAATGGCTGCTATTTGCAAGAGAACTGAACTTTGCATTAAACTTGGCATAGATTAATTGTGAAATTCTAAAGGGAAAACCTACTTCTCTTTCCAAAATCCATCAAAGTTATGAGGGGGGGAAAGTGGCGACGGGAAAGCAATGGAGAAGCACTTGTTCAGCACTGATGGACGATGTGCTCTATTAAAATTTGTGTTATTTTCATGCTAAAAACTGAAGTCTCTGCTATGTTAAAACAGTCCTCCATTTTTGTAAGTGCAACTGAATGCAATACAGTGTAATTAAATGAGATAAAAACTTCTGGGCAATTGATATCACAGACATTCAGATATTTTTCTTTGAAAAACCTTTGAATTGGCAAAAATTTAGCTCTGCATTTGCATGCTTTCTAATAGACCGAGGTGTCAGAGCCTGCAATGACACACATGGGTGTAGCATCCCTATAAAGATGAACCAGAGGCATCTACACACCAAACAGCTCTGCAAAAATCAGAATATTATTCATCAGTCTCCAAGCCGAGACGTGATTACAGAGAGGGGCAGGCACAGAGGGACCCACCAGGAGAGGGTTGTACACGCTGGCGCCAGTTGGAACTACTGAAAAAAAACCCCAAAAGTGGAGCAAAAAGAAAATAAATAATGAGTTTGCAGAAATGACTTGCCCAGGCAGCTCTGGATGTGCTCAGAGGGGATCAGGCAGGAATCCTGCCGCACTCCAGCAGAGGGAACCAGAAGAACACGGAGGCATCTCCCCAAACCCCACAGGTTTTTCCAGCTACCCACTGCCACTGAGCCACGTCCAGCCCCCCTGCCACCACCCCTGCCTTCTCCCTTTGTTTAGCACAAATGAAGCCATTTCCTTTATTGAACAGCGATGGAAAGCACCCCCCTGTGAGGAATCATTCCCTCGTTTCTGTGGCTCTTAGGCGGGGGTGTGCAATAATTGAAAGCGCATGGTTAACCAGCAGCACATGTCAAACTGTGCCTTAACACAGCACAAAACAGCTCACGAGCATTAGAGCTCGGAATTCTTTCTAAAAGCTCCCTTTTGATCAGAATTTTATTCCCCCTGATAGCAACACCAAACCTGCTATAATTTTGCAGGCATTAAATCAACACACTGCCTTTAATTTTAAAACACGCAAACCCCACTTGGAGGGATGGTGCACCAGTGGAGGTTTTACATCAGATTATTATTTGTGAGGTGTTTTCATGGGATGCAGCTTGACTGTGTCAACAGCTGTGTCAGCAGGGCCAAGGATCCACCGTGCCCTGGGCTGAGCCTGGCGTGGGCAGCACAGAGGGGGGATCCTGCCCCTCTGCCCCTCAGCTGAGAGCCCACCTCTGGGACCTGGAGCTGCTGGAGCCAGGCCAGAGGAGCCCATGGAGATGCTCCAGGGCTGGAGCCCCTCTGCAGCCAGGCTGGGAGAGCTGGGAGTGTTCACCTGGAGAAGAGGCTCTGGAGAGACCTCAGAGCTCCTGCCAGAGCCTAAAGGGGCTCCAGGAGAGCTGGAGAGGGACTGGGGACAAGGGATGGAGGGTCAGGACACAGGGAATGGCTCTCCACTGCCAGAGGGCAGGGATGGATGGGATATTGGGAAGGAATTCCTGGCTGGGAGGGAAGTGAGGCCCTGGCACAGGGTGCCCAGAGAAGCTGTGGCTGCCCCTGGATCCCTGGCAGTGCCCAAGGCCAGGTTGGA
>JBBMKD010000054.1:2945431-3018148 GCA_037834095.1 Argya squamiceps | reverse complement strand
TGGCAGTGCCCAAGGCCAGGTTGGACATTGGGGCTTGGAGCAGCCTGGGACAGTGGAAGGTGTCCCTGCCCATGGCAAGGAGGTGGAATGGGCTTTAAGGTCTCTTCAAACCCAAACCACTCTGAGACTCTGTGACCTGTCAGTGCCAGAGCCTGGGCTGGGGATGAAGGTGTGAGGAAAAAAGGACCTTTTTCAGTCATTAATGCCAACACATGAATGTTAACAAGGTGTTGGGCAGGAGATAAGATTAACTTATTAAAATTTGCCTATGGCTGGTGAAAGGATTTTTTTCCCTACCTGAACTGCTATTTTTGTGATCATTAAGAAGAGTGAAATGCAAAAGTGCAAGTGCAAAAACATTTTTTGAGAAACTGAATTGTATTTTCCATTACAAATAAACCTTAAAGGAATTCTGCAGATGAACTGTGAGGTCCTCAGGTTGTATAAGGGCCTACTACAACAAAGAACAGTTTCTTGTAAAGAAATGCAAATGTACACACTTTCCCATTTTGTATTTCCATAACAGAACCACAAGATTATTCTTCATCCTCAGTCAAACTTATATATATATATATATATATATGTAGTTACTAATTTAAAAGGTGTACAGGAAAAGAAATGGTTAAAATTTTTAAACTACTTCACTTAGACAAAAGAAAAAAGTAATTCCTGAATGTCAGTAGCCCAAATTGTGGTATGTTTGTGTTTCTACTGAAAACAGGGGTGACAATATATTCCATATATGCAAAACAACTTACAAATTGTTACTGTTCACTGAGGTCACTGTTCCTCTTTATTAATGTAAAAGCCCAGAAGGACTGGCAGGTGTTTTCCTCACTTTAATACACAGCCTTTAACCATTCCCTGCTCTGACAGCACCACTGAATCCTGCAGCTTTCTTTGTCCCCACTCCAAATATCTCCAGCAGTGTGGATCTGCTGCAGCAGATCTACGAAACCACTGCAATTTGCACTGCACATATTTCCCTTAAAACAGCCTGAACTTCCCTGAGTGAATACCAAGTTAATAAAACATATTTGAGAATATATTTGAGCGTGGTTTGCTCTGTACAGAGCCAAATCTTACATTCAGCCCACGCTGTCCTCAGGCAAATTTCCTTCTCAGTTCTGAAGGTCTCCAGCTTTTTCAAACACCTTCCAAGCAGTGACTACAATATCCAGGATCCCACTCAGGTACCACACCTGTTTGACACACTTTCTGCTGTTTGCTATTTATTTTTGCACTGAGAAAACAAAAATATTGATTGGTGATTTGCTCTGCCTCTTAATTTAAGAAAACAGCTTCGGCTTTGAAGCTGCAAGAGCCAAGGAGCCAGATGCTTCTACTGGAAATAACTTCCAGGGCTTAAAATACGGCTTCTGTCATCAGAGCTCAGGAGCAAGGAAGAGGAAAAAGTCCTTTTCTAACCGGTCACCAGCTTTGCTCTTCCCGGGCTGAGTGAGACTGGGAGCAAAGAGAATCTGAGACTCTTGGGAATGATTAATATCATACAAATTTTTAATATAAAATGGACAAATGCATAAAGCTCGTTTGGTATTTTCCTTCTCAGAGCTGCAGTGCAGAAAAGTTTTATTGCCTTCAGAAAAGTCCAATAAAAGATCAGACTTCCAAATCAGACTTCTACTGCCTCAAAATCAAAAAATATCTCAGAAGGGCTGAGGCTGGCTGGGATCTCTGAGATTCCTGAGCCCAAAGGGGGCCCAAAGTGAGACAAATCAGCAGGGTTTGGTTCATGGGGTTACTCCTCCCCAGCTGCAACACACTCAGAGCTCCAAATCCACCTGCCAGGAACCCAAATAAATCTTCTCCAGGCTGACACACCAAGAGCTCCTTCCTGCAGTGGAGGACAGGATTGGCATGAGTGTGCTTTCCTACTTGGTGAGAAATTGCATCCAGGCTCTTTCCAGGAATCTGCCCCCAGGCAGAATGGAAAATTTGGAGTGACTCAGAGGAATAACTTGGAGAAAGAATTCATTCATTCAATCCACTGACACCTGCAGGATGGGAAACCTGAACATGCTGGGAGGTGTTCAGAGCATAAATACAGTTGTATTCAACTCTACAGTAACAGTGTAAGGTACTGGTGGGGTAGGGAAATAAAGACTAAGCAAAAATAGCAAAAATACAGATGATTTAACCTTTGCAAACCCTGCTGTGCCTCTGCCAGACCTGCATCAGCACCTGGAAGCAGCTGCAGCACAGCAAGTTCAAAATCCAGCCCATTCCTCGCTGGCTTCAAGGGTTGGGATGACATTCAGAAATGAAGAATGATTCTGAAGTGGTGCAGAAGAAAAGTCTTTTATGATCATAAATGACACCCCAGCCAAAAATAACAACAAAAATCTCTTTTCCTGTTGTGCTGCTAAGACCACTTTTATTCCTTACTAATCTAAAGAGAATGAAGAAAGTACACAACCAGAAAAAAACTGTCCTTAAAGAAAATTGAAAATTTTCAATCAACTTTCTCTTCTCTGTAATTGTATAAAAGAGCACAACGTGACCACAGTTCAAAATGATTCAAAGCCAGATTTTTCAGTCCCCTCCTGGAATTCACAGTAAATTATTATTTTTAATTAAAAGAAACAGGTGGTCATTGAATCAACTGATTTTGATTGCTGCCTTTTGTTCATGTTCCTCTTGTACAGAATAGAACTGATTGAGTTGGCAAAGGGAGAAAGAAGGTCTGCATGACTGTACTCCCAGGGATTTGTAATTTCCTAATTACTAGAAAGACATATAAATCCGGAAGGGACTTGGTGTTTACTGGCTATCTTTTCTTCATTCTTTTTTAATGAAGAAACTGCAGTATAATTACAGAAAGTGCACAAACAAAAGATCCTGTTAGAAAATGATTCACGACTAGGAGAACTGGAGAGAGATTTTGTTTCATACACTACTCACCATCACGTTACTGTGTACAAATCATTTCAACAAAGATGAAATCCAGGGATCTGGATTCAAAAGGACTGCTAGAAAGCCAGAGGCAGTCTGTATATGAATTGCTTAAATCCCCTCATTAGTTAGCTTTATAATTTTGTAATTTGTTCAATAATTTGTAGAACAGATACACATTTCAACAGTTTACACCTTGAATACAGATTACAACATACAGGTTAAAATTATCAGAAGCAAAAACCCATTTCAATAAATTCCTGCTGTACAGAAGATTATTGCTATTTCTCCATAGGTACAATATGGTGAATTGTCCAATATTCCAAATTACAGTGGAGTTTCTGTGCTTCCCAATGGATCTGCAATGGGCTTGGGTGCAGTGATAAAGGACTTAATTGTGTGACATCAGGTTGCATGAGAATTATTCTACATTAATATACTTCTGTACAATAATTTCTCCTCACTTCTTAAATATTTCAATATGTCTGAGTACAAGAACTTCCTATTAATTCTTAAATATTTCATTACTAGCCAACTTCCTCATGATAGAGATGATACAATTTTGTTTTTCCTCATTACGCTCAGCTGGAGCTCATATCATCCATCTCTCATTCCCTTGAACAGAAAATGAAAGGAGGTAAAGGTTGAAAATCACCTGAAATGCCCCATTTCCCTGCAGAACTGGTGACTCTGAGGGCATCAGGTCAAACAATTCACCACGTGCTGGAGCTGGAACACTGTTCCTACAGGGAATTGTATGAACATCGATCCAAGAATTCAGGAGGAAAGGGGACTGGCTCCAGGCACCCTTTAGGAAGCAATCACAGCCCTAAATGAAGTTCACTGCTGGCAAATTAAAGCTTCAGAGAGAGTCTCTGTGACCCCAAACTTCCTGACCGTGGCCAACAGCAAAACCGAAAGAAACTCCAGCTTTTATTTGTAAAGCCAAACCTGCCCTCAGCTACTCCTGTTTAAGGTGGTTTGAATGAAGGTTTTTACTACTATTAAGTGATAGATTTGAGCCCAGAATCCTGAGCTGATTTGCCAAAAAAACCCCAGAGCGCAGTGGGAGCGGTGCTGTGAGTGCTGGTAAGGAATTCAGCTCACGGAGCTGATTCAATATGCAAGGCCCTGAATAATAACTGGTTTACATTTCCCACTCCTCCTCCGTTTTCCCCTCTCTAAAATGGTGAAGAACCCACCAATTTATAAAGGCACACCTTACTTGTTCTCACTAAACCCTTCCCCACCTATTTCCAGCGCTCCTTCTCTTCTTCCCACCTCCCACAGCAGCAGCTGCGCACTCCAGCAGATTTCCAAGGAAAAGACATTTTTATGTCTGGATGCATTGCTACCAAACAGGAACATGCAGCATCCATATATAAACCAACGTGTGGTCCAAAAGCTGAAGCTAACTCCACCAACTGCTGCACTGATTTGGTTGTGGAAACTGAGTGAGTGCTGCAGGAGGGTGTTCCCTGCACAGTGAGAAGGAAATCCAAGGAGAAGTTGGTCTGTCCCAGGGAATTACACAGAACCAGGGAACATCCCGTGAGACACTCCCCAGAGCTCTGCATCTCTCCTTTACCTTTATTTCAGGTTAAGAACTGGCACATGCATTGGAATTTTTCTGGACAGACTCCACTGGAATCCTGCATTGATGTTTCAGCAGGTATCATATCCCTGTCATTCACACACAAGCTAATAAATAAATTTTAAATTTTTTTTGCCCTTTACAAAATGACCCATCTGTTTATTCTGGTACAATGGCAAAATAGTGCTGAACTAAGAAAAAAAAAAAAAAAACAGAAACAGTGATTTTTGAAAAATCTGAGAATTTTTTGGTTTAGAATCAGTCAGAATTTCACAACTCAACAGCTCCCTCACACAAGAACCTGTGGGGTGGCCTGCTGCTTTCCATTTGACAAACTTTATTAGACAGACATGAATCTGAAACACCCGAGCAAATTGCCTTCAAAGTTACTCACTGAATAATTCATGTTTTGCCTGCTATTTTATACATTGGTTAAGCACCAAAATAAAGGCAGGAGGGAGGGTAAAATCTGCATAATTTAAACCCCCATGTCTCTGTTCTCTTCTGCAGCTCAGCTCTGTGTTTTCAGGGGTATGAACGTTACCACCTATAAACCAGGCAGACATTTCACCACACAGGCAGAATTTTGTCCTCCAGAGACAAAAATTCCACCATTGATCTCTACCTGCAAATCCCATCAGTGATTGAAGGATTTGATTCAAATATGTTTATCTCCAAATCTACAGCTCAGTGTGAAAAACTCTGCTCTCAATAAATCATAGCCATGATCACACCATGGGAGATGCTCAGGCACAGAGTCCTTGGATGGTCTTTTACATTGTATAACCACTCAAACACTATTTATTTCTGCATGGAACAGATGTTTTTCCATATGTCTAAATAACCCTTCTTCAGAAAAGTAACTCAAGCACATTAAATTTTGCAGACCAAGGAATATAGGCATCAGACTCGTTAGTATTTATAGAACACTTGGGATCTTTTCTATAGGGAAGTCAGTATTTCTCTTTGTAAAAAGTCACTAATCCTACTCCTCTGTATAAAACATAAATAGGCAGCTAAGAGTGAATGTGCAAGATGCTCTGACATGCTTTAGCACTCAGATCCTGACCTTACAATGGCACAGATCCCAGCCAAGCTGTCTGGCCCATAACATTTTTTCCATGCCAATGTAGCAGTTGCTATTTATTAGCTGATTAAAAATTCAGAAAACAATATTGAAACTGGAAAAAAAAAGTTAATGGTGCACACTAAAACCCCTGAAAGAAGGACAGGCTTTTAGCACAGGCTCCTGATTTGCCAATATTAGGCAGCTCTGTGTTTTAAACCCAAAATTCGATGCCACTCTCAGGGAGAAAATTGTTTCACCGAGACCACAGTTGAGGGCACACTCAGATTAAAAATAAGAACTGACACAAATCTGTCCCTTGAGTAGAATTTGACCCTTTTGAGGTTTTCTAATCAAAAATCTGAACACAATAAGGACTGTTTAATCACATCAGAGGAGTGCTGGGAGCCCTGCAAGAAGGATTTCCTCAGGGCTGCCATCTCAGCCACCTTCTGAAGGCTGGATGAGTCTGAACTGCTTCACAGCATCAGGAAAAGTCCTCACAGCATTTAGCAATGAATTGTACTGAAATCTATAAATATTTAATGTCTAGCAATTAAATCTGCCCTCTTTAAAGGAAAAAAAAAGAAAAGGAAATACAGAAAGCCTTCACCAAACCATTTAGTAACACAGCAACTTCTTCCCTCAGCCATTTCGGGTGTGCCCACCCAAATCCATGGACACAAATTTCAATAATAAGCATTTTTCCTTTGCCTTCTTTAACGAAAGTGTTTTTCTCAAGGCTGTTGATAGTAAAGGAGCTGCCCAGATTACACTGAAGGCTCTGGCTTTGGAAGAAAGCCTGCACAGAAGCGTTTCGCTGGCACAGTGCTCCCAACAAAGGGAAGGAGAGTTTGGATTCCCAGTTTTTAGTTCTCAGAAATCACTTTGTGGGTAAGAACATCCCTCAGAGGAGCCTCTGATGATGAAGATCTCATTGCTGCAGAAAGCACTGCAGTGTTCATCTACACCAGGGCACCATGAACCTCTATAAATACTTCATTTTCCTTGTTACTTGGAACATAAACTAAAACACCACGGCCAAACTCTCCAAGAATCCTCATCTGTGACACTGACTGTAACAGTTCTTGATTTTACAGGTCAAGGAAGACTCTTCAGCACACATTCCTCTTTCCTCCTCCTCCTTGGCCTGAGAGCTCCCAGTCAGTGTCAATTTGTGGTGTCCTAAATGCTGCTGTGCCTGTCATCCATCATTGCTAAAGTTCATCCTCTCCAGTGCTACCAGGTCTGTTTTATACAGAAAACATACATGCAAGAGCAACAGCCAAAAAAAAAAAAAAAAAAGAATGAAAAATACATAAAAAGCTTTAGTTTAATAAATAAATAGCTTTTTTTTGTTCTCTTTACAGAGGAGAAAAGTTGTGTCATTTTGGCTCTATCCTCATTTCACAAAATCCAGTCACCAAACACGTACTGGGAGTCCCTGCAATGACAACTGCAATTACAACTGTAATTAATTTGCCAACACGAAGTTGGACACTTGTTTGCACGTTGCATCATTTATCACTTCGATTCAGCCTTTAGCTGGGAGCTCTGCAGGCTGATATTGCCACGGAGGAAATAAAAAATTGCAAAGATCTTATGTTCTATTCATAAAAGGTATTCCAGAGCAATGTTTATCAGGATTACAGCAGGCAGCCAGGAAAATTGCTTGCACGGATGGCAGCAGAGTAAGGGCATTATTCCTCATCTGCAAGTAATGTAATTTTTTAAAAAAAGAAGAAGAAAAGAAACTGCTCTTCCTCTATAATACCAATCTACAGATTAACAGAGGCTTTTTCTACCACTGCCAGCTAAGCCTTTGTAAGGCTGCATCAAAAACAATTATTAAAATTAATCCCATGTACAAATGGAATTGCATAATATTAATCCTGCTGAAAGAAAAATCTGCTATGATAAACATGCAGAAAGCTGACACAGGGAGCAAAGAAAACACCTTTGAAACCCAGTTTTGCTAACACTGGGCCTGCAGGTGTCCATCCTTCCTTCCTTCTGTGGTGGCCACTTTGGCAACAATCTGGACATCCACAGCCAATCAAGAAGCAGCTGGAGGTGGTTTTTTAGTTGGAGCTTAAACTAAATATAAAACCCTGGGAGAAAAACGCTTCCGTGATTGACTGCTCTGTGTGCACAAGATAGAAAAACATAAATGCAAAGCAAATATTAATAAATTAGCAGCCAGAAATTACAACTTCAGGGGTGCTTAAGAAAATTCACTTGATGACAGAAAATGCATCCTCGCCATGACATGAGGCAAGCCCAAGGAAACAATAATGTGTGCCCTCCAGATGAACTTTCACATTTCACAGACAACAAATGGTTCCAGATAATACTTTTACAATGTGCATAATCTAAGTTATTAGATGGAAACATAATGCAATTAACATGACAAAGCTTAATGCTGATATAAATCCTTCTGTTACAGCTTATATAGAGAATTTAATACTCAGGAAAAAAATCTGTTCATTGTTCCTCGCTGGGCCTTTGGTTTTTACAAAAATAAATTAATTGATGGATTTTCAGTTTGCACGAAATCTGTTTCATCTGTCCCAATAAACCAAAGATGTGCTGCATCAAGCAGATATAGTATTTTACTGCATTTTATTCCCTGTGCTGCACAGGGATCAGAGGTTTTGCAAAACAGAGCTAAAATCATAGTGCAAAATGTACTGTACTCTGACCCAGGACTGACATGATGTGTCTCTGATCAGAGAGGACAGGGGAAATCCATAAACTTCAGCAAGTGCAGAGGACAGAACACACAAAGGTATAGGACTAAGCCTCATGTGACTGCTACATTTCCAGTCAGATTTAGGGCATCCCCATCAAATTCATGGAGGGGTTGTGCAAACAGAAAACAACACTTGCTAAAAATATAGCTTTTTTCTTTTTTTTTTTTTTTTAATTCAGATAAAATCAACATCCCCACCTCTTTCCCGTATTTTGGACATTCCTGTTTGCTCAAGATCATACCTGAGTGTTAATGCTGCTTAGATTTGTGTTAGAGCTCTTTCCAATGCCCTTTTCTGAGAGTTATGGCCAGCTTTAATGCCTTGAAACAGTGGCAGAGACAATGACAAAGCACTTCTCTGCTGGAGCAGACTCAGCCTTTGCAGGTGCCTTTGGAATCTGACATATTTTTGAAGCCAAAAGTTGTCGCTGACGTTGCACCTCCCACCCTTGGGATTAATTCCAGGCAAATAATGTGGGACACAAGTTATGGAAGGGCAAACCTCAGTTCAGCCACGAGGCACAAATCCTCCACTCCACAAACAGAGATTCTGCCCCACAAATGAGGGTTATTCAGGCTGCACTGCAGGGATGGAGCTGCTCAACCATTTTCTGCAAATGAGTCAGTGAGGAGGGAAAGGCCACACTCAGGAGATGCTCCAAGAAGTTGTCTGAGAATTTGTACCAGCCCTTCATCACAAGGAAATGAATTTATCTGGTACCAGAAACACCACCAACAACCCCCACTAATTCAGCATTTCTGCTGTCACCCAGAGCAGCAGCAATCCCATCTCAGTGTGCATTTGGGGTGAGGCAGAGTCTGAAGAAGTTTCCTTGGCATGGATTTATTCTGACATGCAACCAAAGCCAAATCCAACCCAATTCCCAGACCAGACAGATTCTTTCTGCTCCTATGCCAATTATTATTGCTGTGCCTAAAGATTCTCCCCAGGCATTGCAACAGGCTTTGACTTAACATTAAACAACCTGCCCTGGGTTACTGTGAGCAAGGTGACAAAAGTCCAAACCACATGAAATCCCACAGCTGATTGTCACCAACTGCATCTGGCACAGAAATCTATAAAAATGCATTATTTAAGAAAAAAATAAATTGTAGCCCAGAAACAAGATCAATTCAAGCTGAAGCAAAAATGTAGTTTCACAATAAATATCAGTTAGAAAAATCAAATTAAATTTGCAGTAAAATGAAACATGGTTGCAACAGAAAAAAAGCAATGATGGTGTGAAGTATTTAGAAAATCATATTACCTTCCCTAAATTAAACATGGTTTTAAAAGCGGTTAAAACAAATGTGTCTCTATGCACCACTGTTACTTTTAATCCCAAATTCACCAATTTGCTTTAAATTCATTCACTGCCTTCTCCCCTTGCCCACAGTTTCTGCCATTACCTTTGTGCCTGGCTCGTCAATCACAGGATCAGAGACTGGCACCTCTCTCCTCCCATTCATCACTTCCCCATTTGCCTTCAGCACTCAGCATCATTAATTTATCAAGTCTCATTCCATTCAACTCCCACGGCTACTTTAAGTGTGACAGAGCATGGTCTTGTGCTATTATTTTTATTTTTTTTACATATTTCCTGTCAGGCAAAACAAATGAGGCTACTGTGCAGCAGGAACACAACATCAAGAGAAAAGCTATTATCAGAGCTTAATAGAAGTTTAAGCACACAAAGTATAAACACAGTTCTATGCTGTACTATTATTATTGTTATTGTTATGATTGTTATCATTGCTATTATTGTTATTACTGTTATTAATGGGGAAGCACCTAAAAGAACCACAGAATTTTCACTTCACAGGCAGGCCCGTTCTCATCTCTGTATTATGTGAACTGTCTGTAAAGCTCTAATTTATTTTATTTTATTTTATTTTATTTTATTTTATTTTATTTTATTTTATTTCCACAGCAACAAGCTTTTTTCAAGAAGTTCTTCAGAAAAAGAGTAAATTTTGAGCCTGTCAACCAGCAAAATAAATTGTCCAACAGAAAACAGCACCAGTCAGTTCAGCACAATCCAGTTAACTTATTAGTCAATGCCAGACATGGTGGAAATCTTCCCCACAGAGAGATCTGGGCAGCCTCAAAGGTCACAGCAAACCTGGTTTTTGACATGCCACATCACATTCCCAGAGCAGAAGCTGTACCAGCATAGCCAGGGTTGGTTTTTTTTTAGGATTTTGCAGTTAACCACTGTTCTAGACCCTCAAAAATAAATTGTAAAAAATGCAAAATAAAGGTTTCCCACCTTCTTTTTTAATCAATAACAAAATAAGCACTGAACTACTTCCCAGAGATTTTACATTTTGCAACTGACAGACCTCTACCAGCAAACCAGTCCATACCTATGACTAAGAGAAAAATTACAACAGGTTTGATCAAATATGACATTTATCTGTGCAACAACCATCACTGGCCACATATTTCACAGATAAATACAGATGCCATGAGTCAGATTTTCTCTTATTATTTTTTGTATGACACTGCATTATAGATAAGAAAGAAAAAACACCTGAAGTCTCACCCTGCAAAAAGAACAATTCCCAAGTGTTCCATAAATAAAACTCAAGCAGCTCTTGTGATGGAGGGATATTAATTTGAAGTCCCACATCTGTGAACTTTTTTTTCTTCCCTATTATATATGACATGGTTCCATTACTGCACTTCATCTCCAGCAGTGCTCTGGCTGGGCCCCACTGTCTGCTTGTGATCCATGGGTGGTGAGAGAGGTTAATAAAATCCAGATTTAAAATGGTACAAGTGACTTTATCCGAGCACTTGGCCGATCATTTCTCCTCTACCACCTACTCTGTCAATAAATTCACACTCGTGTCTGACTCCTGCTCCAGATGCAGCTCAACCTTCTGCCTGACTGAACAATTCCATTCTTTTATTCTGCCTTTAGTAGGTTTCAGCCCCAACACTCACTATCAGCACAGATAAGCCCAAGTGTCTCTTAAAATATTCAACCTTGTGAGACTTAATTTTTTAATGTGCCATAGTTGAGAGTTTAGAGAACAGGTTATTTGCTGAGCCAAGCTTTGATTTCACAGAGAATAAGAAATCCACTTCTTGTAAAAGCATTGGCTCCCAACAAATACACCGAATACAATTAATGTAACACAATTAAACAGTTTCTTTTCTGCCTGCCCCACAACTGTTCTAAGCAAATATATTAAATCCAACAGAAAAATGTTCTCATGTCTAATCAGACCAAAGTCAACCCGGTAAATACTTTTTGAAATCAAAGCTTTCTGTTAAAAAAAGAAATGTTGAATACATGGACTGAAATAAAGCCCTAAATATGAATGCTGAATGTTTGTGAACTAAGATTGTATGTTTAAAACCAGCTCAGCAGAGAACTGCCTTTACATAAACTGCAGGTTAACAAATGACCAATGACAAAGCTGAGAAACACTAAAGGAAAGTATTAATTAGTCTGGTGTTAATGAAAAAGAAAAAAAAATCCTTAACCTACAGCTTCCTATAATGCTCCTTGATAAAACATGCATTTGTGCTCACATATTACCAGTTTACTTATCATGGCCACAGCATCATGAAATGGAGAGTTTAGAGGAAATAGTCAATCCAATAAAAGAGTGACTTATTTTGGAAATGCAGGGATAAATGGTAATATTCATTTGAAACACAACCCCTCTGTTCAGAGGGGGACGTTTCTGTGCAGAGTCACTGAATGTGACAGGATGGTTTGGGGGGAAAATATGGCAAAGGAACAAGAACAGAAACAGGAGACAGTAAAACTGAAGCAGAAATTTGGAGATGTCACAGTAAGTGGTATGGGAAGAGCAGGTTCTCTTTGCACCATCCTGTAGGGATTGGATTCCTCCTATAAGTACACAAATACATACATACATATATATATATTATATATATATATATATATGTATCTCCTTTCCAACCCAAACCATTCTATGTTTCTATGACATATCTGAGGATGCTGGATCAGATTGGAACAATGATTACCCCAAGCACTCAGAACAAATTTTAAAAAACACCACCCCACCTCTGATCTCTGAAAATGAAGTTTTAACCAGCTGAAAAAGAAACTTTTTTCAGTGAATTGATGGGTGGCACAGGACTCTGAAATCAGTGTGCTGACAAGGAGATACTCCCATTTTTGGGGCCTTATGATTCTTGAAGCAGACATCTGCTTCCAGATCCCTGGGGTTTTGAATTATTTTTAAACTCTGAACAAAGAACACTTAGTACCACATACTTGCAGTTTCACAGCTGGGTTATTTTAAGGAGACAAAAAACTTATTGGAATATATATATTTTTTATTTTGCAATATTTTAACTTGAAGTTATTAATCTGTCCCTTGAGAATTCAGGACCTCCTAGAACACTCATTTTAAATATTCAGTGTCTTTTAAAGATATAGTCTTCTCACATGGCCTTGAAATAAATGCCTGAAATATCTCACTTTTGGGCAATAGCCCAAATGTAGCCCTTGTTAAGGAAGGGATTGGGTTTCTCCTTGATTAGAGAATCACAGAATGTTCTGAGGTGGAAGGGCCCCACAAGGATCATCAAGTCCGACTCCAAAGGGAATGACCCAAACAGGGATCAAACCTTGGTGGTTCTGGCTCCAACCGAGATAATGCCAGAGACCAGAAACCTTATTCTCCAAATCTCCTACTGGAAAATGTTATCCCCATAAACATTTCCTGAGGCTGAGAAGCAAAGATCTTTTATTTTCACAGTGCTGTGGGAAGGCACAGAGAGCTCTGCAGAGCCACTCTGAGGTCAGGAGAGAGGGAATTCTCTCCAGGTTGCTGTGTGATCCAGGCAGGACTCATTTCCTCTGGGTCTAATTACCAATTTGTTAAATTCCTGTGTGTAAAGGTCCTTCTGATGCAGGGATGTGCTGAGTGGGGAGTTTGGGGTGTCAGGCTGAGCCCTCCTGAGATTCCTGCAGAGCCTCAGGGATTGCTCAGCACAAACCCAAACACAACCCCTGACCACAAAGCAGCAGATGAAATCATTGTTCTGACATGGTTTAAGAAGAAAAAGTCCAGCCTGGAGGATGCACTGAGTCTCCTGACATGACATGGACAGTTTCCTCTCAAAATCAGCCCAGGGGTAAGAGGCAGCAGCAGGAACCACCCAGCAAAGCCTCAACAAAACCTGGGCTAATAATGAAAGCCTGCTTTTGCAGTTGCTAATGATTTATTACTGACTTGATGATTGATTCGAAGTTCTTAATGAATTCAAACTCAATTTACTCACAGTAACATGGAGCTTTAGTAGATTTACATCTTACATATTTACAATGGAATTAAACTTCCCTCTTTATTGAAGGATGACGAATTTTGTAGCTGTTTCCAACTTCAAATTGCTTAACAGATGCTCAGTCAGCCTTCACTGAATCACCCAAATAGCCAGCAAAGATTATTGCTTGTCTTCTCTGCTGGGCTGTATCACAAACAAAAATATTTTCTATTTTCTTTTTTTTTTAGAATAATTAAATTCTTTTAAAAGACCATTAAAATGAGTTTTAAAGAAAATTATGGAATATTATTGCACAGTCTCAGCATCTCAGCATATGATCACAGAGGATATTCTGGAAGCAGCAAGTTTATGCAAGGTCAGGGCAGTGAATATCCCAAAGGAAAACTCAACTCAGTAAAGCAGCACAAGGCACAAAGTGCTTTAGTCTCAACCATGCTATTAAAGAAATGTTTGCTTAAGACTGACAGTCCTTCAAGTTTGATGAAGAGTTATTTACAACTAATTAATGTGAAGAATAAAATTTTTACTCTCTTTTCCATTTTTAACTCACTGTCCTGGATGAACTACGGATAATAAAAGCATCAGGATCTCAGGAAATTCATTCCTGTTGACAAGACCTGAGCACATTCTAAACTGTGTTCACCAGTTCTCACTCCTCTAAAGAGAGCTGCAAAAGCCATTAAAAGAAAACCTAAATGATTTGCCAAACAAAATGATTTTATCATCTGAGGGAAAGGTGGTCAATCACTCAAAACTTCCGGCAGCCACTTAATGAAGACACTTTGGCAGCATCTTCTGCAGAGAGTGTTCCCAGCAAGAACTGAAACACCATCTGCATGGCCAGAGAAGGGGAAACAGGGGCTTTGTATTGAAGAGGAGCCCCTGATCAGTCCTTCAGGCTGAGGGCAGAGTCAGGACTCAACAGGGAAACAAACAGTTAAAAATGATTGTGTTAAAAACTGAATTAAAGAGAGCAAACAAGCCCTGAAATGAACGAAAAGCATCAACGTCCACTAACGTGAAATCCCTTTATTCACAATAGAAGAAATAAAAATCGTATTTCATTTTACACAGAGAAGAAAAGAACTATTAGATCTGACCACCACGGTCAGGGAAGGCAGGTCATAACTTTAAAAGCCATCAGCAGTGCCCACACTTTAGTGGTTTTATATTCTGCTGTTCATCAAGAGGACATGCCCAGAAATCACTTGGATAGGAATAAAACTCAGGACACCACCTAAAGCACAGATGCACTGGAATAATTCAACACTATTGATTATCATTAGAAAAGTTACTGAGGAAATACTCAGGATTTTCACATCTCCCCATTTTAAGCATGGTATGGAGCATTTGTCAAGTCAAATAAGGAACATTTCTGTTGGCCAAATAAAATATTCTGTCTGTAGTAAGAGCAGCTTTGTTATTGTGTGTGGAAAACTCACCCTCACCTGCCCAAAGAGCTCTGAAAACAAACCAACAAACCAGGAAAACCCCACAGCAAAGACCTAAAAGAGATTAAAAGCTGAGGAGAAATGCCCAATAAAGGAGGGTGTCAAAGGCTGCTTGGACTGGTTGTGCTCCTCCTTTCCACCTGATGTATCTCCACGAGGGTTTTACTCTTTTTTCTGGTTTTAAATGGAAAATGAACTTTTTTTTTCATGCAGAATGGCTTTGTTTTTCCCCAACTTTTTTCAAGCAGACAGTGAGTTTGTCTCAGAAGGCAACAAGTTTATCTTGAAGGGACTCTGCAGACTAATAAAATGCTTTGAAGAGTATTAAGGAGGTCAATCTGTCCAATTTGTTTTAATTGAACTAGACACAGATGGTATATGGTTTAGTTTAATTAGGCTGTAGATAAAGAACATTTCAACTTGCCAGGGAAGGATAAATCACTAAATAGAAGCATATACTTGAAAATATACAAGGCCAAAACCTTTGCTTCATAACTGAGAAATTGGGGCAATTTCTACCAAAGGATCAAAAGATTAGTTCCATTAGAAAGAATAAGGAAAAACTTCACGAGGCCCTACATAAATGATGAGTAAATTGGGAAAATTGAAAAATACATTCTGAGAAATATTTATTTACTACAAAAGTAATGCTGGTTCTTTCATTACAGAGACATAATACAATAAGGCACAGTAATCTATCACAAACTATAGTTAAAATTAAATAGATTATTCTACCCATCCATTAAGGAGATCTAATTATGGACTATCATTAGCAAGGACATAATTCTTTTTTTCCTTTGTTTTTTTGATTACTACCTATTTGTTTTCTCCCTTTATTGACAGACTTCACTTTTAAGTGATCATCTTTTAAGTCAGAATAACATTAGCAGTCTTTTAAAAACTGACTATACTCAGATGATTTTGCACAAGGCTGAGAACACTGGAGAAATCCAGTCAAGGCTGTTTTCTCTAGTCTGCTTTTTGAAATTATTATTCCAGGAATCTTTTTGAACCAACAGTTTCCTGCCACTGGCCTTATTTACAACTCCACTTCTTTTTAATCACAATGAATAAAACATACATAAAAGCTACAAAGCTTATAAAAAAAAGATGGGGTGACTGCAGAGCTCTGTATGTTAGGCAAAATATATGGTCCTGATGGGCACATTTACCCAAATAAACTCCAGCAAATGCCCAGCTGATGGTGGTGACTGCAGGAACAGAGATCCCAGTTCCTCCCCTGGAGAAGAAATTTCTCCTTGCTGTGGTTATTTGAGTCTCCTAAATCCCAAGGACTGCAGGAGGACACCCTAAACCCACAGCAGCATCTCAAATTCCATTTCCTACTAAATGAGCTATAAATTTTTTATCTGGTTTTATGGGCATCACTCCCTATCATTTCTACAACAGTTGGTGCCATCACCACCAAAGCCAGAGCTCTTCCTGCCTGGGATTTTGTAGGAAATGCACTGAGCACTTTTGTATAAATCAACATTTTCCTGAGGGCTCCGAGTGGAATAGATGCAGCACAGCTTATTTGGCATCTTTTGAGCTTTTCTTGCAGTTGTAAATCTCACATGCTCTTTATTTCTTTGTTAAAGAAACAGTTTAAATACCAAGTTTGTAAATCAAGCACAGTTCATTAAGCACCAAAGACTCCCACTGACTCAGATGCAAATTTTGTACTAATGTTAGAAATGCTTGGAAACCCACTGCTCCCCAGACCTTTCCCTGAATTTCTCTTCACTCTCCAGATTTCCAAAGCAGTACCTTGAATTCAGAACATTCTGCAAAACTCAGCTGCTGGCCCATGCAACCCAGAGCAGTTCACATTTTTACTGAGCTTTCCCTCGACAAACAAGTGATTTCTTAAAACTGGAATGCTGAGCCACATAACTTTCAGTACTGCAGGTTTTTTCCACCCAGGTATTTGTGGAACTGCAATGTTTATAAAATAAATATGTGCCATAAATACTTTTAGATACATGGTGATGTTTATGCACAAGTACACACACAACTGCATAACAAAAATCCAGTACAAATAGCAAATATATTGTATTTTAAACAGGACAGAACACCCTCACAAACTCCCACATCAGGTGTTGATGATTTATTAACCTAATTTTCAAAAGCATCAATTCCTCCTTGCAGCTCCTGTTGGCTCTGCTGGGGAACACAAACACTAATGAGCATGGAAAATGAACAATATCTGTGTGCACATGCCTGCCTGTGCATGGATGAGGAATTCCACATCCCCTTTAGAGTGGGCCACATTTTGCCAAAAGGCCTTAATTAAAAAAAATAAATCTCATATTCCAGATACCTTCATGTGTGATTGTTCTCAGAAGGCAAAAAAAAATCTGCTACTTATGGAGGAGAACTTGATTTTTAATGTGGTCCTTTTGAACCCCAACTTCAGGAAACGTTTAATTTTTGGAAGGCTGTATTGATGAAGATGTATTGGTCTTTTATTGCAGTGAGTAATAACCCAAATTCTTGGAGTGTATCCCGAGAGTATTGGCAAAAGAAGCAGTAAATGAACCTGAGGGAGGGGAGGCTGTGACAGGAGCAGAGCGACAGGAAAATGAAATGCAGTGCAAGGACAGCTGAGTGAGAGAAAATAAAATGCTGCTTCTCTCCTCATTTATTTTGGAACTACTTGAAAATAAACTTTTATTAGAGGAGCCATTTCTGGACTGCTGTGTCACTGAAGTGACTTGATTTAGATACAGAACTCCTCGTGAGGAGCCTGGAGGAGTTGGGGTCTGTGCTGGTGCTGTCTCCTCGTTTGACCCCGGGGCTTTGCTGCTGCCAAACACAAAGCTCTGGGAACCACTTTGATTTGATTTGAGCTTGTAAGATCAGTAAACAGCTGCACCTTCTCACAGAAGAGCAAAGGATTAGCCTGGAATGGGAGAATAGAACAGAATAGAACATTTTCTACTCCTCTCTTCTATAATGCGCTTCCAGAAATTAAAAAAAAAACCAACCCCAAAAAAGTGTGTTTCTATTTTTCTTAATTTTACCTCTGTGTGGGCAGGTTTCTAAATAAAACATGTTAAATATAAACCCATTTGTGTGTGTTTGACCAAAGTCTTTCATATTATTTATGGAGAGTCCCCCTTGTGCAGGAATATTGAACAAAGTCTGTTGATTGCAGAGTTCTTTTTATTTTCCTGAATGGTCCAATCATGCTCTTGGCACATGAAGAGACAAGTAGCAGATGTTAAACAAAACTCTGAGGAGTTTATACATTTCTCCTAAAAATTACAGGACTGCTTTTATTTCTAGTGGGTTTGGGGGTTTTTTTACTATCCTTCTATCTTTTCTGGTTCTGCTTCTCCCCAAGTTAAAACACCAAAGTATTTTGACTCCTGTTCTCTTTGGTGTTAAAGGCTTCACTAAAATTCAATGCTGACAAATGAATTTCGGTAGAACAAGATCAACATGACAAAAAAAACCAAACCAAAACAGAAAACCCCCTAAAAATCTGAGAATAACCATAAGAACCAAAGCTTTTGGTTATTAAAATTTTTATTTTTCTTTCTCAAGGGAAGTAAAAAGCTTTTAATATAGTTTGTAAAAAGTAAATTCCATTATTATGCATTGAGAAATGCAACTTCAGGCTTCAGATTCAACAATCCAACATCTCTACTCATAACTAGGCCAGTCTGTAGGTACTAACACAGGCCTTGGAAGATACAAGTAGATTTTGACTAAGGAAGAATTTCACAAAACTGTTTATAAGAAGGGAATCCCAGGTCTTCTTCCTGCTGCTTACCTCTTCTGGTAAGATTGTAGGACTCAAATTATCTTCGAATAAATGCAAATAATTTTTGCAGGAAGGAAACAATATTTTGGGATAATCCCAGACTTCAAATGATTCTAAGGGAAAAATATTATAGAAAAAAACCTGGGACAAAGAAACCAAGAACCTTCTCCACAAACATTCCATGCATTTATATATGGCCTGTTTAACATAGGTTCTCTATATATTCTTCTGCCCATCTGTTCCCAACTCCCTCAAACCTCATTGCTGCAGTCAGTTTGCTTTTTATCCTATTTTTGGACAGGGTATATCAGAATTTTTATACCTCTCTCCTTATACAAACACACTAAAAGGAACCATTCTCCGGTGCTCACTGGAGTCCCTGTGCAATCAATCATAATTTGCTTTTCATTCCAAGAAATCAGTCTCTAAAGCTGCATCTGCCTGGGATTTTCCAGGCCACTTTTCCCACTGGAATGATCATGGTCCATCTGAAAGATGGAGGAAAAAGCTTTTTATTCCTTTTCACGTATTTTTATCCAATCTCTGGCAACACAAAGACAAAGAATATTGACCCCACAGACTCCCAGTCTGTGATTTGCAATTCCCATCATTGTAATTAGAAACCAAGTGCACAATTTAATGATAATAAAGCAATTAGGTGGATAGGAGAAAAGGCTATTTGCAGACCAAAAATGGATTATTTCTCATCTTATTACAACTTTCATTAAAAAAAAATTATATAAGATTTAGAAAATGCCTTTTCAAGAGGGGTTACATGAAAATCACTTTAAAAAAATTATACTGTTTCTATTAAGTTTAAATTTAATACTTTCTTTCTTATAAACTATTTAATTAATGTCCCTGAAGTTAATAATTTACTACATTCTACCAGTCCTTCACTGCCAATAGGGTCTAACCTAAATAACGATAATAACCAGCTTTCAAAAAAACCTCCAAGTTTGGGACTTTTTCTTTCTTTCTCTTTTTTTTCTTTTCTAAAAAAAGAAAGAAAAGTAGCCAAAGCTATGCAGACACTTCTTACAACTATTTCTGTAGAGGCTTTTATCCCCTTTCTGGTCCGTTCTGTGCTGGTCTGATGCTCCTGTTGCCATAGAAACAGACCTGGAGGTGCTTTGATACAGATTACAATGGTTTTCCCAACACTTAGACATTTCTTTCATCCCCAGTTCAGCAGGTACCCTTCTCATGGGGACAGAAGGGAACAGGAATAAATCAATCTCTGACTCTTCCATCAATTAAGTTCTCATTAGCAAAATTTATGATATGCTTCTGCATTTAGTTTATGAGCTCAGCACTGATCACTGCTACTTTAAGGACTAGGGTTCATTAATTACACAGGCCATGCCACAGTTAATTTATTTGCAAGGGAACAGCAAAAATCAAATTATGAAGGGAATCATGACTGGCATTAGGTTAACTTCAGCAGAAGCATCAGGATTTGCTTTTTCAGCAAGGTAATGCACCATTGCCTTAAAATCTATTTGCATCGAGTTTCATTGGGCTGCTAGAAAAACCAGATCAATTGTAAAATGACAGAGTATTAAGATAACACTTAATACACGTTCCCTGAGGTCACTGATTACTTCAAGACAAATCCTGTCTTTCCCAAAGGCTGAAGAAAAATCTGTGAGCTATTTGGATCTCTTCGGAGTCCCCAGTAACGCACAGTGAAAAGTAGAAAACACAAGAGCAATGCCCAAGAAGGAAACCAAACTGTTCTTGTTCATGCAGAGCTTCCTTGATGCTTCCCCAGCACCTGATGGATAAATGGAGCTCAGTGGAAGAGGGAGGAGCTGCTCCCTTCCCAGTCAGGATGTCCCCACCACCCCTCCCTGCTTCTCCTCTCTCTCTCCTCACTCTGTTCCAGGGTCAAACCACCTCCATAAAAGAGCTTTGCTCCCTCCAAGGGTACAAGTTGTTCTTTCCTCCCCACCCCCAGAGAAGTTCCCTGGAGCTGTGATTTACACCAAGGAGCTGAGGCCACACCACCTCAGCTCAGCAGAGATCAGCAAACTTCTCCCAGTGCCCCAAGGACAGAGCCCGAGCAGCTCCCAGAGATGGGGACCCTCTGGTGACACATTAAAATCACTTGGACCATGTGGGATCTGCAGGGCTTTTCAAAATTAGCCCACTTGTTTTATTCCAAATTAAGGTTGAATCTAATTTTGGTGCAAGAACTGCCACCTCAACAAACAGAGAGTGCTAAAAATTGCCAGCATTCTGCAAGGCTCTCTCAGTGGTCTGTCTGTGTCTCTTCCAGCTACTGAGTTCAGTGTGCCACAATCACTTTTTTTTTTATTTTAAAACCCACATAGCTGTGGGGGTGGAACCTGATAGAAATGTCTGTGGTGCATTTTACACATGATATCTCATGTAGCAAAACAGGTTATTAGTAATTCTTAGGCATTCTTCCTCCCTAAATCCAAATATCAGCACGTTTACACAGAGTTTAAAGATTGACACAACAGACTTTTGCCAAGGGGAAACACAAGCTGACTAGGAAATAACAAAACTCAACCCAAATTGCACAGAACTCAACATACTCTTAACAATTGGAAAATAAGTGTTGTTGGGATCATGCCAGCTTCAATTTAGGGAGTTAGAAAGAGTTTTGATGATGAAAATCAGCACCCAAGAGCTGCTGCCACCAAAACTGCACCAAATCCACGAGATTTGTTTTTACTATTGGGAATAACTTAGCTGAGAGTTCTCCTTTTATAGTCCCCCTGCCTAATTGTTCTGCAGTGCTAACTTGTGAAAATCAGGGATATTTTTAGGTTCCCCATTTATATACATTTCCTAAGTGTCTCAGCAGAGCTGTGTTCAGTGATTAACTCTTTCCAGCATCACCTATGATATATTACACATTGCACAAGAAATGGCTAGAGAGAAAAATATCAAGTCGAAATTTTATGATACGGCTATTCAGCACTTGCACTCTCCTGGATTGGGAAAATAAAAAATACATTCTTTATAAATAAAAAGCTATGAACTTTCAAATCTCAGAGGCTGTAACAAAAATCTAAACTGCACTCCCAGTGTCTCAGGCACAATCTCCATGAACTGGGAGCCTGAAGGGCTGCAGTGGAAGATGTGAACAAATGTTCCTTTGGAGTCACCCACCATGGATTTCCTTCCCGTGGGCTGCTCAAGGAGAGGATTCACACAACTCCTCTCAACACTGCAGGGAAAATTCATCCATGCAGATGGACACAGAGCCAGTTTGGAGATTGGCTTACAGGGAAAAGGTGGGAATTAATAATAGTTATAAAAGTTCATGAACATGTTCCTTTGTAATTTAATTCTGTTTTTTCTGAGGATGGTTTACTGTAGCTAAAAGCCATTCCAGCTGCAATAAAAGGAGCCTGTGCTTTAATTTAGGAATAGAAGGTACACCTGTTTTCTGGGGGGATGATTAATTCAAACACATTCCAGCACAAGAATTGCTTTCAGGTAACCTGGGAAGCTGCTTGCAGCTGCTTAAAAGAAGGAATTTAGCAGAGCAGTGCCCCAAACTGCTCTGTACAGGCAGGGATGGGCAATTCCACAAACCTCTGTGAGCAGAACCTCCTCCCAGTGCTGGAGGAAAATGAGCTCAATATATACTGAGGATGCACAGAGCCCTCCTGGGCAGGTTTCCTCCTTCAATTTCTCTGCCTTCCATGAAAAAAATCTGACCTCTGCACTGATTCTGTTCAAATTGGAATTTCATTTCAATATAACCACACTTTGTAATAAGCCACTGTCACACAGCACCACTGAAAAAAACAATTAAAACATCAGAAAACCAAGCAACTTTTCTCCACAATTAAATTTTAGGGCTATAAAGGCAAACCCAAAACCTACTTTGGATACTCGTCAGAGATTCAAAAGTCAGGGTAACCACAAGAAAAAAAATGCTTATTTTGGTAAGAAAAATTATCTTGCTGTCCTGTAAAATTTGTTTTTAAGTACTCATGATAAATAACAAAAAGAATAAAAATTTTCAGCTCCTTCAGTATCACTTACTGCATTGACTGTGATCATGCTGATTTTGTGATGTAGGACAAGCTTTTGGGGAAAAGGCACTGATAATATAGCTGGAATATCATAGGAGCACCATATTTTGATAAAAGTATGTTTGCATTGCAATTGCTTTTTAGTAAGAATATTACCTCCTGCCTGCATCTAATAATGCCTATTGCAAACAAAATTAATGTGATTAATAATTATCATAATTAAAAACCACAGACATAGAAACACATTGAGTTGTTTCCTTAATCTGTAAATAGAGGGGGCTTTATATTTTCTCTGTTTAGGGCATGCAATGAAAAATTGCATCAGAGCTGTTTAAAAATCACTTCCAAAAATTCATACAGGCTTCTTTTTAAGAGAACATTTTTGTTCATCTGGCAAGCAGTGAACTGTTTCTTGCCAGGTCTCCCTGCATTTGTGTATCTTTTGTGATGAAGCAAGAAGGTTTTCGTCTTAATTAAAAGGAAAATATTTCTGGGGCAAATTACTCAAAATTCAGATGAGCAATAAAACCTGCCTCCCAAACCTTAGTGACATATGGTTGGACTTGATGATCTTAAAGATCTTTTCCAATCTAAGTTAATTCTATGATTCTATAATATTTTCTCAAATTATGTTTGTTGCTGCTCCAGTCTCAAGATGTCCAACATTTATAACAGTTGTTTTTCATTGTAAAAAACTACAAAGTTAAAAGCAAATCAGACAAGCCCTGCTGCTGCATTTCATTATCCTTGGAAAAAAGACTGCAAATCTCTCTGATTAAAATCCCTTTTTAACTAGTTCTACAGTAAATCTTAATACTGTGCTTCCAGTTGCTGCCTTTTCTTCTCATGACTTTGGTTTGGTTTTTCTAATTCCCTAGGCCAGTCAAGCAACTCTCTTTTTCCACTCTGAAATCAGCCTCCTACATGTAAATATGATCTAGAAACATTATTAAATGCCAGTGGGGGAAATAAAATGGAAAAAAAAAAAAAAAGAAAATGAAAGAAAAGAAAAGAAAAGAAAAATATTTCAGCATTTCCTGGAACTGAACAGAAAAAGAAATGTGGTCAAGATACCTAAACCCTCCAGGGCAGACCAGTTATATTAATTTATTTTGACTTAGTACAGAGGTGTTTCTCATTCATTTCTCTCAGAGGCCCAGCCATCAAATGAGCAGTGTAACAGTGCAGTAAATGTGGACATCAGCACTCCCTGAGCCTCAGGGCAAACCCAACCCACTGCTGCCACTCTGAACATCAGCACTTCTGAATTAGAATTCTTCCCACTGCTCCCCCAGCACATGAATTTTTAAGGGTCAACCTTTCTCCTCCCAGCTCCAGAATCACAGAAACCATAAAATGAGAATCACAGTGGGGCCCCACAGGGCTCATGTCCCATCTCCCCACAGAGGACTCAGAGAATATCCACAGCACTGTGGAGAGAAGGGAACCCCAAGAAAAAAAAAATCTTAATTTCTTCTGATGGCAGCCCCTTGCTGCAATTCCCCATCACCACACCCAAAACCCTGCACTGTTAAGGAGTTATTTGTCCCTTGCCTTTAAGAGACCTGGTCACAGTTTTAAGAGACAAAACAATAATCAAAGATTGCACTTTAAAGATCTTTAACACTTTAATTCTTTTCCAAATTCCAAAGGAAGAGCTGCAGAATTCAACATGAAACATCTCCCTGAAAAACAGAGTAATAATTCCTGTCATATCTCCGCCTTTGTATCAGGGGTGCATGGCTGGCCAGCAGTGAGTTTATGACCCACTAAAAATCCTGCTTCAGTTTCTTCTGAACCAGAGTCTTCATAATCAATTCACACTGATTTATTTTTTATTTTTGCTTTTTATATTGTTTTTTTCTTCCTCTTGCATGTGATTTTTTTCATTGTTTTAATAAATTGTATCTGAACGCATAGAAAAAAAAAAAATCTGAAATATTGTACTTTAGAATTGCATTATACCAATATCCAACCCACTGGTGAAAACACCCAACTCCTGCAGCATCCTACAGAACCTCACAGTTCACACTCACACTGAGCTATCAAATGTGCTTAAAATGATAAAGCTCCCAAATAATTTCAGTATCAAGAGGATAATTGACTTGGAAATTTAAATATGTCATCTTTGACCTCCCTGGGTTCAGTTACCCTGCAATGCTGAGAGGGCTTTGCTGTTTGATTTTATGTAAGGACACATCTGGACCTTCGCATTCTCTCCTGGATGACTAAAGACTAAAAACCCACCAAGTACAGTCAGATTTCACATCCTTTCACTGCCCAGTCACTCACTCTCATTTAAATTATTTTCACTTTTTAATTTCTATTTATTTTGCTTATAATCCTCCCTTGGATTCTCTGTTATTATAATCTGAAAGGGAAATAGTTCTGATCCACAGGCCACGATCTGTGAGTTCTTGTGCACTCAAAGTCTTATAAACCTGTACTGAAAATCATAATACAGTCAAACACTATTTTAAATTAATGCTTGGGGGTTTTTAATTTTATGGAGCATGCAATTAGGAACATTTTAATATATAGCAAAGACACCTTCTGATCACTGAATTGCATTAACAAAGAAAATAAACATTTAAATTTTCAAGAAAATGACCAGTTATCCCTCAATACTGAACACATCTTAACAAAGCTCATTACAGCAGCACTCCATTTTTGAGGTTGCTCTTACATTTTTACACTGATTTTCCCAAGTTTTCAGTATTTCATCTATGACTACAAATAGTTTTTAAGAGCATCAAGCATCTTCCAAAACCAAGCATCTGAACTGGAGATGATGCTCCCTGTGACTCTTGAGAGCACCAGCAGCAGGAACTGTTAAATTCTACTCAGCAACATTGCCATAAAGAGGTGGCCATGAAGAGAAGATGAATAATTTCTGCTCAAACTCCAGAGAGCTTTTAGACAGCGGGAAAACAACTTCCTGGGCTGCTTTTTGCTAAGAAACCAGAGCTCACACCCTGCCAAGTAATAAGGAAACATACAATTTTTTTGATTATGTGACTTCTTGTTTCACTGGAACAGGATATTGCTCCCCAGACACCATCACTGCAAGGCCACTTAAGGATGAGCATTTTATTCCCAAGTATTATTTTCCTTTTGGCACAAATACAGACGTTTCAACCTCACATTTCAGCTACTCTGAGTAAAACAAGAAGAGACTCATTTTAGCTCTCCTCTTTTACATTCACCTTTATTAATGCATTTTTGCAAGGACTGCCTCATTTATATTAAAAGTACAGGCCACCATAATTTAACACTATTCTGATACACAACAATTATTATTATATAATGATTATAATTATTATAATTATTGCTCTGGAAAATTAATTTTATTAATGGCAGTATTACAATTAATGGAAAGGTTACACTGGAGCAGTTGAGTACACAAATTAATTGTGCACCTGCACAGAGTCATTTAGAAAAGGATGTTTTAATATTTAAAAATCTGCTAGATGTTATGATAAGCTTTATAGCACACCACATTTCAGAACAAAGCTTGTAGCAATTGGGACAAGTGTAAGTTGTTGAATTGTAAAAGGGTTGAAATTATAGTCAAACATTTCAGTAAATTAAAGTATAATATTCTACAATCCTCTTTGTGTAATAGTACCCACTAATGTAGCACAGTTTTATTAAAACATATTTATTTTCTGATTACTTTTAATCTTCAAACTGTTTTTGAGCTCCTGCTGCTGTGTAAATATTGAAAGTGATCATTTGATAACCCAAATACAGAAACGAGGCATTAGGCTGATTTATTTAATCACCAAGGCCAAAAACCCAAATCACGAAATGCAGTCAGCAATACTGGAAACCATTAACAACCTGTCACAGATTCTGTCACCATGAAAAGAATCTCAGTAAAATTAAATGGTCTCACACACAAATGTGTGTTCTCATTTCTGAACTTCAGGTGAACAACCCCAAAGAGCCATCTTACAAAAAAATACAAATAATCAAGAACACTTTCAAGAGCCAAAAAATTCATTATAGACATAGCAGAGCTACTTGTGTCACCATTAAAACTCTCAATCAAGAATAACTTTCATTAATATCCCACATCACAGCTGAGCACTAAGCTAAAACCAGATTTTGGTTATTCTCCTTTTCGTTTTAGGACTGACCAAAATCCATCAAAAATCATTTTCTGATTAGAAAATGTAGGTATATAGTTCATACCTACAAATCCCTGCTCATAGCTATGAACTATATTCAGAGAATGGGGAATTCAGTAGATATTCTTTAATTGTGCAGACTTTTGCTGAAAGTCCTTTTGCCCTTTGGGCCCAAAGGGGGTTTTGCCACCCACAATCTCCAGAGAGATGAGGGATGGGAACATCACCCACACAGGGCTGACCTGGGTTTCAGCCTCTCTGGAGCTCAAGGCATTTCAAATACCCAACTCCCAAATTCCAAAACCTGCTTTAGCAGTTAAACTTTGTGTACAGAGCCAAGTGTCCCACTGCAAAGCTTTAAGAAATCAGGAACTTTCAGAAAAGCAAAGGTATGAAGAATGATTTTGGTTTCTTGCTCTTGCCTAATCAGTGTTTTATTAGTAAAGCCTGTATCAGCTGAACATGAGATACTGAACAGCGTAATTACATTCCTAACTTTAGCATTTTTCTTCTACACCTAAATATAAATTATGTGAAATGTCTAAAAATTGAAGTTTTAAAAATTCTTCTCAGTTCTTCAACATTTCCCCATATTTAAATTTAAAAAATGAGAGAACTTTTTAATATCTGAAATTTTCCAAGACCCCTTGTGGCTTCTGCCCATATATTGTTCACTGACCTCCTGGCTGGCATATTGAAACAATTCATGAGAAGCTCATTAAAATCTAGCAGGAAAATTCTTCTGGTGCATTTTATCAGAGGAGATAATAGCCTACAATCTAGAGCATGAATATGTGATAAGAAACAAAACAGAGCCATTCAGACAAAGAACACTTGGAATGCATTGTTCCCATAAGCAGATGTTAAATTACTTCACTGTAAAGTGGGATTTATAAAACCCAAAGAAATGTTATTTTTATGTGAACAAACGAGATCAGTTTATTATTTCAGCAGGGTGACACAAAGATCCTGCACATGTGTCCCACCACACAGGCAGATGTGTCGAGAGGAAAAACTGGTTGTGGACCAAAAATGCTACAGAAGTACTGATGGAGCAGGATGGAATGGGAGTATCCAGACTGCTAGACTAGCTCAAACATGAAAATAAAATAAAAAACCCAATAAGCCAGCTGGCTCAAGATTAAATTGTTATTTAACTGGAGCTGCAGATCCTTGTGTCCAGTGAGACAAGGACCAGAGACAGCTCAAAAGATGCACTTTGAGATAAGGTAGATGCAAAGAAAGCTCAGAAAAAGCTTCAGCCTTTCTGGGAATTGTTAACATCAAATACATCCAACATAAAGCAAAGAAAATAAAATGCTGATTCATGGCTGGGTGAACACTTCAGGGTTGTCATGATCCGGGGATATTGCTCTTGGTCACACACTCAAGCTCACTTTTCTTACCAAAACTAGATTTTTCAGTCCATAAATGTTCACTTGACAACTGTTAAAACCCACTTAGACTCAATTATGTGATCCTGTTTGTAATCCACTCCCATGGGTGTAACAACATAAATCTGTGGAAAGCAGTGTCTGAAATGTCAATGTACTCACATCAGTGTCGGGTCCCTTGTCAGCCCCAGGACAGGAGAAGGTAACGAACTCATGGCACCTCTTATGAACCACAAAACAGCAAACTGGCAAAAAAAAAGGGGAAACAACAGTTAGAATTGGTGGTAGTGTTCCTTTTTTTTTATTTTGTAACAAACATAAAATAAAACTTAAATATTTCACCTGTAAGTCAATGAGAGAAAGCAGAGCCCCGTGTGAAATAAAGACACAAGACATCAGGCAAACACTGTGATTAAAGAGGAGATAAGCACTCACATTTAAAAACCAAGAGACTCTAAACAATAATAAATCTTTAATGCTGGAGGCAGCTCACAGTGTTCAAACACAGTGTGGGATGAGCAGTTCTACAAAGCCACATTTCCTGAATCTAAATCCTCCTCTGTCACAGGAACTGTCAATGTGCATCCAGGAGGCAGAAGTGAGGAATATGAAGGGAATGAAACCCACCCTTGGGTGTGGGATTTGTTCCCCTGCACGCCTGGGGAAGGTCTCTACGAAAACCCAAAGTCTTTTCCAGTTCATTATTTCTGTGAGGGACCAGAGGTCTCTCTGAGTGAGGTTGTTGTGGAGAACAAAGTGTTCTCATAGCACAGAATGGCAGGAGATAATGGGAAAAGAAAATTAGCTCCTGATTGCAATGTGAATCCCATTTAAAATTTATGAATGACCTCAAAGAACTTTTTCTGAGATAAAAACCCTCCTGCCATGGGATTAAGGCCATAGGTTGTCACGTAGCATAGGACACACAGGACCCTCCAAACCACATCAAAAGAACAATTAACTTGAGGGTGCTTACTTTAAGAGTTAGTATTCCAGTTTTTCACTCCTACTATGAGTTCTTTCATAATTTTAAACCTCAGATATTTTGAAATTATTCCACATTTCAACAGAATAGACAATCAAGATTTCAGATTGAGAAAACCTTGCAATAAATTCTGTGCCACCAGTGAGTCAGGAGACTATAACGAAATGATTTTAAAGCAATTCACAGTTTGTTTATAGGAAATGCATTCTCTGTATACTTGAAATTTTGCATTTCCAACACATAAAAACACACTATTTCCCAAATCTCAAGAATAAAATACATTTGAATTGCTTAACAACTGCAAACATTGAATTTCCTCAACTTCAGGGGGAAACGTATTAAATAATCTAAATTGTTCTAAAGAGCTCATTGCATGAGGCAACTTTAACACTTCTCTCTCCCATTTAAAATGCAAATGAATTTATTTCATAAATAAATAGTGAAGACAGCTGTGAGCAGGTGCAGCTGCAGGTCACTGCAGACACAGCCATGACCCCATTAATGCCAGGCTGGCCTCATTCCCACCCCTAAGTCTGCCTTTAAAGAAGTCTAATCACCCTTCTCTCTCTCCCAGCTATTTTTCATCAGTATCCCATGCAGAAATTGTTTCCAACTGTTCTATTTCCGACGTGGCATATGTTTATTCTTTGGGCAAAGGGAATAAAGTGGGTTTTGCTCCACTGATTCCAGATTAGCTCTGCCGACTCCACTTGAGCCAGAACTCTGGCTCAGGGGCTGCTGCCCACTCGGTTGTCTAGTTTGTTAATCAACCTAAATCCCAGTGAATCCTGCAATTATCATTTTGATGGTTTGTTTTCTACCAACTGAAAGATCACTAAGTGGCAATTACAATTCATATTACTTGCAGCTGAGTCATATTTTACTTTCAGACTATATTTTTGGTTCCAGATCTTCCAGTTTCAAGGACAATAGACTGATTTGTGTTTACAGGAATAAACCACATGCAAGAAAAAAAAATCTTGGTATATTCTTCAGGAAATAGTTAACTAATTACTTCTGTAAAAGTTGCAAAATATAATGTGATAATCAATGCAAAAGATCTGAGAAATATTATGGGAATATCTGGAAATTTGTAGACTGGAGCAGCTTCACCAATGCCTGCCATTCCAATTAGGACCTTGGAGTGGCTGCTCCAGCTCTGCCCTTATTCAGCAATGTGTATAAGGAAAACTGCATATCTGGGCACCTATTTTGGGCAGAATTTCTGAAACACCACAGGCACGTCCTATCTCTGAGCTGACAGCCTCTGAGAGCCTGTGAAGGAATTCATTCAGCCAGAAACAATGTCAACTTTGTTTTTAATATGATTTAAGTCTCGAGATAAAGACGTGGGAAGAGGAGTGCCACTGTTTGCTCCAGCTGGTGAACTTTAGCTGTGAACTTCCCTGGAAATGATGTTCATCACACTGCAATGGAAAGGACAATTCAGCTGCCAGAGTAAGCAAACCACAGAGGATTTGTCCTTTTGGACTTGGGGCTACACCTCAGAGCTGCGTGCTACAGTTTTGATGATCAGTGTTGGTTATTGAACTATCAAAACTGAATTTGTGTCCAGCCTATTAACAGACTGCCTGATGTGGGCAACTCAGCATGGCCAGCCTTGATTCTTTTTCCTTTATTTCCTATTTGTAATGGGTGACTTATCTCCAAAGAGCCTGGTTCCTTAATAGGTGATCCAAAAGCATCAGACATGTCTCACCTTTGGAGAACACTCCAATAAGAACCAAACAGTTTGACATAGAAATAAACAACGCAGCAAGTAACTCTCATGGAATCATAATTCCAAAGGGAAAAAGTGTCAACTGAAATCCATCTGACAGCCATCATTTCTGTACATGTAATTTAACATCCAAATTTTCATGTTGAAATCCAGCCACTGGAGTGTATTTTAGCATTTGTTTTTAGTGTTTTCTTTATTTCACAGAGCAACACAGATCTGGAGAACTCATGTAAAAATTTACTTAGTTCAGCTAAGTGCAAACAAAGTGTCATCTGCTTAAAATAACGTGTCATTTTTTTTTTTTTTTTAGGAATAGAGGTGAAAAATAACCTCGCACTTGTTACTTGTTTTGAAAAGATGTTAAGAGCTTCACATCACTTACTGCAGCTGTTAAGAAGTCACATTATGTTCACCACCTTCATGTAATGAAAGTTGTATTACACTGCTTTGCAGAGGCTGCCAGGAAATTTGTTCCTTTACACTCTACCGTGAGATGAAGTGAGCTGGCACACTTTATGCAGAGTAGCTCGAGAGCAAAGTGGCATCTCGAGGCTGACAGCTAAAATTAAAAAGAAAATTATTGAGGTATTTTCATGTTTTGACAGCGTGATTTTGATCTGTGGTGTATATATAGAATCTGACTGTGAGCTCCCATCCTCTCCAGCTCTGGACTTGCTGGAGCCAAAGGCTCCCTGCAGCTCAGGGAGGGGAACAGGGAGGGATGAAGAGAACAAAACAGGCCTTGTGCTGCAAAGCCAGACTAACTCTGCTGGTATGTGGCATCTCCCAGGCTGCTCCCTGCCCTTCCAGAGAGCAGAAAATGCCAACTGGGCAGCACAAAACCAAGGAAACACCTGGGAAGGAGCTCTCAGTGCATTCTCAGAGCAAACAAATGCTCGATACGGCTTGTGGGATTTATGGTACATAATGGAGGGCAATTCATTCTACCCAACACTGTTCTGTCCAGGCACAGCACTGAGGAAAAAACATGTTGTTATCCATAATACATATATATATATATATATATATATATAGTAGTCAGTTGGAATTACAAGGCTCCACTGTAAATTTCCAGCTTTATTCCAAATTATGTGGAGTGAAAAGAGTGTCGGGTGAGAGTTCTCTGCTAAAAAATACTGCCACTAATGGTTTCATATATGGCACAGATGGATGAGACCAAAGTGAAGTACTGCCATCATAAATAACAGAAATAGAAGCAATCTTCTCTATTAGATGATCCATAAAGAAGAAAAGCCATTGCTGAGCCCACACATCACTCAGCCATAAGTCTGAAGAGCTCCACAACCACAAGCATTCCAAAGAACAAGGGGTAAAAAATATCAAGACAAAAGTCACATGCTTTACAATTGAGAACCATTAGAAAAGGTCAAGAGATTTATTTTTTTTTAATCACTTGTAAACTCCCACTTGTGCAAGAAAAAGAACAGAGTAGGTGAGCCTTTCCATTAGATATAAATAGCTCTACTACACCACAGTATTTATTTATTCAGTACAAGTTAAGCTGCAAACCTCAAGGGTGGCGAGAATATATTTGCCAGAGTCCAACTGAACTGCCAGTTGTCATCTACAGAGAAATCAGTGAGGCTTTTTCAAGTCATCTTTAACTCATTTTTGTAATCATACTATTATTAAGGTTGGAAAAGAGCACCAAAACCATCAAGTCCAACCTTTCCCACTGGCCAACAGCCAAGACTATTGTCCCAACTCAAATGATGAATGGGTAACATTTTAACCAGTGTAGAAATCGCATATTTTCCTATCTAAACCAACCCCAAAGCTGTGACTCCACTGTCATGGCATTATTGGGTGCCCCACAACAACAGGCACACAATTTGTTTCCAGGTTTCAAGCATTGATTCTTCCAAAGCAGCAGCATTGGAGATCTCGTGGGCAGCAAGAGGGAAATAACTCTGTGCATACTCAGTATTTGTTGTTGGGTTCCTGCTTTGAGGCTTTTAAATAAGAGCAGCTCCTGAATAAGGAGTTACCTTAAAAGGTTACTCCTGAATAAGGAGTCAACACAGAATTTTAGTAAGAACAAAACCCTCTCTGGGTTACTCTCAGGGGGTTCTGGAGCATTTCAGAGTCTCTGCAGGAGTTTGGAGCAGGGAGTCATTGCTATGGTGCTGTTTCACATGTTTTGCATTCTTACTGAGACCACAGAATTTCCCCCAGGGGCCCATATCAGTGGCTGGCCTGTGTTTTCTGCACAACACCAAGCAATGAATGAATGAATAAATGAGTGAATGAATGAATGTGGCACATGGCACGTGTTAGATCACCCTCAGATTAAATACAGCAATTACAATAAACAGCAATAGGGCAGTACTTCAAAATAGACAAATCAATTAAATACCAACTACATTTGTTGTTTGAATAAGTACTGTTTAAATAAGTTTACTAGGAATACATAAACAAGAAGAGCAGCAATTAAGATATAGGATGTAGCAATATTTGCCTTCCTTCTCTTCTGAACACATTATAACTTGTAAAAACATAATGAAAATCTCTTTTACATTAAATATAAACAAGGCTGTAGATTATAAAGCAGCCCTACCTCTGACTGCTACCAATGTACTGAACCCACTGAGAATTTTTAAAAACTAAATTACCCTAACTTTTCCAGCATATATAATTTATAATACACCAGCTTGCTTTCGTGCCAGTGTTTCACCCCACCTAGAAGGAAGTGCTGTCTCAGGAGTGTAGCCAGGCTAACACTTACAACTGCTTTATGCAATCTTTCCACTTGGCATTTCCCACTCTTTTCTGACTAAAGCAGCCTGGAGCCCAGTGAGACACAGTCTGTTCCAAGCTAAGGTAATGAAGAAGGAAAACAACATCTCTGCCCATCACCTTAACCTGTTCTTAAGCTTCTTAAAGCTCCTTTGTGAGCCCACAAGGTCACACAGCACCTTCACAGCACTAATCTGTGTAGTGCTGCTCATTCCCTGGCTTGTGGGTTACCTTCAATTTTGTTGTGGTTCCTGCAAAATTCAAGCTACTTTCTCAAAAACCTGCCCTGGGGCAAGGTACAGAAATACATGAAATCAATATTGATAAATTAGGGCTGATTCCTATTTCTAAAGCTCCATGTCTACCTGCTAATAACTGCTCTGCCTAATCTCAAGTTCATGCCTCTCACCTCACTGCAGATTTTCTGCTTGGTCAAATTCAATTACACTAAAAAAACTCAGGTGGAGGACAGAAATGAGACTACTGTAAACTCTGCTGTTTAATTTATTTTTGTTTTTTTTAATTTGAGAGAAAGCAACAGTTAACTGCAACAATCTCTTACTTGTGTGAAAGGATTATACAGATCGTCTGGACAGTCTTAACTACTCAGGTCATTAACTCCTTTACACTAAGTAGAAAACAGATGGATGTCTCTGGTAAGCTGGCTTTGCAAGCTCCACAACAGTGTGCAAATACAGGCTGTGTGCCTGGCAGGGAATGCATATGCATTTACATCTACCCAAACAACTTTGGCAGACCTGGCAGTACCGTGGGATAAAATGATAAATATATACCTGCACGTTTTAAATTAGAAATGTGTACCTAACACACTTTTGAAACTGTTTGGATTTAGTAAAATACCTCACATAATATATTCAGATCTGTCTGAATACTATATTCAGATACACAATATATCAGATTTGTCATTTCTGCCTTCCATTACAGGAAAAAGAAGGTACATGATATAGTTTATTCTACTAAAACTGGAGCACAATATTTGCAAAACTGAGGAAGAGTTTCAAAATATTAGAGGATTTAATGTAATATGAAATATTGAGTCCTGTTTCAATCTACTTGGTAATTATATACCTTCTGAGACAGGGAACACTGTTTCTATGTAAAGCCCTTGCTAAAATTTCACAAAACCATTAATCTCCCTCCTTTGAGGTGTCCCATTTTATAAATGAATAATAACCCAGAAACCATCTATCAAATCCGGGGCTGAAATAGCTATTTTGAGAACTTGTACCGACAAAAAAGGTGACCCACAATCATAGCCTTTTCTGTCACTTCTGCAGTTTGAATTCACTCCAGTTGAAGAAGCTGCTGCTGTTACTTGTGCTTTCTGCTGCCACAAAGCCCCTCTGGGTGCTGCTCTCATCTGCTCTGGAGCTGAGCACAGGCACAGCTGTGAGGAACAGCACAGCTCTCCCAATTAAAGAGCTAACACAATAGGAGAGCCCAGAACTGCTTCCTGTGAACGCTGAGCAGTCCTTCCTCAGATTTTTCAGCTTTTTCAGCAGTGACCCCAATTGCAGAAATGGGATGTCTTAAACAGAGCAGCTCCTTCACTTTGAGGCATCACTCAGCACAAAACCCAAGGGCTGGGAGGAGGAGCAGGAGGAAGCAGCACAGGCTGTACTTATTTTAAGGCTGCATAAAATGATGGGATACGAGATGAAACCAACTCTGCAGAATGCAGCTGTTGGGTTGCATTTTGTTCTGTAATACAGCTGGAATTCCAGACATGGACAGCAAGCAAAGAGCTTTTAGAAAATCACTGAGCAGAGGTGGCAGCCTCTGCTACAAGAGAATCTCCCACAATCACATCATGCAGCATGAAAAATGGGGTGCTCAGGGAGTAAATCATCTCTAGAACCAAGATCAAGTGTCGTGGTTTGGCTTTTACAAGAGCAGCCACTATCCCATGGTCCCTTCTCCCAGTTCTGCCTCCATCCCCGAGCTCAGGACCAGCTGGGCAGAGCCTGGCCCCAGGAGCTGCCATGGGCAGAGCTGCTCAGAGCTGCCCAGAGCTGTCCAGAGCTGCCCAGACCTCTTAGCCCAGCTGAACACAGCCCTGTTCACTCAGGGGAATGCACAGAACACAAACTTCTGAAAAGCTGAGGTGGCTTCTTCATCTTTCACCTCACGTTAAATCACCCCCACGGTCAATTGAAGGTGATCTGCTCCAAGGAATGGCTGAGCCCCCTCGCAGCTCCAAGCATGGAAAACTGATGGAATAAGGAAAGCACACTCATGCAGCTGTGAGGTTTTATCACCAATTCTTCAGTAGCAGCCTTATAGCTTGTTTTTCCCAGCATCTTACTTCACAATTTAATGATACCAAGCTGTAAACCAAAACATTTCCTGCAAGTATGATTTGTAAGGACACCAATACAATAACTGAAACGCCAGAGCTGAATGCCAAGAGGTGAGCATTAAAGTATTTTGGGATATTTTGAATTTCGTCTTTCAGTTGTGTTTGAGAAACCCTATAACATGCTACACAAAATTAATGAACCTCCCTTGCCAGCAAACACAAGCCACACACTAATTCCATTATTGCCAAATAATATTTATTTTTCTTCAGGATGGCAAGAAGTGAGGCCAGGATGACACTGAGCAAGCTGTTTGAAATATGAACAGAGCCATACCCTAAGCACTGAACCACAAGAAATAAACTTCCTGCAATACCTGTTAGGACACAATCCTGACTGGAGCTTTGCATGAGGAGAGTTCAGAGGTTGCCGGGTGACAGATTAATCACCAGATTACTTCAGATGTGAAGTGATGCACTGGAAGGTGCAAAGGAGGGGGTGGGATGATGTCACAAGATGTCACACAGCAGCAGCTCCTGTTGCTCTATGGAAATGAGCCTCTCACCTCCCCTCCTCTCCAGGTTTTTGGATGACTACAACCTCACAAAGAGCCAGAAGCCTCCTGACATCCTGCCCTGAGGCCTCCACATGTTCCATTCCACAAAAACACACATTATTTTGGTTTGTTTTGCCAGCAATTATCCTCTGCCTAAACCTACCAAAACCATGTCTTGAATAGAGAAAAGCACTTTAAAACAGAAAGGTTCAAAAGGCACAGCTGAAATTTTCAAAGGATATGGAGGAAAAAGATCAAGTTCAGCTCTTTTTGCATATAAGCATTACTAATAAAACCAACTGATAACTCCTGGTTACTAATAAAACCAGCTAATAATTCCTTTAACACTTTTCTCAAAGAATTCAGGCTAGTTTTTTTAATCCTACCCACCCATTCTCTTTCAGCAGTAGTATTATATGAAGAAATTGAAGAGGGTTTTTTAATTAAAAATTTTTCCAGTTCCTGTTTCTCTTCATTATTTCCATGTTACCCAACAGATGCCCAATATTTGTTGCAAGTCTTATCCAATTACATACATCTTATTAAAGGGTCATCTGCTAGAAACTTCAATATCGCTTTCCTGCTCTCATCATTCACTGCAAACATTTCATCTCCAAGAAACTGCAACTCCTCAGGAAGAAAAACAACATACACAAAAAGTGTAAACTCCACATTAGACTAATTACAGTTAGAAATTTGTTGCCAATGTAAGACAACACACACGTTGGGAAATCAACTAAAAATTAAGAATATTCACCCTCAGATTTCTTTTCCACAGTATGTTTGGTGGGTATATTATTTACTCATAACAAGCAGATGAATTTTGTAGGTTTGGTAGTTATCAAAATTACATGGTTGACTAAAAGACATAAGCTACAATAATTTATTCCAATAGCAAAAGTGATATTTACAAGAAGTACCTGTAGGCTCAGAGGTTGGCAGTACATAAATAACAAAACATGAAACCATGGAAACGTGTCATTTAAATATGAACAAATTATTTATATTTGCCGTAAACCATTTAATGAAAAAAAAATTCAAAACAAAGAAGGAGCTGAGATGGGAGGTTTCCAGCAAGAAAACCCTATGGCAACAGTCAGTGGAATTTTTCACCAGGTAGAACCACAGAACCATAGACAGATTTGGGTTGGAAGGGATTTTAAATTCATCTTGTCCTACTCTGTGCCACGGGCAGGGACACCTGCCACTGTCCCAGGGTGCTCCCAGCCCTGCCCAGCCTGGCCTTGGGCACTGCCAGGGACCCAGGGGCAGCCACAGCTTCTCTGGGCACCCTGTGCCTCCTCACCCTCACAGGGAAGGATTTTTCCTCATTTCTGATCTAAACCTTCCATCAGTTTGAACCCATTGCCCCTTGTCCAGTCACTACAGGCTTTTGTGAATACTCTCTTTATATTCCCTGGAACTTTGGAAGGTACATTTGGAGCTGAATTGGGAACACTTGACCAGACTGTGCCCATCAGTGTGAACCCAGCAGCAGGCTTCCATGCAAAGCCCTCCTGAGCTCCCCCAGCCTGGGCAGTGCTGGCCCAGCTCAGCTCTTTGCACTCCTGGGGCAGCACATCCTCAGCAGGCAGAGCTGACAGCGATGATTTCCTCAGCCATGCTGAAGTGACCACTTTAATTTGACATATGGCACATTGCTGTCAGAACCAGTGGCCCTGCCTGCTTGTTTCCATGTCCAAACACTTATGCAGTCCATTGTTTTTGGCTATGTTAGGTCTTAGCTGGAGCAGTTCCCCAAGTTAAGCTCAATACACAGCACAAAAACAGAACTGCAGGACCACCAGAGTAGCCCAGATTTATACCAGGGAAAGTATCCGTGTCATAAAAACCTGTATCAATGTTGAAATCAATCCTCCTGGCATGATTAGGTAAAAGAACTGACATGATTTCTTCACTTTGTCCACCTGATTGACAAGGACTTCAAAGCATTTTTAAGCAGAGGCAACACTCCAAGAACCTGATAATTATCTCAAAATGCTCCCCAGAATTTAGTCTATGTTTGAGCCCTTAATTCTTAGGAACAATCACAGTTATTCTTGTTACTAAGTCATATAAAAACCTGACTGTGAAAATTGTATAAGAGCATTTTCCACTGCATGCTCATGACATATTTGTGCAGTCCTTCCTGGCTCACTGGAGCAGCAATATAAACAGCATTTCTTAGTTTCTGTCAGATAGACTGACTAGTATTCTCATGATACGGAAAGGTAAACACTGTTCCCTCTCCCATGTATTTACTAAAAGCAATATATTAGCACAAATGAAAAACGAGGCACGAATGTCAGTGATAAATTAGCTGACATTCATCTGAGAATATTGCTTCCAACAGGCCAAGAATTTTCAAGCAGCAGCAAGGGCCTGGAATCCAGTAAGCCATGACTCAAACCAAAATAAAAAAAAATAAGAAGAAAGATGAGATTTCAACTCATTCCCACTCAGCACAGAACATGCATTAAGGGTCTACGGAGCAAAAAGTGAAGCAAATCAATTTCTGTCATTACTGTCTTTGCAGAGTGGTTTTATTCAAGGCTTTACTGCATGGCATTGGCACTTTAGAAGTCAGGTCATAAAGGCATAAAGGCAACTGAAAAAAATTAAAGCAGCCTGTGAACATCAGAATCTGAACATCAAATCTGTAGCTTGCTAAGGAACACAAGAGTCAAAGTTTGAGCTTCAGGTTGACAGTTTTTAGAAGCACTGACTACTAACAGAATAAGAAATCCTTCTATTTTTCATGGGAGTTTAAAAATATAACAACTTTATTAATAAAAAAGAAACCACTGAAACCACTTGCTTTTGGACTTTAAAGTTTGTCTGACCTGAATAATAACTATTCCCCCTCATTAGCTCTCCCCCTTCTTACTTACAGTGCAACAAAGCAATGCGTTATTTACAATATGCATTTAACATAATTAGGAACTACAGCTTAACAAAGTCTCCGTAATGTACCTGTGGCTGTCTGAAGTGCCTGAAATATCATTTTATTCCAGAACTGATAAAAGTACTGGTGGATGTATCCATTTTAAGTGAAGCCATCGCTAGAGGTGTCATATAAATAAATCATCTCACTAGGTCTGAGGATAAGTTAGAAGGGGCCAATTTTATTTTTTTTGCGGGAAGAATTAAACACGATGCTGGACTCTGTGCTTAACTGCAGCACTCTGCTAGACCTCAGTGAGTCAGGGGAAAGAAGGGAAAAAAAAACCCCAAGCGAGAGAAGACAGGCACTTGCTCTGGCACACAGCCCCAAAGTGACATCTGGGAGCAGTCAGGCAGTGACACAGAGCACACGGGCATGGCCCTGCAGGGCAGCACCAGCCAGGTGCCACATGGCCAAACCCCTCTGCAGGCAGAACTGTGCCCATGTGTGCAAGGACACCACCACAAAGGCAAGAAAATACAAATAATCCTGGCAAAGGACATATGTAAGCAGCACTTACATATGTGAGCTCTCCCAGGAGCCCACTGAGGAACGACACAGAGACCAAAATTAAAGCACTTCAGGGGGACAAGGTTTCTTTGCTGGGCTCTAAAGCACGGGCAGTGACAATGGTAGAAGAGAAAACTGAAAGCAGGACAAAACCTCCAGGTTTATTGGACAGGATACATGATACAGGGAGCCTGGGGAAAGGCACCCCCTGCAGCAGCTTCCTCAGAGCTCCTATCTATGTTTTCACACCTCCTGCTTCCCAAATCACAGAATTCAATGTTGAATTCAATGTTCAGTGTCCAAGTTCTAACAGAACAGTGCCTCTACTTGGCAATGTTTCTCCCCAGACCTCAGTTTGGAAACAGAGATCATTCCATAGCTAGTTTGGAGCAAGATAAAAAAGCCACTTTTTCCCCTTGCAAGATTTGAGTTTAAGTCCTTATAATTAATAGCCTGAGTAAGCCCCTTTTATATAATGCAGCTCATTCATTACATCTCACCCACACTTAAATGCAGTTTCATATTTCTGATGGTGAATATTCCATTATTTCAGCCAAAAATAGTTTTTATTTTCAATCACTTTATGCCTTGTAATGCTGCACACTGCAGGGTGCTTAAATCCTTCACAAATTGAGTAAAATAATGCAGTAAAACTGTATGAAAGCGAGTGATTTATAGAAAACTGCATGTTCTCTCCATAAACAATGTGACACTGTTAGAGATGCAGATGGAAAATAACAAATTCCAGGAGGCTTTAAGTGGCATGCAAACAGAAGAATTCTGCATGAATTATGCTGAAGGGGGATAATAAATGTACAAGTAATTTCAGGCTCCAAAGTTTGGACAAGTGCATCCCACACACAGAATAGTTTCACACTTCAGCAAACTACAAGAGAAGAGATCAAACTTCCATTAATACCTGGATGCACTGTGGATTTTCAGTGTAGCTGGAACTTTGCTTTAAAGCTGTCAGAATTAATTTGCAAATATGTAATTCCTACAATCAGTGGAGAATGAGGCTTCAAAAGGGACTGAACTGTCTTAGGCAAATGGCCAGGAGAGAGGGAGAGAATGTGAGAGGTCACAAAAGACTCCAGCCAGACTCCTTCCATAGAAAGCTTCTTTAGAAAAATCACTTTCTTCACCAGTATGGGTGAAAACAACCCTTCAAATTGGAGGGCAAAGCTACAACACCCAAAGCCCACAGCTGCAGTGCAGCAAGAATTCTCTCGTGACACAGACTGACTGTGCTTGACAGGTAGAAAACAACCTAAAAACAAGCTAAAAACAGCCTTAGCCTGTCAAACCCTTGTGAAGAAAGGAGCATTAGGCTGTGGCTCCACAGTTGCTTCACGCAGACACAGAACAGCAGCTCTGCTGAAGGAAATATTTCCGTGCTCCTTCCTGCCCTGGCCCAGACCCTTCTTTTTGCAGACACTCCTGGATGAGTGGGCACAAAGCCATTTTCTCATCCAAGCATTCCCTCCTGGGCACATCAGCACTGCTTTCATGCTGATGCAGCAAAATATTCCAATTTACTGCCTAGGAAAGGATTGGTGACAGGAAATCAGCCAGGGAAGTGCCTGGACTGCAGCTCCAGGACAGGGCCAGGCTCCTTCCAGTTTGGAGCAGCTGACCTGGGGTGTGGAAGGACACCGGAGCCTTCACCAAAGGCTCAGCACCTTCACAGCAGAAATCACACAGGGGAATTCCTCTCTGGGGTTTAGCCCCATTTCCCCAGCCATCTGCTTGCCCTTTATTTTAACTTTACCCCAGGAGCCAAAGGTTGGACTTTGTATTAATTGTTTAACTGATTGTTAAATTCGAGGCTGCCTGAGTTACGGTGGATGTGGTTGGTGAGGATTTCCACCTGGAAACCCAGTGGATGCATTTGTTCTGAAACTCATTGAGTGGCTAAAACTCGTTAAAAACAGATTTCTGAAATGACTCAGAATTTGGAACAAACTGAAGATGAGTAACAAAACACAATGAACAGAAAGAATGTGTTCTATTATTTTTAAAACGTGCAGCGCTGACGACTCGCACTGACCCTGCTGAGGACAGAGCCCAGCTCCTTCCTTTCCATGCCTTCAGATTTGCTTCCTTCTCTGCACTTCCTTGAGGTTCAGCTGCAGAATTAAAAGGGTTTTTTTTACATTTTCTTCTTGGACATACTTCTGCTAAGCAACAGCTGACACTACAACTAATAATAGTAATGCCAGGTATTGCTGTAATCAGGAATTCATGGTTCATTTCCCTGCTGCATAATGGGACCTCATTCCCATTTCTGCAAAACAGAGTTTTAAAAATAATTTAAATTATTTCAGTTATGTTAAGCTTTTGTAGAAAAGCCACAAAAATTATGAACTTTTCTTTAAAACTACTGCTGCATGGTGTAAACTGGAATTTCATATATTTATTTCTTTCTTTGTGAGGGACAACAAAAGATTGTATTTATGTCTCAAAAATACAAAAAAGGCTTTTTTTCTTTGCTTGGATTTTACATCCATTCACAGAGACATTAAGGCAGTAAGTCTATTAACAAGTGCAAGGGGTATCACAAGTTCAGTTGTGGTAATTAGTCATATTTCAGCTTTAAATGACTCTCTGCTCCAAAGAAAAAGATTATGGTTTTTCTTCTTGCTCTATTACCCAACTGGCATTTAAGTCAATCTGCTGAAAGTGTATCTGCTTCAATGGAAGCTCAAAATAACCCATTAAAGGAATATGCAAATCTCTGAGCTTTTTGGGATTTTTTAATACTTTAATCTAATAAGAACATTTTACATGACTAAGAAATTCCGGCTGAATCTGTTATTCAGCTCTCCTTTAGCTCTGCCAGTAATTCCATTTTTACTGTCATGAATAGAACCAAAAAAAAAAAAAGAAGAAAAAAACTTCCTTATTTTACTGGCAAGATGTTTATAAGAAATGTCAAGTTCTTGTACAGGTTGCATGGAACAAAGCTCCATCCCAACACATATTCTTGATATTTAGTACAGTAAGGAAAGCCTTTCCACAGAACATGGAATCAAAGAATCAATGAAAGATTTGGGTTGGGTGGGATCTTAAAAATCATCTCATCCCACTCCCTGCCATGGGCAGGGACACCTTCCCCCACCCCAGGGTGCTCCAAGCCCCAATGTCCAACCTGGCCTTGGACACTTCAGGGATCCAGGGGCAGCCACAGCTTCTCTGGGAATCTGTGCCAGGGCCTCCCCACCTTTCAAAAGTTTCCTCCTCATGTCTAATCTGAGTCTAAACCTGGCACAAACTCAACTGTTTTGTTTCAGTTCAGATGGAAACCAGCACTGCAGCACCTTCAGGGTTGCCTCCTGCATGAAAATGCTTCATCAAAAAGTTCCTATTCCCCAAATCCTACCAGGAACGATGACCTTTCACCTCTGCTGCTAAAGCTGCATCAGGAAATTCATTTTGTGCTGCTGTTAACAGATTTGATACATACATGCTGAATATAAGGAATATGGGAGGATGTTGATTAGCAAGTGGTCTCCTGCCACAAGCCATTGCCAGCTGGGTTCTGCTCCCTTCCAGGAGTCAGTGAATCACCAAACCTTACAGAGAGGAAAATGAGGCTGATGTGGGTTCGTGACAAACGGGATACTGCCAGTTCACCAGACTCATTACTAAAAGAAAATGAAAAGAACCAGACCTGCACCTTCAAAAAAACCCCATGTGGCTCAAAATACTGGCTCCTCACACTTCACAGCACTTGCAAATTTGTCATTTGATGTACAACAAATAGAAACAAAAAGAAGTAACATAAGTAAGAGTTTAACTTTGTAACAGTTTATGTTATGCATTAACTAAATCAATTTTTTGGAATAAGATGCAACCAAAATCTGTCAAACTTCTATTATACTTGTGTTGTTTTGACAGCAGCTGGCACACACTGTTCTGATTTACAGAGATGCAGATTTTAGCTTGTTTTCAGGAGCTTTTGTACAATACAAATTGGCCTGTCATGCTTTCTGCTGGCATCTTCCTTTCAGGATCTTACATGTAAGCCTTGGTTAAAGGGTTTTAAAAATGGCCTATAGCAACAAGAAAAGGACAAAAATGAAGCCCCACACCATCTTTCATGGGGGAAATTATTCCTACTTCAAGGTAGTTATTCAATTTGATCCAGGAATTATTAAAGCCTCAGCATCCTCAGGAGACTTTCAGTATTCTCAGTGAATGACCCCTCTCAGCATTCTTCCTGCATTTAAATTCCACTTCCAGCTACGCTGTACACGTTCATCATTCTGTTAGCAAGAAATTTACAATAAAGCTTGATTTGCTTTAAGAGGAAAAAGCATTTGTGCTCATGTGATGGCTTTGCTCACACTGGTGTTAATAAATTTGTGTTAATGCCCTCCCAGCTCCTCCAAACACCACAGGAGCAGAGCTCTCCCCCCTGCTCAGCTAATGGACACTATCAAAACAGAACCAGGTTTTCACTTCTGCTGAGCAACACACCACTTGCTTTCTCTCTTGTTTACCATTGACATTTCTTTGTAAATAAAACTGTCATCCTTCCTGGCTGGAGCATTATGATTCAGTAAGTCACAGCAGGGGGGGCCTGTCTTGGGTTGCCTGATGATTACAGGTTTATAAATGAGCCACCAGTGGGATTTATTCCATGTGCACGTTTAGACATTGAGCAGAGGTTGTGTTTGTTTGATCTCACAGCTTTGTAATCAATGGAGGGAAGCAGGCATGTCTCTTAAAAGCAGTGCTTCATCCTGATATAAATTGCTGGCATTATGTGGAAAAGTAAAAAAGAAAAGTATTAGAAAAGATGGATGCTACTCTCTTAAAACAAATTCTTTAGGATGAGATGAATCAGATCTGAGCAGAGCTCACTCTTCTCCACAGGCTACAAAGGGATCCAAGACGTGTCTCAGTGTAACATTTACAACGTTGGCATTTAAATGTGAGCAGATTAATCTCATAGTATAGGTTGAATAAAGTAAAATAAGGTTTAATTTAATAGGATGATCTGTGTAGGCACTGAGCTGGGAGCCAGCCCCTGCTGAGCCAGGAGGATCCCCTGTGCTGCTGGCACCAAACAAGAACTGATGTTCTGCCTCCTGCTTCCATCAGCACCACACTCACTGAAGATTTCTGTGCTGGGGTTTGAGGTTAAAAACTGCTTTATCTCTGTTCTGACTGCTGCCCTCCTTGCACACAGGCAGGGCTCAGGCATTGATCACGTTGCCTTTGAGCCTGGCTCAGAACACAGAGGGAGCTGCAGGGAGCTCGTTCAGGGCCTGGGTGTGTGTGAGGACAGGCAGAGCAAAGTCCCCTATAAATAGAGCACGCTGACTTTCAGCCTTTTCTGTTCATTCCTTCCCTTTTTGGACCCATTTCTGGCCATATTATGCACACTGAAAGAATAGATGCAAATTCCCCAGTGGCTATTAGTGTGTCTAGACTCATTCATTGACCCAGATGATGTCTTAATTGCCTCTTTTCCATCTGATGGGGAAAATACACTCCAACTTTTCCTGGTTGCAAGCTTTGCCCTTAAGTTTTCTAACCAAAATCAGTGAATTTAATGAGAATTGGTGATAGTCTGTGTTCTTTGGGATTGAGTTATGTGCAGCACTCACCACAGGCTTGACAGGACTCACAGGAAGCCTCTGCCCATCTAAACGTTTCAGGACTTCAGATTTTTGTTCTCTTGGCTACTAGACAAGGTAGTGGCTGTCACCTATGAAACTTATACCTTTTATAAAGTGCACTGGGCTAGCATGAACAAAATAATTTTAACGTACATGTACCATTTTATCAATATTTAACAATTTCAGGTAGTGGAAATTTAATGATTTTCAGTGGTGTTCAAATTTACAAATTGCCTGTAAATTTACAAATTCACAAACCAGTACTGCCTGAACATGCTCTGCATAGAAATTCCAAGATGGGTATAAAATGGAGCCAGAGGTTTTGGCGTAACTTCTGCTACTACTATTTTTCAAGAGGAGAATGAATATATTTTCTCCTTGTATGGCTGGGCAAACCCCGAGAGCAGCCTGCCACTACTGACATTAGCAATGCAATTTTTGGATTAACTGGTAAGAAATTTGAATTTCCAAGTGGAAATCTGTGTTCATGTGATAAGTCTTCCTTTATAGCAAGGAGCCCATTCCTCAAATGAAGGAACACATTGGGCAGTTGCATTATTTCATGGTTTTAAGATTAAAAGAGCCTAAGAGGCTTTTGGACTGCATGCTGCATCAAATTTACACTGCTGCATCAGTCTGCACTAAAAGCCAAAAAAGTATTAGTAGGTTTAGCAGATTTAAGCAAGGATGCATTTCACTGATTACTTCCTGCTAATGTAATTCTGTTTTAATCATTTAAACTATTAATACATCATTTGTATCACGAAGCTAACAGAGGTACAGTGCACACCGTGTATCGTGGGTCACTTACTGAGCATTTCTGTCCCTGTGGAATTTCCAGTTTGAATAATAGGCTTTGATACAAAAAGCAATCAGCAGTCATAATGTTAACCTCTTATTCCAATCCCTTCTCTGTGTAATGCCCAACAGGAACAGTAATTGAAAACTACTTGTAGAAAGTCTCCAAACTGAAAGAAAGCACGAGGGCATTATCTGGCCAAAACAGGGAAGAAGTGCCCAGGATGGAAAACCAGCTCACCTCAGCCTAAGGTGCAGGAATTATCCTCCCTCAGTGCTTGCTCTGTGGGAGCAGAGTGACTGAGCTGCCAAAATATTCTTTTTTATTCACTTTTAGGACACACGTGAACACAGAAAATGCAACAAAAAATAACCCAAAAGTGTATTATAATAAAAACTTGAAGTCAGCTATGCTCTGTAGAAATTTTTATTCCTTTGCTTAACGCACTTAATACTCTTTTCCATTCTTTCAACTACTATTTTTATTCTGCTCAAAACATGACTGTCTTCAGGGACAACATGTTCATTCAAAGTATGAATGTTTCATTCATGGCCTTTGACAGCCTGAAAAAGAATTTGACTGCAGAATATAGAGTTGTGTATTTCCCTTCAGCCCAGTCCCATCATGAATGATACTCTTTCACACCAGTTGAAGTAATTTCCTGGAAAAATATGACTACTACCATCCTTTGCCTCTTGGTGTTTGTGATTTTTCCCTTACCATGTTCTCAAAAATATATTAATTTTCCCACTTACAATTTTTCTCTAAAATGGATACATTCAGGCAGCAAATCTCTTCTAGGTGTGGCTAATCACAGGTCCTTTTCTATCTGGGTATCTACAGAATATTTAGACTAGAGGAGGTCCTATATTTCTATTTCTGGGGAATTTTCTCGCTTTCTAAGCTGAATTTTCAAACTACTTACATGACCTCTGAACGTAATTTTCTCCTGTAATAAATCAGTATTAAAAATGCTCCAGCAAGAAAATAAACAAAGTCTGTAACCAAAACACAAGGAACCTTCCTGTCAGTCTGAATCTTGTCATTTCAGAGATGACTTCTGCTGACAGCTCTGTCCTGTCTGGGTGCAGGATTTTCCCCCCACCTCAGTTCAATGTCAGGCAGCAAGAAGTTTGTAGGCAGCAAGTTATGGCCAAATTCTAGGTGCTACATAGTAAAAATGTTTTCAAAGAATTCCTGATTTAGGTCTAATGAAACAGCATTTTAACAGAACAGAACAGTTATAATGGGAAGTATTGTGAAGAAATGCATGCCAAAAATTATGGGGAAAAAAGAAAGTTTTCTGTACAATGAATGAATGACTAATATAGTTCCTTTTATAACTAATTTCCACTACAGATTGAAATGAACATTTTTTTTCAGCAATTTTCCAGTAAAAAAACTTGTTCTAAACATCATTCTAAAGACGTTACATCAGAAATATGTGAAGTTTGAATGCTTCAACAGTTGAGTAAGGAAAGAAAAGCCTACAAAGATATCCAAATAACTAAAGGATATTTATGGTGTAGTTCAGTATCAGGGAGAAGAAGCTGAAACGACTCTTGAGGTTTCACCTCAATAAGAATATATGAAATATATAAAATGCTTCAGTGATCTGAGGTCCAACTTTCACTGAGAGACATTCCAAACATTTTCCCAGTTCCCAGCACAAAGCCATCCCTTTGCAAAGGATGGTGATTAATAAGGTGAATTTTGCTGGGCAACAGAATGAAACCACTGTCATCACCCCAGATTTAGCAAGGGAAAAACCCCAAACAGTTTAATGTTAGCCCAGTGCTTGGGGGTTTAATTTTAAAACAGAAGAAAAGCATTTGAAGTGAAGGACTTGGAGCCCTGGCTGCTCCTGCTGTGTGCTCTGTGTGGAGCAGACAGATTCCAGAAGAATGCCAGTTCCATTCTGAATTCCCTGCAAAATGCCAAGTTGCTCTGACAGGTACAGCCAGGGAAGACAAACAGAAGCTTAACGCACAGGGAGGCCCTTGGATTAGAAATGCCTTGATGAAAACTGCAGGAGCTAAAGAAAATTTTGTCTCGTTTTCTTTGGCAATTCAGAATTTCACATTTGTAGCTGAAAGGTAATAAATGTCCTCTTCTGTCGTCCATATTATAATACTTTAGAGAAAGATCATTCAAGTATTCCCGAATACGGACAAATGGACAGAACCAACACATTTACTGTGTTTTTAAAAATAATTACTGACAAAACCAATCAAGTGATGGTCATGTCCACATATTAAAATTAACTGTGAGTGGAATCAGCTTCTGGCTGTTATGAGATAGATGCTATGGACCAAAATAGTTCCTACATTTTCTGTTTAACTTTTGACATCCTTTGCCCTTTCTTTACTCTCAATTTCTAAATACAGATTGAGGTCTGCTAAAACTGACTTGTAATATATTTTATCTTTTGAATTATAGTACTTCACTCTTGTGTGGCAATCAAAAAGAAAATTTATTTTTGACAGTTGCAGAAAAGATTGTTGGAATACGAAGATGTAGTTATTAAAATTGGAATCAAACCAATGCAAGGGTCTCCTGCTGGAAACTTCTTTCTACTTTCAATTTGGGAAGTTTAAACTTGTATTTTGGTATTGGATTATCCTAATTTGTAAAAAATGTGGTCATGTGGAGAGATGTAATATTGCAACATGTATAGTTCCCAAACTATGTTTGGTGGCATGGTAACTTGCAAATGGCTTTAAAAAAATACCTTAAAATGTTTGGTCCTTATTGGAAATGTGTATTTAAGAATTCAAGTATCATGCTAATGGCTTCCTACTGCGTTGCAGCACAACTTCAGGACTCACAGGTCTGCAGTTTAGGTTTTCTAAGGACCCTTGTTTTCTGTCTGGTTTTGCATTTAGAGACTAATGTCTGAATCAAAGGCCCTTGGAAGTTGCTGGGTGACTGCATTGAAAGGGTCCAACCAAATAAGAAAAGCCCTTCTGGAGGATGAACTGAAAAGAGAAGCAAACACTGTTTGTTCACCTCGCTGCTGCCTCAGCATGAATAAAGAGACCTTCAAAGTACACCAGAACTGTTTATTCAAAATATAAATACCTCCTTTCTTTCCTCATTTGGCACAGCCTTTGAGTGACCTAACCAAACAGCAGAACATGGTGTTAATGAATCAGGGAGCTTACACCTATGTAAGGCAACTTCTTATAAAAAGAAATGTTTAAAATTCCATTTTTCCTTGAAAGCTAGAATGCTTTTCCCTTCTACAGAGAACCCATTCTGAATGTGAGCTCAAGCATTTGATTTTTGACATATTTTGACATTTGTCTTTAGTATCATTAACCTAGAAAAATTGGGTTATTTGGAAAATCAAGACAGGCAATTGCAGAACGGAGACATGAACAATAAAACAGAGAGCAGTACAAGTAAAAAAAAAAAGAAAATAGCAATTAAAAAACCCCCAAACACTTCAAAGAACATTAATAGTGTGCTCATGGGCCAGGGCATGGGGTTGCTGTCCCCAGCTTCAGTGAGGAGGCCACTCAGCACACAGAAGTGTGGAGAGGATTTCCAGAACCTCTCCCCCAGGTGCAGCACGAGCTGAGGTGCTCACTGCTGTGCCATGCTGACCTCAGAGCACTGCAAGGCTAAGAAAAAAATGCAGCAATTTAGCCAAGAACACTGTTGGACTGCCACCCTAAATCTTTATTTCTCTGCCTTTATTTCCACCCATGCAATAAACACCTGGTTTTAAGAAGTTTTTGACGAAAAAATTCCAAAGCAACCCTTGAATGGCTCAGACTAAAACTTATTTTATCTGCAGATAGACCTTACACCTTTTTTCTTTCATTCCTAAAATTTAGTATTTCAAGTATTGATACATTGAAATCAGCTCCTTGTATCTTTAGTCTGAAGTCTTGATTTCAGCCTACGATGAGGTTCAGAGAAACAGACAATACTTAACCTATGTACACTAAAACTTGGAAATCCATCCTGAAACACTAAGGAAGAGTTTCCCCACAAGAATACATTTCAAATATTTTGGAGGTTTAACCTTTCTTTCTGAATTGCTTTTTGTTGTCATGCCATCCTTTGTTTCCAAGGTAGCAGGAGCAAACAGGAATCAGTGCTGAGCCAGTCTTGTCTGTTTTGTGTGGACTCACGTTATTCCTCTAACTCCAATCTGTTCTTTTGTGCAAAAATACCAGTGCTGAGCTCATGTAAAATTAGGATACAGGAGTCTTTTAGAATGGTGAGGGAATTTTTTTTTCAGTCATTAGATGATAGCTAAAACCAAGTTCAATGAATTCCAGAACTACAGGTGACTTAGGAAGAGCTACAGAACCACTGGCTTAACATTGACACAGAATAATATAGTGAAAGTTCCATATGGGAAAAGAACCCTTCAGTGTCCAAGTACTCAGGTGGTGACAGCCCTATAAATGCAATTCAGAGCATGAATCCTGAATCCCACTGCCTGCCCCAATATTCTAAGGCATCTATGGCATCTGAATTCTCCTTACTGGCAGAATATCTGCTGATTCCTGCCAGCTTTGAACAGCCAACCCACTACCTCTACATATGACAAAGAAAACTGGGGCAAACATTCCAATCTGACAGCTTGTTGGAGAGGGATAGAGGAAATCAATTAAAAGAGAGAGGCAAATATCTTCTCCCTCTCCTCCTGTGTGGTTCAGAAGAGCCAAGCCATGCCCCACTGGACGGGATGGCAGCAGCCCTGTTCAGTCAGCTGGCACCAAAAAGCAAAGTTATTGCAAATAACACTCCTGACCCTGCCTAGACAGACTACTTGAAATAAAATCCAGCATGTGAATACAGCATGAATGTCTCTGCCAACAGTGTTCACCTCTTTCGAGGCTGGAACTTTGAAAATCTCCTGTGGAGATGCAGATGAGCAACTGGATTACAATGAAACAGTAACTTGGATTTGTTCTGAGATCATTCTAGAAGTATAAATTTTAATTTGTCTTGCAAAAAACCTCTAAAAACTGTTCATCAAGCTAAAGAACACTGAGATATTATCAAGCATTTTATACTTTTTGCCTCTGCACAGACTGGAAACAATGCAAGTCACCACCATCATTTTGCTTATCAAACCTGAGACTGAAAAGGCGTGATCATGAAAAGGAGGAAGGGGAAAGGGAGGAGAACTTTGCTGATTTCTTCACACCAAATTTATAAGAAAACTTTTCTTAAGTTCTGGCCTCCATAAAAAACTACTCTTGTGGTCCATGGCACTGTGTAGGAAGTGCTCTCAGTTCACCTTTGTAACACAATAGGATTCAATCCAAACAGTCAGGTATGGCACCATCTAATGTGATCAGTCTCAGGAAACAAAATTCTTCAGAATAAGCTTATGAGCAATTGAATGACTTCTCCATTCCCAAATCCAATTACAAAGCTGCCTGTCACTACTTTAAGAATTCCTTTTCCCTACTTACCTAACTGGATTTTCTTTCTTCCCTTTTACACAGGTCTCTTATATTCCTTTATCTTCATTTTTTTCCACGATACATTCACTGTTGGGAAACATCTGTCTTCCCTAAATTTCCATAGTGAACTTCACTTGCTCAATTCACTTTCAAATAAGAATTTCAAGCAGTTTTGTAATCCCTTTTTTCTCCCTCCCCTGTAATTTTCTAAGTGTTTTTATTCATAACTTTCTTGTAGTATTTTCTTTTCCTGAATTTAACTGTGAAAACAACTTGACACAGTCAGAAAGACACCACACAAAAATAAGTTATTCCAATGATGTAATGCCTCCAAATTTCTTCATCAAGGTAGAAATGTTATTAAAAGTAATGAAAATTTCCACATATATTTAGTATTTATCTAATTTCGCTTTGGATGGGGTTATGAAAAAACGTGCAGAGTGAAATGATTACCACAAACCCCTCTTTAGTTTGTGTTGCCTCAAGAAAGAGAATCCCAGTCAAACACCAGATAACCCCAGTCCAACAGGGAACAGAATTCTGATGTCTTTTCACATCAGTGTGGACAATCCCAACAGTGTTCACCTTACTTAATACTAACTAGAAAACATTATGTAAGTCTGTTTAAAATATTAAAATGAAGCTTTGTTAAATTTTTATTTAGAGCTAGAACATATGATCATCTTAGCATCACCAAGCTATCTAATTAGCCATCTGCTTCTTGGAATTTTGTTAAATATGTATTATATACTTGTAACAAAGAAGTTTTTATCAGCCTAAGTAGTCTCCTGTGATCACATTAAAGAGCAGAACCAATGGAGCATTCTCTGGACACTGAGCTAATGGGGAACCAGACATCTCAAACAATTTGCAAAAACTCCCTGAGAGCCGGAAGAAATATTAAACAACACAACTGCCCACAAAAACTCAACCCATATTCTGCTCAATAAAGAATGTCCACAAACCATGGCCTGTAAAATTTATTTAGCCCTTCTCCCCATTATTCTTTCTCTCCAGACACGAGGGCTTTGGCAAAATTTGAGTTTTCAGAAATTACTTACTTAAGAGTGTCAAAAAGCACCCAGAAGTTTATTCTCTCACTTCCCAGGGGTTTGTGACTGTCTGAGAAATCCCCTTTTAAAGCTGTAGGACCAAGACTGAGAGTAGAACCCAAAAATCTTCTCTGTGCTGGCACAACAATCTGTGCCAAACCTCAGGGCTGACCAGAAACTGAAACGTGCAGCTACTGAACCAATTTTGAAGCAGCAATAAAACATTCCCACTAAACTGAGTCAAACAATATAGGGAATATATTCAGCACTTTCTTCAGCAGCCCCCTCCTTTTCCTTCCAGAGGTAGCAGTTCTCAAAGGAGTAAAGACTCTTTTCTCAAATCTAAAGTTTCTCTTTGCATTCTGCTGCTTTACTGATCTCTTAACCAGCAAAGGGCCATTAGAGCTCAGCTAAACCAGCACAACAATCCTAATGCTATTAAGCAGACAATCCAATTAAGGCATTTCCAAGTAGTGTTTGTCATTAAAGAGAGCTGTAAGTGAGCAGCAAGTCCATATCCGAAACCCAGTAATGGGAATTTTCTAGAAATGGTTCTGCCAAGGCTTTTAGCTCAATATAACAAGAACCAAGAGGATAAAGTTTCTGAATATGAGGATCTTTAATACTGAGGAGTATTTGTACTCCATGATAAAGAATGTTTTGGGGATTTATACAGTGCAGTTTGGTCACAGTCAACATGCAGCAAAAATGTGATGACAAACAGGCAGACAACTTGGCCAAAATTCTGCTGGTAGGTTTGATGCCAAACAATATTATTCTCTAGTACATCTAATTCCAGTACTAACTTCAACCACATCTCCAGTGGTCATTATTTCTCTAAGTTATCCCATCACACAATCTACTCTGCTTCTGAAGAAGATTTTTTTTTGTCTCTACTTTATGTTTTCAAAGATGAAACCAAAAGAAGCTCCTAATCTAATGGTGGACTGAAAAGTCGTCTTCACAGAATATAGAAACCACAGCATTGTGTATTGTTAAAATAATTTTAAAAAATAGTCAACTTTACATCTAGAGTTGCTTAGATATATAAATAAATGGACAAGGTAGAACCAGACAAACATACATCTGTAAAGTCATCTGCTAAGCTACAGGAGAGCAAATTTTTCACTATCAATTAATCCTAAATTAGTTAGAATGTTCTAAAAGAAAAATCCAGCAGGAGAAAGTTTTAGTGCTGGCAGATTGATCACAGGATAGCTAAGACACTGCTGCTAGTTTAATTATTATGAAATTCAATTAAATTTTAATATTAATAAATTAATAACAATGGATAATGACATCCCTATGAATACTTAAAAAACCAATGCTTCCACGGAATTATTCCCATTGAATGTAAGGAGGCAAACAATTGCTGCTACAGTTTTTTAATTTTTTTTTTTTTATTAAATGGAGAAAAGCAGCTGTGAATGGGAAAAACCATATCTCTGCACTGAAAGTACCACCAGGATCACAGAACCACTGAGGGTGGAAAAGCCCTCTGAGGTCACAGAGCCCAACCTGTGAGTGATCCCAAACTTGCCACCCAGCCCAGAGCACCGAGTGCCACATCCAGGCCTTGCTCAGATACCTCCAGGGACTCCATCCCCTCCCTTCCAATTGGGCAGCCCCTTCCAATGTTTTGAAAGACAATAAAAAGGGTTGTTCAATTTTATACAGTACTAATTTTAAGTCAGTTTAATATTTCAGGGTAATTTGAGAAACGTTCCTTACCAAACATGATTAAAGAGCTGGGGAAGACCAGAGAGAATAATTTCTTTCTCTGAAGGAAAGATTTTGCTACTTCGTAGCTTAAAAAAACCCCAACCAAACACCACAAACTTTTAACCATAGATTCTTAACCATCCAGACAAGAGAAAAAAAAAATTAAGTACCTCCTACCTGGAAAGTGTGAACAGCGGTTTCATTACTTGCAGTTCCTACTAATTTCAGCTTCAATGTATTGCCCCAAGCTTGTGTTCAAGGGATGGGAAGAATGTGCATCTAATTTCATTAAAGGAATAATTTAGCAAATGCAGTTTGTATTGATTATTCAGAGCATCAAAAATCCCAGCTGACACTGTGCACTACGAGGTCTGAGGTGAGTGCAAGAAATGAAACTCTTTAGAAAAAACATGGGAGAAAAGGGAGAGAAGTGAATTTATCAAAATCTTGATCCATTTCCAAGAAACAAACATGAACAAAAGAATATGAGCTTGTGCTCTAATTGCATCTGAAAATTCTGCCATTTCTTGGAGATGACTGAATAAAGTTTTAGTCATAAACCTGTATTTTTAATGGATCCACCAAAGACAGCATCTCTACCATGCATTTTGAACCCACATACTGAGCCATGACTCATCTGAGTTACAGGCAGTGAGAGCTCCTTTGTCTTCCCCGGCTTGTGCATTGCAGGAGAGAAATTCTGATGCTGAATGCAAAAGGACTTTTGCACCCTGAAATTCAGTGTACAAGTGAGCAGCTACGAGGAGATGTGCTCAGAACAGGCTGCACAGAGAAGCAGCTTTCAGAAATCCAGGTGTGGCTGTAAGAGCAGCCTGGGTGCTGCTCTCAATCAAACAGCAGCCTAAAGCTCCAGCCCGACTCAATACATCTCCCAGGATATTTTCTCTTCAATGTCCCAGAAAACGATGCTAAGGCAAAAAGGAAACACTGCCAAACACACTTCTTTCACAGGTCTAATACAGAGAGGCCACACATTGACTATATCTTTTGCCTAAAATTTTCAGACGATGAAATTCTCATGAGAAACCTGAAATTTGACACCTTTATAACAGTTCTGTCATTTTTTAACAGTTTGCTTATTTTACCTCCTAAAAAAAATCTCTTTTGTACAGAAAATACATTTCTAGCTAGACCCACTGCTTCATTTCAACTGCAAACAAGTGGCCAAATGATATCATGTTCTTCTCAACAGCCCAAGAAAATTCCTGGGACAACATCAAAAACTTCACAAACTCTGAATTTTCCTTGAGATTAATAATGCAACACAAGCAGGAGTTGTGGTGGTGGTAGGGAGCACACAGGACATTGTAACCCAACATTGTGTCATATCCCTGCTTGGGTTGGAAGGAAACTCACAGCTCACAGGACATACAAGAACAAGTAGAAGCCACAAAAGTTTACAAGCAAATTATAATTTTGTTTAATAAAAATTACTATTCTTGATTTCTGCCATTAGAAAGTCACAGAGAGCTGCAGAAAAAAAATTCCTCCTTTCACACAACAAAGACAGAGTAAAAATATCAAAATAATGCTTTTATAAGAAAAAAAAAAAGAAAACACCAGGAAAAAAGAAATCAGAAAGGTCATGAGGAATGCAAAACCATGTTTAGATAGATAGACAGTGATAAAACTTGTTTATATAGATAAATAAACACGAGTAGGACTAATAGATATTTCTGGAGTGTTTTTTTTTCCCCAGGCACATCATACAGGAAATAATATTGGCTGCTTGCTTGGCCATATATCCGGGTCTGGAGAGGCAATAAAGATCCCAATCATGCACCTTGAACCCATCCTTGTAACAAACCCTTTCCTCAGGACTGAGCCCTGTGCCTTCACACCACCAGGACACAAGCACAGCACAGCCCTGGGATAATGAACTTTTTAATGAACAAAACAGAGCCCCTGCACCAATTCTGGGCCCAGCTCAGCCCACGGGACCACCAGTAACCCTCAGTGCCAGACTGGTTTTACTGGGAGGGAAATAGGATTAGACTGGGTCAGTGTCTGGCAGCAAAGTGACTCAGCCTGAGGTGCACAAGATGCAGGAGGGGAAATTCCAACAAGGTACTACAAAAAATCATTTCCTGACAAAGGAGGTCAAACACCAGCACAGGGATGCTCTGCCCTTGGGGTTATCCCAGCTCCAACCAGACAGGACCTTGAGCAAACCAACAAAACTTCAAAGCTGATCCAAGGTAGAGCTTGACCAAACGACTTCAGAGGGCCCTTCCACCTCCATTTATCTGAGTTTCTGTTCCATTTCACATGGAAAAGTGAAAGGTGGGGGTGGGGGAAAACGGTTTACTCTCAAAATACTCAGCTGCTTTGAACCAGAGTGATGCAAAAGGTCAGATTATTAGATGGGGAAAGGAAACAAATGTCATGTTCTACTTTCATTACCGCCCACTGCAGCTCTGCCGTTGACTGATGTTCACAAATATTGCAAAGAGTCAGATAAAAGCTTCATCTTGAGCTTCTGCTGACAGTGCTGCCCCTACTACTTGCTTATCTGCTAATTAGAGATGATGGCAAGAGCACAATAATACAGTTCAGTCGTAATCTTAGATCATTCACCATCTCCCTTACCAGTGTGTATCAGCACTGCCTGTGTCAGTGCATCAAATGTCTAAATATGCCAGAAAAAATTAAAGTCTGGATAAAGTGCTGAGTTCACATGGCTGCAGCTGATTTTAGAACACTGTGGTGCATTATCTTCACCAACATCTGGATTAAGGAAGAGGTTGATAAAGCCCTGAGCAGCAGGGTCAGACACCACTGGCAGGGCACCTGCCTGCTTTGGGGCACCCCCACCTCTCAGCTCACACAGGAATTCTGCCTTTTATCCTCATTATTGGCCTCCGTTTTGACTTCTAAATTTCTGTCATTAGTGAGAACCAGGGTAGGGTGTCACCCATAAGCCACAGGCTTAAGCTGCTCTAAACCCATAAGCTGCTCTAAAACAGCCCCACACTCAGCACTTGCAAGAGCTGCCAAAATTAAACTTAGCAATATCCCCAGAGCACAATCACACTGGTTCAGCCAGCTCAGAAAAGTGATTTCTTTGAACACTTGCAAAGCCAGAACTATCAGAAGGCCGAGGCAATGATGCTGCAGCACCAACAGCAGAGAGATTTATTCCCATTCCACACAGATTTCTATACAACTTGCACACATAAAGTGTCATTACATGTTACCTTATGTACTATTGACATTCCAGCCAAGCATAGCACGGCCTGATGTAGCTGCAAGCAATGTAATTGTCTTGTTTGCTTTTGTCCCTCTTCCCATTAACTTCAACACAACATTTATACTTAAGAGACATTGGGGGATGAAAAATATATAGTTGTAATTCAAGCAGAAAAAAACCTACAAAAACATTCGTAAGACAGTACAACTGCCTGATGTACCCATAAGGACACAGACCATATTCTTGACAACAGAACTACATGAAAAAGACAGCAATTATTTTCTTTTCAAGGAAAAAAAAAGAAAAAAAAATAGAAAAATCTGCCTGCAATTAAAAAAAGTACACGTGACAGCATCCTGCTGTTTCCAGATTTTCATACTTATGTCTTCAAAGAAAGGTCTTAATTGTGCTAGAAAAAATATATCAGGGGAAATTATTGCATCTGAATATTGTCAGTGGTACCATGATTGATTGTGACTCTGCAACCAAGGAACCTGAGCAAAATACACCTTTTAGGACATTTTTAAGTGACTGCAGCAATACCAGATTCAGTACCTTTGAAGTAACAAGCTCAGGAGGCAGTGGATTTGTTTCTGCACAGGAGGGTAACTCGATGTAAGTTTTAAAACCCACTTGAGAGACTGCACACAGACTTGGCTGCCGAGCCCTGTGTCACCCTGAATTTATTGGCTGCAGAAGTTTAAACCTTGGGTACTTCCACTGTTTGCAGCCACTGCAACACCTTCCCGAGGCTCAGTGAAGACAGAAATTGATTCCATCTGTTCCCAAACTCTCAGCCAACGAGGAATTCCACGTAAGAACGGGACTTCTTGTCACCTTGCTGTTAGGGACACCCCAAATCCATCTGCTGGATCCTGCAGTGTTCAGTTCCTTGCTGGAGTTCAGTACCAGGAACTCAGCAGTGCATGAAAAGCTGTTAGTGTGAACTTAACAGAAACCAAATGTTCTGGAAGTCAATGAGAAGTGAATTTAGACAGAGAGGATGGGGGTCCCCTGAAGGGTTTCTCTCAAGGGAAAAAAATGAAATATAAGGGAAACCTGGAGGTCAGTTATGTGATCCAATGCACCTCAATGGGAACTTGGCTTCCTGAAATGTCCTGCTGTCATTAGGACTGTTCCCATTTTGAGGACTTCTGCTAGGCCAAAAAAGTCTTTGGATTCAAGTGTCTTGGATTCTGTTAGTTGAGATCTGATCCAAGCAATGAGAAACAGTTACTCCAGATCAAATGCTTGCATTTTATCTCAATAGCTTGAAAAGTCAATGCTAAACTTTTTTTATTAAACAAATATGGCAATAATTAAAAACAAAACACTGGGACCAAAGATTTGGTCAATGTTTCCCAGAAAAGCCAGATGGGACATGACAAATCTCCACTGAGGATGCACATAATGTTGATTTTAAAGAGGTAACACTGTCTTAAATAACACAGAGTTCTTAAATTAGGCAGGGAGTAAATCTTTGCAGAACATTTAAAACTTTAAAGAATTCTTTTAGATCACTAAACACTTTCCTGACCAGTTGGGGATTAGTACTTATTTCAACCTCCAAACAGAACCAAAATTATGCAACTACACGAGTAGCTTGAAAATGAAACAAATCCACTCTGACCTCCCCATCTCATGTCACAGTACATTTTCTTATTTTCACTTCTGTCTACTCATTTTTTTTCCCAGTTCATTTTTCAAACAGCTAAAGAAATAATGAAAAAAAAGCAAGATCAATCAACATGTTTGTATTTTATTACACTGACTTTCAGATTTGAAACAGTTGAGAGAGGTATCAGCCCTTATTTTCTGTTTAACAAATAATGATTTCTCTCTGCATCACTAATGGGGCCTGAAATTAAAATGGATTTTTAGTTGAGCTCCAGTTCATACACTTGTGTCATCATCAATATCAGGCTCACTCTAGGAACAAGATTTATCTCAGCTATCCATTACAGGGAGGCAAGCTGCTTATAAAAAGCACCAGGCATATTCCCAAGAGCCCCACAAACAGAGCCAAACATCAGGGTTACATAAAGCTTGAGATTCCCTAGGACTTCACTCATTAGGGCTTAGAAACCTAAAAATAGGGCAACCTTGGAGTCAATCTACCTCAGCTACTGAAAGCAAAGCTCAATGCTGCAATGGGTTAAATCCACGTTCAGGTGGAGTTTCTGTAAAATACCTGAAGTACAGGGTGAGCACTCAAGGTAAGCACTCAAACCCCCTCCCACACTGGAGAACTTGAGCACCTTTACAAGTGATGCTGGAAATTGCTGCCAAACCTTCCATTAGTGCAGACACTTTACTGCAGGTAAGTAAAATTCAATACCTTGCCCAAAGCCAACAAGGTGTGCAATTTATAAACTGAGCCAAGGAAAGCAGTTTGTATCCAGGTAGTTCACTTTTAGTTGTTTTTTTTTTTTTTTCCTGAGACCTCCCTTTCAGTGCTGAAGATACAGGGATTTTTTTTCCCAAACACTACATCATCTGAATATTTTAAAAACAGCAAACTATCTAAAGGATGGGAGTGTCTGCACCTCCCTAAATGCAGAGCTTTTTAAAAAATATATTTATTCCTTGAAAGAAGGAAATAAGACTGGGAGGGAAGCTCCAGCAAACTGTTTAAATCCCATCTGTGTTTCTTGCACAAATAAGAGGATCTTCAAACAACCACTCTCCTCCCTCCCCTCACATCTATAATTTAGCAACAAGAGCACTCCTTTCTTTATACCTAGGGGGATATGCTCATTTTAGGTCTATTTGGCATATGAAAATGAAAGGACTGGAAAAAAATCAGCAAGAAAACATCAAAGCTGAATTAAGGAGCATGCTGTATTCTAATGAATATGAAATTACTTCAAATAGGGACTTTCAACACCTTCTGTACGTGTTTTTAACAAGCTTATGACACATTTATGCCCCAAATTGTCCTACAAATTAAGGGAAGCACTTATCCTGCTTAGAAGAGCTGAAGGCAATAAGAAAAGAGACAAATATATGCAGCTTTTACCTGCCTACAAGACTGTTAAATTCTCTTAATAACCAGTACAATCCTTCCAGAAAAAAATTACACAGCAAGACAAGAACGGAAGAAAAAATGAAATCACTAAACAAGAAAGGTTTATCAGAAAGCAGAACGCACATTAAAGGAGTAAACAGCCTAAAATCATGCAGACTGTCCAGTATTGTTCCCAATAGCCTGATTTTAAGAATTTAATCCAGGACATAGCTCCTTTCTCACAAAGAGGTTGATTAGGTTAATGCAAGGATCCCCACACAGCTGGGAAGGGTATATCCTTTGAAAGCATATCATAAAATGAAACTGATTTCACAGGGGGCAACTGTTTTACTAATAATATCTGACATTCTCCATCAAACTAAGCAGTTTACCATGGGATTACAAGGAGATTACTGAAATGCATCATATTAAAAAAAAAAACAAAACAAACTACAAACCCTCCAAAACAGAGTTTGACACAGTGACAGCCATTAAGGAGGTAAAATATATGAAGTCTGGTAAAAACATTCAAGCTCATGTTTGTCTTTATATCATCATATTTTTATATTTTCACAAATACAGCAGCTTCTATACATTATAATAATAGGATTTTAATTTCAATTCCTTTTTTTTCTATCTCATATCATCAGCACTTACAAGATCAGTATCAACTTATTAACTGAATAGAGCAAAATCCTGCTTAATTAGGACCAGAGGACTGAAAGGAATCCCCAAGGGTAATTGAATCCAGCTCCTTGCTCCTGCTGGCAACCATGACCATGTTTTTTGGAAGGTCATATTGAAATCACTTGGTTTCTTGGTCTGCTAATCTCTTCACAAAGCTATTCCTGGACAACTGCTCCCCAGCAGCCAGAAGATCAGCAATTTCCATCCTAAACTTATTAACAACAAGTTTATGCTTATTTGTCCTCGAATTAACACACAATCACTGGCAACAGATCCAAGCACTTCTGAGATAAAAATGTCACTGGCAGCCCTGTGAGTGGAAAAGGAAAAGGTGCAGGGCAGAAAATAAAACCTCACCAGTGCTGAAACAACAGGCTGGATTTTAAGTGTACAGCAGCTGCCTTCAATATTCAGTGAAAATGAATCTTCAGGACCTGTCAGCCAGTCCCACCAGTTAGAGCCCTGCCATAACAAAAGCAGAAAACTACAGGATGGAAACGAGGGTGTTGCCATCAGAAAGGTGATTTATCATTCTCAAATTGCTGCTGAAGAGAGAACAAAACTTCCAGAATTTCTGTTTGAAACAATCAGAGGCTAGTAAGCTCCCCATTAACTTTTTTTTTTTTTCTTTTTAGGGTGGCAGAATGTGGTGAAAAAAATCTTGAGCTCATCATCTAAGAGTCTGGGGGGTTTGCAACACTGTCAAGGAGACACAGCTGAGAATAACCATAGTGACAGAACCTTTATCCTGCATGTGCAGAGAGCACCACAGAGCCTGCCTGCCTGGAAACCTCTCCATTTATTATGTTTAGTTCATCAAGATTTGACAACTGAAATAACTCTGCCCATGCAGATTCCTACAGAAACTACCAAATAATGCAGAATACACCCATAAGTGGAGTGCCAGGGAGCACCAACACCTTCCCCTCATTTAAATTCGTGCTTTTTTAAATATCAAAAATGCTGTCACATACTTCAGCTTCTTCCCTTTAAAACTTCCTGTATTAAACACTGGTATTGATTTCTACTCATATTTAACAGTGAAAACTACAAAGACAGTAATTAAGTTTTCCAATTTAACACTGTCTCAAGTCTTCTTACATCATATTTTTGAAGATATTAATAGAGGTCCTAAAAATAAGCATCATACAGAAGAGCCAGGAGAGATACCTAATACTCAACAAAATGCAGTCAAGGGGATGAGCACTATGGCTATTTTTAGAAATTTTCGTTTTTATAGGAGTTTAAAGACTAATTAATTTTGTGGGGAAATGGAAAGATTGACAATAAAATAAATCAAACAAGTGACACCTGGTTGGTTTGTGGGGCTACACCTCAACCTCCCTGGCCTGGGCCATTCAAGGAGGAGAGCACTGGTTTTGGCATCACTCATCCTAAATTTTTGCTACATTTAAATTGAGGAAGGGAAATTATTCAATCAAAAATAAATTTACACATAAATTTATTTATATTGCAATGCGATATAAACAATGCCTTAGTATTCCACTGTCAAAAAACCAGTGGCTCATCACCAAAATCACATACAAAAGCAGCTTCATTTATAAACATTCTGAGGCTTTAGTGTTCTTTAAAATTAAAACAAAGAATCAAGAAATAAATTGATATATTTCAGAATATTAGAACCTACAATATTTGGAGGAAAATACAAAAGTTCCTTCTAACGTGACTGGAGTTTGATTACATCAAGATTTTGAATAAACCACAGAATAGTTTGGGGTTTAAGGGACTATAAACCCTCACCATATTTCAGTCTTAAATACTACAATTGCAGCATAATTCAAATTTAAATAAGCTCTGAAAAATAAAAGTAAGAGATGGCACCATTTAATTTAAGCAATTTGACTTTAAAGCCAATAGGTGAAGACAATTTTTTCCCTAAATTGGAGCACTGAATAAAATCTTCAGCTGTGGAATATTCTACTTAAATATGGTTTATTATTGAGTATAAATGAGAATGCAACATTTCTGAAATAATCTGAGGATAAAGTGAGTTTCAGAAATATTTATTTTTTAATATCTAACTGCCTTTCACCTAAGCCTATGTAAATAACACACAGCAGGAACAAACTCTTAGGATACTTCCACAAACAGAGTGATAACACAGAAATAAATCCCAATTTCCTCCATTCACATCAATGTGAAAGCACTGTTTTTCTTTCAGTTTCTTAAAATGATTATTTTGAGATTGTTTTTTTTGTAAGTAAAATCTTTTCCCCACCCCAAACTTTCTTTCACACAGAGCAAGGTTCAGGGTATGTATGGCTTTTGTTACCATCACTATTAAACTCAGGATAAGAAATCTTTACAACATTTGAATAATTTATTTACAGGATAACTGACAAAAAGGAAAGGAAGAAAAACATTTACATGAGGAAAAAAAGGCAGGAAGGATATTCAGTACTCAGAGTGTTTAGTTCAGTCAAATATTTAATGATTTCCAACAACCAACACCCCTGAGAGCGTTAAGAGGAAGGAAACAAGGTGTTTGAAATCATCTTTTTAATTCCTACTGCAGTTTCATGAGTGGAAATGAAACCCTGAAGATAACCCACTGGAATTTCTGAGGAGGAGGAAGCAGAGGATGACACAGACAGAGCTGGGGCAGAGAAGCCAGGGACAACTCCTCCGGTACCAGGATGGGGCTGGCAGCACCAACAGCCCTGGGATAATTATTTCTAAAGAGCAATAATTAACCTCTGGGGCAGCTGCAGTGCTTTGCTCCACATCCTCCTGTGCAAGGCATCCAAAATCTCACCACTCAGACCATGGGGATGTGGAATTCTCCTGACAACCTAAAAACAGCACAGCCCCAAAATCAGCTCCCAACTGTTTCAAGCACATCTGAGAAACCAAACAGGCTGGAAGTATAATGTTCATTTTTCACATTTTTATCCAGTCCTCGAGGAATAAAAGCAAAGTACCTGAGGGCTGGGGGCAACAGTGGTCAAACCACCACAGAGAGTGCTAAAAAATGAAGTTTTCTGTCCCCATGTAACACATTCAACCAAATGTACACAGAGAGTGTCAGAGTTTTCCTTACACATCCCAGAAGTTATTCTTCCTTATAATGTATCTGTAAATAAAAGGCTGTAATGCCATGGTATACAAGGAAGGGGTTATTTTTAGCCCAGACCAGCTGACTGCTGCAGTCCAGAGTGTGATTTGACTGTAAGAAAAGAAAAATTAATCTGACAGTAAATTAAGGGAAAAGATGGGGGTCGCATGGAATTCCGTTATAAGGTGGTTTCTAAGTGTAAAATTAAATGAATGGACTTCATATTGAAAGAATTAAAAAATAGTTCCAGAATAAATTTCTGAAATATTTCTTGTTTATGTGAAAGTGACTGACAGGGGCAAGACAAAATAATAGAAGCTAAAGACCCTGTTACTAGTTTCATTTTTGATGGAAATTCTAGCATACAAGGCTGAAATTAAATAGTGCAAGCCACATTTCACTTCTTGCTAATAAAAAAAATGAGTAACTGAAAAAAAACCCCATAAAACAACCTTCCTACAGACTCAGCAAGGACTAGAGGAAATGCTTCATGTCAGATAAAATCCCCATAGTGAAAAATAGTGGCGAAATAATAAACTGCAGTTTCTCAAATAGATGCAAAGCAGCATCGTGCGGAAGGTTCAGTTTCCTGGAATCCATTCCTTCTCCCAGAAGCCATGGAAGTGTAAACACAGCTGTTGGCACACTCCAGAGCCACCCCTGTCACCCTGAGGATGCCCAGGCAGGTCCCCAGCTCATGGCACTCCCCTCCTCCAAGGCTCCTCCTGCTGCCCCTTGCCCGTTTGCTGCTCCTCTCTCCTGCTGTGCTCACAGGAATCCCTCTGGTGATGGTGCAAGCTCAGGGCAGGTCCCCTCTTGCCGGGCCCAAATTCCTTGGCAGGCTGGGAGGGAGGAGGATGAGCCCACACGAGTTTCACTCAGTGCCTGGGCACTGCAGGGTGAGTTCTCTGCCCTGCTCGGAAGCAGCCTGGCACCAGGATCATCTCTCCAGGGGAAATTATGTGCTCTCCCTCCAGCTTGAGAGCTGCTAAACCAGAAAAAAAACCTGACTGCAATCGAGGCCAAAGGGTGTTCCTGGATGAAAGAAGCAAAGTCAGGAAGCCAAAATACTTTTTAAACTCAGGGCTTATAGCTCTGTTGGATGCTGCAGTTTTAATATATCCCTGTTTCATTCCATCAGCTTCAAATAAGGAAACATCCCAAGGATGGTGATAGCATGCTGGATTTGTTGCTATCTGCAGAAATTAGTTCCTATAAATAGTTTTCCCAGGCTTTTTAAGACACAGCTGTCCCAAGCTTCCCCCAGAATCAAATTCGCCAAGACATCGATTCCCTGCATCATTTGTCACTTCCACAAAGGTTGTGACAGGATCCCAACACCATCCCGGGTTTGTTCTGGAGACGCCTCGTCACACATTTTAATCTTATTATCTGCAAAGATGGAACACCATCTGCAACAAGCTTTTGAAGCATTTTCTTCTCCAGAAGCAGAATTCAGTGATGATAACGAGATTCTGTGAGCATGACTGGATAAAATTTCACCGTGTTAACCATGACCCAAAAAACAGTGCTATGGTTTAGGAGGAGGATTCGGAATTGCAGGAATATAGTACAAATCTCACTCCAACCTCAACATGTGCTCACTACTTCAGCCCTTACACACAACCTGTCAGCCACAAAGAGGGATTTTACAAAGCCAGAGGAGATACCATCAGTACCCATAATAATATCCAAAAAATCTCAGGCTCGTATGGATTTCTCAAGTCAAATCCTGCAATGAACTGAAAGAGAAGAAGCAACTCACTGACTTCCCAACCTAAATACATAAAATATATTAACTCTGAAATCAGGATTGAAATTCACACCTGCCAAGCGAGTGACAAAATGACAACATTGGAGCAGAGACAACCTTGGGTCTGGCATGGGCAGGCATGCCAGGGCTATTACAATTTACAGAAACTCATCACTGGATTGGTGCCAGCCCATGGATGATCTTGGGAACAGATTACTTGGGAGCAAGCAGCCATTGAGAAAGGTACCCAGGACACATTTATTCTCATTTAAACAACCCTTGAGTCACGGAGTGTGCTCGAGAAGGCAAAAGATGTTTAGATGAGAACACACTCCCCATCAGAAAACCAAAAGAGTAAGAAAACGTAATTCATTCTTCAGATGTAATAAGTTATAAAAATAAACCCTCAGGAAGACAAAATTTCTTCTAGGTAGTATCTCCTCTACAATGCCCTGCTTGAACTTCTCACCAGCCAAAACCTCACCCCTTATTCTGCAGAACCAAGAGCAAGGGCAAACAGGGGAGAAACTCTACTCAAGCAACACTGTACAGCCAGATCACTGCATCAGAGGTCACAATTGCAGGGTTCTGTTCTTATTCTGACTCATCCCTTTAATATTCACACTCCTCAGGACCAGGAACTTGGGAAGCATAAATACTTCTTTGCACAAGTCTTTGTACCACAGCAATCAAAACCAAAACCAAACAAGTCTTGTCTCACGTTTATCTCACATTCGTCTTGATCCTGACACAGCCTGTGCAACCCAAGCACTGCTAAATATCCCCATTTTACAGGTGGAGGCACTATTAGTCTAACATACAAATAAGACTCAAAGCAATCCCATTTTTAGTGTTTTGGAGAGCCTTAAATCAATGACAGAAATGCAGAGCGTTGTCTAAAAACAACATTTAGGAAAGCCTGACACATTTTTGGTTTGAATACCACAAGCATGTTATGATCTGCAGGACCAAGTGTGAAGACAGCCCAAGGGTGTGCAGACACAGGTTATTAGCAAAACTAGAATATCTGGATTGCTGATAAATTTCTGTCTTGTAAACACATCAGCAATCTATAAATAAGCTGTGGTATCAGAGATCTTAGTATCTCCTCAAGAGACAGCGTGCAATTTCTTTAACCCTAAAATCATCCACCATCTTCACAACTGACAACACTTTTCATAAAACTAATCTGGAAACACAGAATTTTGAGTACCCCCTTGGTTTAGTACGTTATTTTAGAGAAAGCCTCAAGTCTCCCATGAACACAGAAACCATTTTGGACACATCTGTTTTGAAGCTGAGCAACCTTTGATATTCTACACTGTTCAATAGAATTTTTGTGGAAAATTATCTCACAAAATAACTTTAAAAAAAATCTACAGAGAGAGGTTTTCATATCCCAACTCGACTTGAAAAAGATTCACACTTAAAACCATTTTAAAACTGACTAATTTTAGAACCATTGTGCAGGTACTACACATGTTAAATAATAACCAGTGTTCTGCCTCTCCTAAAACCAAAGTCCAAAATGTGCAAGAGCAGAAAGATTTGGTTTCTTTCAGTGTTCAGTCTGAAATTTTTTAAGGCTTCATGGCTAAGAGTGCTAAAAGAAAGTGATGTTTTACGTTGTGTTAACTAATCCAGGACTCATTATCTTGCTTCAGGTGCCACACCAAGGCTTTGCTAAGTCCTGGTGCTGTGAAGAACAGGTAAGGGAAGCCTGTGGTGTCTTTGCAGGGAGTGTGAGGTGGGAGGAGGGATCAGGCTGGCAGCTCCGTGCCAGGGACATGCCGGAATTAGGACAGGCTGTTGGAAAACTCAGCAGGACACCAGCTCCTGAGAGCAGCCTTCAAAAGGATTCTCATAGCAACATGGGTTCTGCCATTAAAGCAAATGAATAAAATATCAAAGCTGGGGGCTAGGCAAATGTGAAAGGGCGGATTTGTAGCTTCATGCTTCCCTTTGGAATGCAGAAATCAAGACGGCACTCCTGCAAAAATAAAGGAGCCAACACACACAGACAAGTCGAGGCTAAATCAGGAATGACAAGCAACAAAATCTGGAAGTTTTAGATGTGAAGTCACACATACACAACCTGCAGAGGGGCAGATCTCAGCTGAGAGAAACCCCAGAGCCCAGAATTCACTCAGCCAACAGCCAGAGAGCCAGAACTGCTGGAGGGAAGCCAACAGACCCAACTCCAAGTGGACTGCTGGGGTTTCTGGAAAGAGCTCATTCACATGGCCCACACTCCCTGGTGCAGCACAGCTGTTTCCAGAGCCAACCCCCAGCCCAGGCATGTTTTTTTCTCATCCTATTTCACGAAAGATTGAAACTTATTTCCAACAGATGCATTTTGTACTCCGGTAATTCAGTGATATTTCCTGATGACTGGTTAACACAAAAGCTGTGGCTGGTTGCTCCAAAGATTGCATCTGTTACCCTGCATCTCACCATCAGGGCAGAATGAATGCCTAACTGCACAGAGACACCACAGAACAAGAAATTACTCTGGTTTTAAGCCTCAGCCTGGGGATAAATAATTTGCCCGTGCAACAAGAGCTTGAATTAAGGCTTCTATTTTTCAAAATATGACCTAATAGGGGAAGGAAAAAAAAAGAAAACCACAACCTGAAAAGCAACTTAAATAATTTCTTACCAATTTTACAGCTAACACAAGAGAAAAATATCTCTTGATTTTTCAAGCAACATCATCCTTGTTCCCATCAGCCCTTTGATTTCTGAGACCCTCTTAATTCAACTAACTGCATACAACAAAACAACCCCCATGGAAGGATTCATTCACCCTAAAACTCACTGGGAACTACAGACAGAACTTGGCTCAAGGGGTGAGCTTCTCCTAGCACAACCCACAGCCATCACCTGAGCTTTCTGTGCACACAACAGCACAGCAGGAAAAGTCCAACACTAAGTGAGAAGGGCTTACCTGAGGAGGATAAGTTTTAAATATGTAATTTTCTGCTCCAGTGATAACGATATCCTAAAACAAGAGGGGAGGGGATGAAAATAAATCATCTCCTTGTCATTAAGCCTGGCATAACTCTGTTTGCTGAGGAATGATGCTGTGGGCTTTTCCTTACAGGGTCAGCAATGTGTGCCATGGTAAATCATAAGAATTATTTCCAGCGTGTGTTTATATTTTACACAAGCACAGGGCATGAAGCCATTCTCTGAGCTTCCTAGGAACCAAGGATTGCATCTTCTCACTTGTGCCTCTTAGTTATTGCTACAAGAGATGTCTGCAATGAGAAATTCTTTTTGCATGATCCATTTAATTGGCCATTTTCTCATCACAAGCATCTCGTGAATGCTTCAGGTGGTGTTCATAGCTCTGTCCTTACACACGGCCATGACAAACATAATTTAAATTACATCAACTATTTATGTGACAGAATATTTTTTGTGTAAAATTTCAGGAGACCTTATTGTGCTATCAATTTGAAATTTCAATACTGAGCTCCAGCAAATAATTTCCACTTCATAAAATACATCTGGAAAGTGAGAGGATAATATGTGCACGTATCAGCACATCTCATGTCTCTCTAGGTTACTAAACCTCCTGTATCAAGGACAGCTTGCTTTACTAAATATTAATGCAGAACTCTGCATAATATGAGGCTTCAGTTATTCAGAGGATCTCTGAACTGCAAGTAAAAATAAACATTAAAGCCCATACTATTAACTACAGATTAAGGTCATATCCCAACAGTTGCTCTATACAGAAGAATGTAATAGCTAAACATTCACTGACTGTGATACTGATCCCTTCTACAAAGCAGATTGCAAGATCCAGGCTTTAAAATTTTTAAGAACATTTATTAGCTCAGCATGAATGCAATCCCACACTCTCACAAAGAGTGCAGAACTGGGACAAACTGTGTTTCTGGAAGTTCTGGAAAGGCTTCACTTACACACCTGCTGGCCAGCCCAGTTTGCATTCTCTGCTCTGCAAATCTGACAGTTCTAAAATTAACCCCACTGATTTTTATCACTTATTTCCTTTTCATTTTGCTGTGTTAAATGTCAAATGATCCAATGTCTGACACTGCCCTTTTAATTATTACAACCAAAGCTTAAAGATGACACACACACATCCCCTCACCCCTTCAAAGTGAGGCTCAATGAAACACAGACAGCAGTAAGAATCCAAAGGTCAATATTTGCATAAGCGGAATAAAAGCCAAGAAAGCAGGAATTATTAAAAATTTAATTCTACACTAAGTTCTACAATTACCACTCTGTCTAATGTATTGATTTAAATTACAAAATAAGTTTCATAGATAGTGCTGAGGACTTCATTAAAATTTTCTGAACCTATTTATCAATGCTTCTTTCAGAAAGCTAATTATAAAAACCCAATTAGACCTCCCGAATGCATTAATGATATATGAGGTCTTTTACTCCCTCCATCAATCTTAGGCTACACATTTACTTATATAATCAATACTCCAAAGTTATGGAATGTCCATAAATTCACGGCCTTGCATCAATGGATTTGTTCACTCAATACCTTCTCACACAGAGTCCCTGTCCCTGTCAGTCACATTAACCCAACCAACCACATTTTATTGCTCTGTAATCAGGATTCAAAAGCACTTGAGATGACAGGAGCAATAAAAGCCCTTGAGACTTTATATGTCCATTATGGTGCCTGGGTTGTTTAAAAACAGGAGCTGCAGTTGCAGCCTGTGACTATAAATATGCACAGCACCAGCACAGAGCCAGGGAAGCTCAGGGTGCAGGCAGGAAACAAAGGAATCTGTGGTCAAAGACCCTCTGCAGAAACCAGGAAAGGGATGCAGCAGTGACAAAAGTTTGTCCTCCCCCTTCCCAAAATAGAAATGCCTGTATTAGCAAGTATTCTACAGTGGTTTAGTACCTTTTCTAGTCCATTTATGAAAAAGGAAACCTGGACAAGGCATATCGAGCAAGATGTCAGGGTGAGGTATTTGTGCTCCTTTATGTCTGTCCAAGGTATTTCAGCAGTCCCAGACCTCCAGGGGTTTGCTGCTTGATGGAGAACCCCTGACACTGACAGACCTTGCCTTCAGCACATTTGTTGTCAAGTATCCAAACCCACAGGAACCATGCAAAACCTCTGCTGCCACAGAACAACGGTGCAGCACTGAATAAAACACAAGCCCTAAATGCTTGTAACATAATGCATTTATATTCTGAAATGAAAGTGACACCTGGCCTTGTACCAGGTTTAATAATATACAACAAAATTCTGTTTTTGCAAAGGGTTCAAAGAAGCTCAAGCTCCATTAGATCATCAGCACTTTATATAAACTTGACAACTAAGCTGTTCCTCATTACACAGCATCAAGAGATGCTGACAAGACTTGGGTTTTGCAGAAATCTTAGAGATGAGCTTTGCTGCCTTGTAGGAAAACAAGGGCAGGCATCAGTTTTACAGCTCCATCAGGCACACCTGCGTACCTGAGGCAGAACAAAACACTTTAAAGAACTGCTCAGTGAAACAACAACTGGCAAGAGCACACAGGGAGCACCAGGATGTAAAACCCTCTAATGTAACAGCCCGCTGTGCAGTTGGCATAACGACTGCAGATCCATTAGGAAACAATACAGCTTCCCAGGAAAATGTATAAAACATCTCCACCACTTGCACTTAAAACCCTCTTCAGCAACTGCACAGCTTTTCAGTGCTCCTTTTCAGAGGCAAATCAGGGATATTGCTGCACAGGGACAGCAGTTACAGACACTGCAGGGTCTGTACTGGTGGCACCAACACACAGGTCAGGAGGGCCCAGCACAGGAAGGATGAGGAGCTGCTGGAGAGAGACCAGAGGAGGCACCAGGATGATCAGAGGGATGGAGCAGCTCTGCTGGGAGCAAAGGTTGGGAGAGCTGGGCTTGTTCAGCCTGGAGAAGAGAAGTGACCTAATTGTGGCTTTTTGTGTCTGAAGGAGCTACAGGAAAGACGGAGAGAGTCTCTTTACGAGGGATGGAGTGACAGGACACAAGGAATGGTTTCAAACTGACAGAATAACTTTGGGTGGGATATTGGGAAGAAATTCTTCCCTGTGAGGGTGGGGAGGCCCTGGCACAGGGTGCCCAGAAAAGCTGTGGCTGCCCCTGGATCCCTGGAAGTGTCCAAGGCCAGGCTGGACAGGGCTTGGAGCA
>JBBMKD010000054.1:2932747-2945331 GCA_037834095.1 Argya squamiceps | reverse complement strand
CAGGGTGCCCAGAAAAGCTGTGGCTGCCCCTGGATCCCTGGAAGTGTCCAAGGCCAGGCTGGACAGGGCTTGGAGCATCCTGGGACAGTGGAAAGTGTCCCTGCCCATGGCAGGGCTGGTGATGGATGGGCTTTAAGGTCTCTTCCAGCCCAAAACTATCCTGTGACTCTGTGAACACAAAGAAATAAACTACCATTAAAAACATACCACTTCTTTTCATTGGGCTAAGAATGATACTTCAGGAAGTTTTCATATTTAACAAAACACAATAATCCCCGGCGTCTTCAGGAAACTGCCAGAGTTGTGTGTTTGTCCTGGCCATACACTGCATTAAAAGCACCATAAAATATAGTTTAACTAAGCTGCACAACAAGATTTATCGAGCTTTTACTGTGTTTTAAAGGTTCACAACTTAGGATCTCTCAATAAGATCAAAAGGAATTCTCAGCAATAGCTGGGCATCAAACTATCTGAAACACACCATAAATTAAATCACGTTTTTCTCCATTCTTTCTGTAATGTTGCAGCATTTGTCTCAATGGCACACACATAGAGCAGAACTGAAAAACATCCACCCAGAGGAATCTACCTATTTCCTTCTGCTGCATCCACATCACTTGTTTTAACAGAGAAGTTTCACTCTATAAAATTATATCCAGCAGATGATATTCGCAAAAGCTGATGACAAAAAAAAAGGAAGATCCAAAACTGACATATCTGGAATAACCTCAAATTTTAAATTAATTTAAAGTTTGCAAACAATCCAAAGGTAGGTTCCAAGGTAGGAACAATCCAAAAATCTAAATTTACAGCACATCACAAATTCAATCAGCTAACATGTCACAATGGAAGAACATGAAAATAACTGTATATACACTTTATAATAAACTCTGCTGCTTAGCCTGTTTCTATATTTATCATTATTTCGTAACATTTTTTATGGGAGCAAGTTCAGGGAATTGTTAGGCTGAAATCTATTTTATGCAATTCTGGGACGGGAGAAAAATAGAGGTGCCCAGAACCTGTCAGCACCTCACAGGGTGTCACCTTAAGACACACAAAAACCCTCTGGGGATCAAAGCCTGGATGCAAGAAATGGAAAAGTATTTCAGATAAGAGGTTCTAGGGAACAGGAGCAGGTAACACTTCTCCCAGGGAATCAGGAGATGCCATGGAAATGCACACAGGGTGATAGAGGAGCAAAAATAACTATGAGGGGAATTTTTCCCAACAGCAGTGCCTTAAGAAACAAAGAAACTTCAAATCAACCCAACAAAACACTGATCTACACACAAAAACTTTGCATAAAATAAGGATTATTTCTGCACTCTCAGAATATAAACATTCACTTTTTTTTCTTTTTAAAAGGCCAATTTCTTGAGAACACAAGTACTTCGAGGTGGATTCTGGCTAATCCTGCTGAGTAAAAACCAAAATAATAAACCCACACAGACTAGAAGCTGAAAGAGATAAAGTATTATTTCAACTCCTCCTTGTACATGAATAATGGCTTGTTTACTAAGGAGCTGAAATATCACATTCAGCACACATTCCAGGCAAGTTAAGAATGCTGATAATTTCAAAGGGAAAAGAAGATTGAAGTATCTGTGCTTTGGGAAGAGAGTTACATCTGAATAACCTTCAGCACTCCTCAAAATGAGAATTTCTATCTACAGTCCATGTCTTGCCATATGCACTTGTCCTTCATTTAGCAGAAAAATAAGGAAGGTCAGTATCTGAGCCACTTTTGAGTCACTAATCCTTTAAAAACATATTTTAAGTTGACACTCTCATGCACATCCTGGTTTCAAAACCCAGGCACACAGAACCCAATTCCTAAACATCTGATTCTTGTAGATTTTACATTTGAAAATGGCAAAATAAATTGCCACCAATATTGAATTGTGCCATTAGTGTAAGGATCATTTGGAGGGATAAAAATGTTGAATCCTCAGAAACACAATCTCCATAAAATTCAGAATAAATTACAAGCTTCATTTAACTGTATGGAAACACTTGCAGTGTATACAATACTAAGAGCTGTATATACCTTTAATTGAAGTTAAAGACAAATAAGGAGCAATAGCTGTAACTCTAGTTAAAAATCACTTTTTTTTTTAATATGAGCTATTTTCTTGCAAAAAGAAGACAACTTGACAATTGCTACACAAGGCAAATAAAGCCTTGAGATTGCAATTTGTGTTGATCACTGTCCATCCACTGATACTTCTGACAGTGGGAAAACCTCTATTTGATGGGCAAATCTAAATCTTGACATTGTATAAAGACAAGCATTAATTAGACTTCTGCAGCTTCATTTTAAAAACTAAAAAGTAGCAAACTAAGAGCAATTATGACTATATTTTTGTGTTTCTGGATGAATTTTAGCTTTTAGTTCAGGAAGTGTGTTTCTGTACCAGTCTAAATGATAAATAAAAAAGGACATTTTGTAAACCAGACAGGACAGAGAAAAAAATAATAATTCCAGGAGACTTCTACATTTATAAGGGCATATTCCAGACTTCTAATAAAGCTCATTTGATGAGAAGATTTTAATTAATACAATATTGTGATTTCAAAATCTAAATTAAGTCAACTAGAAGCTAAGCTGAAAAAAAGACCTATGTGCCTGCAGTACCTTATAGTCTACGTTACGTGATCGCAAAAAGCAATGAAAAATCTTCATGTAAATCCCATTCTAATTAAGAAACCAGAGTAAAAGACACTGAAATGCACAGAAAATTACATATGCACATGTTTGGCTGCCTGACTTAGAAGGCAACAGTTATGAATCACGTTTACAGAAGGTATTATTCATAAATAGCTGCAATTGAAAAATTAACAGTTGATAACCAGCTCCAAGCACTCCCAGCCTCTGCAAGCCTTCAACAGGCACTGCTGGAAACAGTTAGAATTAAAATGTTCAGCATCCATGAGAATTTAAAAACACTTAAAGGGTAGTTCCTGGTATTAATTATACACTAGAGAGTCCTTCTCTCTTAGACTTTCACACTTTCTACTGCAGATGGAAAAGCTGAGGAACTGAGTCTAAAGTATTTATTAAATAACTTATTATTTTTACCTCTCACCCTAAAGAGAAACAGCCCACAAAAGCAAACATAAAAGAAATAATTATTGATGCATCCCAACAGGGAAATCATCTTCCTGCAACTTTCTTTCCAACATTTCATTAAATTCTGCTCACGGCATCCACAGAAAATGAATAAAATGAACACCATACGTGGCTGTGTAACAGCAGCTGATGTGCAGGATTACACCAAGGCAGAGGGAAAAATAAAGAATATGCCAAACTTTATCTTGCCCAGGCCTCAAACTGGTTTATCTGTCAACTTGGGATGAGCTATCAATCCCATGTGTTCAGTTAGAAGCTGAAGAGCTTCATGGAATTACACCCAGGGCACTGGAACAGTCAGTCTCTTAACTGGAACACACTGCTGGGACATCTGACCAATACACGTAAACAAAACAGAACTTCACATGTTACAATGTGGGAAGGATGAAGATGGTTTTGCTTTTGAAATCAAATACAAGAAAAAAAATGTTTGCTGCAGGATAAGGTTTAATTAAATTTGAGTTTTGATGAGCACAGTATCACCAAGGAAATTTTCCAGAAAAACAGGAGTACAATGCCATATTTATTTATTTTACTGCCATGCTCAGTGTTGAGTGAATTATACAGTTAATTGTGTATTGAGCATTGAGGATCACAGAATCATTTAGGCTGGACAAGACCAGCCAAAAATCCTGGAATGGTTTGGGTTGGAGGAACCTTGAAGCTCACCCAGTTCCATCTCTCCATGGGCAGGGACACCTTCCACTATCCCAGGCTGCTCCAAGCCCTGTCCAACCTGGCCTTGGGCACTTCCAGGGATCCAGGGGCAGCCACAGCTCCTCTGGGCACCTGTGCCAGGGCCTCCCCACCCTTTCAGGAAAGAAATTCTTCCCAATTTCCAATCTAAACCTGTTCCCCTTCAGTCCTATCACTGATGATCATTGAGTCCAGCCCTTAATACTGCCAGTGCCACCACTAAACCACATCCCCAAGTGCCACATCCACATCTTTAAATCCCTCCAGGAGTGGTGACTCATCCTGACCTATTCAATATATTGAACTTTTGTGAATGAACCTGATTGCAGTAACAAAGAATCCTCACCAAGGCAAACAGAGGCACCTTCCTTGTCCTACACAAATGTCCTTCTGCTCCCTCTACCCAGCTCAGGGACAACAAATCCCCTTCCCAGGACAGAAGGCAATGGCTGAAAGCAGAACCTGCACATCTGCATTGCCAGGTAATGCTCCAACAGGAACAGCTCTAACAGTAGAGGAAAATGCTGTGAACTAAACTCTCAATTTCGGGTCTTTTATATCCAATGAGCTGCAGCAGGATCCAGGAACCAAAACCCTCCAGCCTCTGCTCTGTAGCACCCAAAGGAAAAGCAAGTTCCACGCTCCAGGACCACCCAGCAACACAGACAAAGCTGGGATGACTGGGATACACATTCCCAAAGGATTCTCCTGATCTGAACCAGCACTGATGAGTCCATACTCATTAAGACTCAGGAGTTTCAGCCATCACTGCTGTTCTCAGGAGAAACTCAGAATATGGGAATTTTTTCAAAGATCTCTCAGAGTTCACCTGCAGAAATAGGAACAGAATCTCAACTTTCACAGGCATCAGCAATTAACAACACCATATTTCCTCATAAAATGGGTCAGATGTTGCAAAAGTAAGGACAGCCAAAGGAGGGGAGGAACAATAAATAGAAGCTGACAAGACAAATGCACAACAAGCATCTTATCTGTGTGTGTGTATGTCAAATTATCTGCAGATCAGTAAAATTACTGCCCTTTAAGAAGGGGTCCAGAAATACACCGATCAGGCTGAGGGCAAAAAGCCAATGGAAAGGACAAAGAGAAGAATCATGAAAACTGTGTGCAGATACAATTTATGCTCCCAGGTGATGTTTATTATTTTGTTTGGGTCGTGGGTTTTTTGGAGAGTAACTGTTTGGGTTTTGCTCTGGGGGGGTTCCATTTTTGAACAGATACCTCCAAGTTTTGCACAGGAAAATACATTAACGGGGCAGCTGCTGGAAGTGTATTTTTACTGAGTTCCCCTTTCAGAAGATTTCATGCCAACTTTCAAGCTCCACAGTCACAGCCTTCCATGGAATTAATTTCTCCATCTCAGGCTTACAGCAACATTAGTTAATGTAAACTGTGGCACATGACTAATAAACAATATAAAGAGCACAAAGGAAAACACCCACATTGTTCAAGCCCTGGTCTGTAATACCCCATCTCACCACAAAAATGATAATGATTCAAGAGAAGCAGTTCTGGCATAGAAAGTAGAACTTGCTTTGTGTCTTGTCCACCCTTTGGCAAAAACATTTCCAAGTAAGGAAGACAAATTATTTTTATGAGAAGCAGCGCAGCAATGCAATAGATTTTTCTTTCTTAGGTTACAAAGGAAAATGAAGGTTGTAAAAGGAAGAAGAAACTGTAGGGGAAACACAGCCATCAGGATGGAAAACCAAGAATTAAGCCTTGATCCATACAAAACAGAATAAATGGTGCTGCTTCTACTATAAATATATCAGCATTGAGGATTGATGAAAACTCTGAGTGCCAACCAGGTTGGAAGTGTTCAGAGTTTTCATTGGTACAAATCTTCAGATCACAGAGCATTAAAAATTAGTTTCTCCACCAAATCACTACACAGAGCTTTAATGCAACACTTTTAATGAAACTATGTGATTTAAACATAAAGTGGCACCAGGGGGTTCTTTGGTCTTTTTGTTGTAGAGAAGAGGTCAAGAACCATCAGATAAGAGATAAACAATGCAGAGGAAATGAAGTGCTGGTTTGATGTGCCAATGTTACAATATTTAAATATTAAAAACTAATAAAATGCCCCCATTTCCCTCTTCAGTGAAGGAATTGCTGTAGATGCTTAGGACAACAATGGAAGGTAAAATTCAACATTCAGAGAAAACTGAGCTGAAAATAAATTGAGGAAAAACAGGAAAAAAACACAGTGGAAAGAGCAATAGTTGCCCAGGTTAGGGAAGCATAATGATATGCTTTAATTTGTTTCTCTAATTTTTATTTATGTAAATTAGGAAACAAATGTGAAACTCTTCCTTAGCTCATTATTATCCTTAAGCCAAATGTATTTCACAGCTGAATTACAGCAGAATATTGCATTTCAGTGAAGCCTGCAGCAACTATGTAAAAGAGGGAAAACTTGCTGTTAATAACTAAAAATTTTGACCATTTAGGAGAGAATTAACAATAGACCCTTAATCAGGAATATGAGCTGATCACATTTATATTGCTGTAACTAAAAATGTTTTTGCCCTGAGGAAAAGTGCTGAGCCTTCAGTGCTGAACTTAAAACAACCTCTAAACCTACATAAATACATGTTCTACAGTGTTTGCTCTTTGCATCTTAGTGAGTTCCTATTTGTAGATCTCTGTTCACCAGAAAAATGCTTCTTACAAATCCAACAGAAAGAAACAAGTATAGGTTACACTCAGAGCCTAATAGTCTATCAAAAGAATGATGAAGCCAAAATTTAACTTAATTGCTTGCTTCATTTAAAGTCTGCTGTCTCAAAAGAGAAACTTTCATGCTGTGGCAGATTGAAAAAGGTTTAAATTATTCAGTTTTTCACATTGCTCTTGCAGTATTTCCAGGTGCACATCAGAGGAAAGCTTTCAGTGCTACAGACAGCTTGCTGGCCTGCTTGACAACGTAAGGAAACAAAACAAAGCCAAAACTCTCTGGAATAATCCTCCCATCATGTTTGCACTGCCACAAACATGATCAACAGCAAACAGCAAAAGCAAAACAGCAGAATGAGAACTCCTGTTTCACAAGCACAATATTTAAAATACTTCATGCTCCTATAAATCAACAACAAACCACAAATATCAAACTACAAAATGCTTTCTAATAACAGGAATAAAAATTTCATGGAATCCCAGACTCACTGAGGTTGGAAAAGACCTCCCAGACCATCGAGTCCGACCTGTGACCAATCCCCACCTTGTCACCAGCCCAGAAAATTGAGTCCATGTCCAGTTATTCCTTGGACACCTCCAGGATGGAGGCTCCAAATCTCCCTGGGCAGCCCCTTCCAATGCCTGACCTCTCTTCCTGTGAAGAAATTCTTCCTGAATCCTATCCTTAGGACAACATTAATCCAGCTGAAGTCTTTCAAGTTCATTTTCAAACATGGCCAAAAAGACAGACATTTTCCACTGCTACTTTATGATCCCCAAACCCCTCCTCTAAAAAACTTCTTTCCAATCATGCTACAGAATTCTGCCTCCTCTCCATGAACTAACACATCCCAGCTCCTGGCTGCAAAGCTGAGCAGCCTTTCTCAGGTTCTGTTTGCTGGAATATTCAGCAGCCACATTAAAATACACCCATTAAGAAAGACAAACTACTTAGGATGTGGACTGTCCCTTGCTGAGCGTTTGTGTGGTAATAATGCAATTGCACCTGACCCTCTGCCACATTCAGGGCATTAAAACCACACCAAAATTTAATTTGCTGTCTTTTGCAAATTCATCAGGATGCCACAAAAATAAGGAGGTGGGAAAAAATTATCTCGCAAAATGTTTTAGGAAAATAAATTGAGATAATTCTCTTCAATTCCAAAGAGCTCATTTAAATGTCTTTGTGTAATGCTGAAGCTGAACACTACAGCAGAAACAGGCATTCAAATCTGAAAAGCAAAGTGACAACATACAGATGAAAACAGGATCTAAGCAAGTCCAATGAAAAGAGGTATTAATGGTCCAAAATCAGATTTCACTATAGCACAGTTTAAATTCTAATAAAATCTATATTAAAATATTTTGTTTCAGGGCATCTCAAAACTAGGACTGTGTTTTGTGTGACACTTTTTTAATGGAAGTTTTAAAAATATATAAAAACATATGTTTGCTGCAGTATCTAAAACTAAGACCTTTTGTCTAATTAAGGGACCCTAATGCAAATATTGATAGACTTGCAGTTTTTTATAGTAAAAACATCATTTGAGTCTGGAGTGTGACTGTTGTGGGCCTTCCTCTTCCCCTTGGTATCAAAGGCCAGAGGAATTTCAAACAGCTTTGGAAATAACAAATCCCCCAGCTCTGAATTCTGCCTGCGATCAAGTTTTTGGGAGATTTTACATCACTCTTGCAAACAGAGTAGAAAAGGCTTTTCATAATGGAAACACTGATGGACCAAGAACTGCAGTCATGCTAAGAGCTGTCACTGCAATATTCTTTCCTTTATGTCATACTGAAAATCCCATTATATTCTCCATTTGTCATCCTTCTCTGTAAAGACAGTCACTTCATTATAGGAATTAAGGTTTTTTTCTGCAGCCTACCTTCTAGTTTCAGACTTTTAGTTTTAATTCCTCGTGTTCTCAGTAATTTGGATCACTAATTTGCTTTTCCAGCTTTAGCTGGTGGCTTTTTAGACAGAAGCTTCAGAAAGCTGAACTGAAAAAACATTGATTCAGTGGCTTAACTTTATCACGGAAGTTTTTTTCAAGAATATTATCTCAAGAGTATGAACTTTTTGATTTTGAACACATGTTTAATGAATGATGGTTAAAAAGTCCATTACTTAAACTTATTAGTGCACAAACAACAGCTTGCTACAAACCATATAAAATCAGAATACTTCTCAAGAGATTTTAACCAAGAACACAGACAAAACCACTGGATGCAACAGTCTCTAAAGAGGAAGTATAGATTGTCCCTCTGGTACAGACAAAAGTCAGGTTTGAATATATTTAGATTCCTAAAAAGTATCACTTCTGAGTCATTAAGAACAAACAGAGCTGCTCTACTGCTTTTACTCTTGGTTGTGTCCATGAGTGGCATCTGCAGGGGAAACAAGACTGAACCCAGAACTTCTCCTGGCTTTGTACAGATCAGCCCTCAGCAGCAGAACTGCTCCTGCCTCACCAGAATTACAATGGTAGAAGGAATTCCAGGCAGAGAATCCAAACCCCTGGAGATGACCAGCCAGGCCAGGGTGGATCTGTGGGATCCTGCCCAGTCTGAGCCCTCAGCTCCTGCAGAAAGTCAGCACTGTGCAAGCTGCAAAAGCTGAGCTGGATAACTGCACCATTTAAATGCAGCCCCAATTATTTTCTGTACACCAACAGAAATCTGTAATGAGCCTCTAAATAATTCCTGAACTAGGAACCACTGAGCTGTCCTGTATGAGACTGGGGAGATGCCATTCCATTAACACCTAAGCACTGCACACTCATCTACAGCATTGCTTTGGATGTGATGGGTGGCAAAAAGCTGAAGGATATCTACAAAATTTAATATTAATGTTTTGGGGCACAGAGGAAAAATCATGGTTGTCTGCTTGCCTCCATCAGGAAATGCTGTGTGTGAGTGCAAGGCTCAACTTACAGCAAGAAAACTTATTTATCACAAATCTTTAAAAGGCATCGGTCTTTGACATCCACTTTCTCAGAGGTTTAATTTCAAGAAGCATCAGCTCAAATCAACTTGCACGAAAATACCACAGAATCCATCATTTCCCTAACTGCTAAGTAAAAGCAACGTTCAGGAGAGTCAAATGTGCTCTAAGGCAAGAGCAAATACCCATCAGAAATGCCATGAAAGAAAAAGGGAAAAGGCCAGCTAATGAGTACACAACATGCAGCTGCAGCACAAGTGACAGGGAGAAGGTGGGGAAGTGAGAGGAACAACAAAAAGCTCATCCTAATTAAGCAAACACAAGACAAAAGAAAAAAACCTGCACCAGTTGGGTGTGGTTATTTCATGATTAAATGCTAAATAATGATAAGTATTTGGCAGAAATGCAGGCTGGGTGAGAATACAGCATTTATACTACAGCAGCTTTCAGTTTCTCAAGGTTAGCAGGTTCATTAAATCAGTGATTTTATACAGGTGGATTTTTCTTTTTTGTAATTCAGTATTACGTAAGACAGAATTGTCTTGCCCCGATCCAGAGTTAAAGCCAAAGGTCCTCCTGAACATGCATTGTATGAAAATGAAAACCAGGGACTTTGGGTTATGAAAAGAAGCCATATGACTAAAAAGTGAATCCATTTTCCAAAACGCCCACACAGACAAGAGCTTCTGATGAGAAAAATGATCTCTGCAAAGCTAAATCACACAGATTAATTCCATGAAAAGTTAGAATCATCCAGATTATATGATATTTACTGTGCTGAGATTAAAAAAAACCAAACCACCAACTTTATGTCATTACGGTATGAATAATTACTTGGTTGTTCAATGTAAATGATGTAAATACCAATATTATTTAATTGAATCATTGTCTTTTTTTAGAATTCACATAGGCAATGATGCTTGCTTAGTTTTTCCAGGATGATGTCTCTCCTGCTGCTGGTAAATTTTGGGTACCTTTAAAACGAGGTGCAACCACCTGTGTGTGCCAGCAAAGCAGTTGTGGCTTACCTTGGCACTGGAATCCTTGCTTCCCAAATCCCCTGCATAAAGAAGGAAAAAAAAAAACCTGCCTTAGTATGTTTGGTTTTAATTTCTCCTCGATGATGTCTAAAAACATAAAAATAGCTTCATATTAAATTACTTCAGGTTTTGCTACGACAGCAACAGATTTTCAAATACACAACACAGACCAGCCCACCCATTTCAAAGCAGAGAACAATAGCTGTCACCAGCTATGTAATTTCAGCTTCTGGCAACAATTTTTTTATTATTATTATTTTACAAGCTATTTTGGATCTACAATTATCATCATCTGTGATTGCTGCATAATATTTCAACTCGTTTAATGCCACATGTATACTTAACAGCCACGTAAAGTATTCCAAGTTCCAGCAAAGGCACATGAAACAAACCAGACTTGGGGTTTCATCCAAATTTTGGGATTGCAAGCTGCTGTTGTGAGGCTCAGCTAAAGTCCAGCCCTTTGCTGTATGGAAAGCAGGCAGGTGAAAAGTTTTGCTTGTTTCAACATAAATAAAAACACAGGCTCCTGATTTCCATACTGATTATTCTCCAGCTTCCTTGCTCCATTTCCATAACGAAACACAAATGTGTGTGTAACACTTCTGCAGTGAGTACAATGACAGCGGGATCCAGAGTTCCAGCACATTTTATACCTCTGGCAAACCCCGCTGCTGTGGATTTATTTGTTTATCTTTAAGCATCTAACATTCTCTTCCCACAAAAATAACTGTTTTGAGTATCCTGCCTATAAACATTTCTCTCTGCCTTGTTCTTTGCAGCCTGTTTTTCATCTGGAGAGCTGGAGCTGCTCACACTCAAGCACAAACAGACAAAAGCCATGAGCTGGAGAAGCTGTGTGCAATTAACAACACGCGGCTTAATTATCAACTTTAAGGAATGGGTTTCTTTAAAAAAAAAAAATCAACATTTTCTCCACTTTTTAATTTATTTATGGAATAGACAAAACCTTCAGTGCACTGTTCCTTCAGGTGGAAGCCGAAATGACACCACTTAGAGCATTTCTCTACATTTCTCTGCACAAGTCACTACTTCTTGTTACTATAAGCAAATCTGAACTAGGAAAACCAGGAGAAAAATCAAATTATTGGTTTACTTGGCAGCACACGTGCCTATATTGTCGTTCTGATGTTGTTACCATTCATCTTCACAAAACTCAAAAGCTAGAAGTGTGGAAGTGCAATTGCAGGAAACCTGATGGTAGGACTAAGAACATGAAACAGACTTGAGATAATTTTTAAGCCTTTGAAATAGACTTATTTGCAAATATTCCTTTTTTATCTACTCCAGAAGCATGGTTGCTCCTCAGTGTCTGAGTTGAATCCCTGCAGAGCAGCAGCCCGTTCCACTCCCCGAGCAGTTGCAATGTAATTCATAAGTAAAAAGTCTTTTAAAATGTATCAACACTCCAGACCTAAAGCGGAGAGGTGAAAGTTGCTGAAGAGGACAAGGAGACACTAAACTATTTTGGTAAATATTACCTGACGAAACGTAATCTAAGGAAAAGAATCTATTTGTTTAGTTCATTGAAAGGTTGTGTTTACCGTTCTTTATACCTTCAAACACTGGTAATTGACACAAGTCGTTTTGGAAACACTTTCAATGGTGCAAGATGGTTTGTTTCAGAGCGGCCCGTCTCCCAATGAGAAAACGAAACAAGTTTTCGAGGTGTCAGATGCTCTTGCATGGAATGTGAAGAGCTTCCCCAGGCTCAGTAAGCACGACAAGAGAAGAGCACAGCGGCTCTTGCCACCTGTCAGCCACAGGATACCCTTTCAGTTCCGAATCCACCCTGTCATTTGTGACAAGAGCTCTGCTTTGTCTTATAATTGTGCTGCCTGTGTGCACAAACACCGCTCGGCAATAACCCTGCAGCGGTTTTTCACACCTCCCAACTCATTCTGATTTAGATTAACTTTGAAGCACTTTCTGAAGGTCTCTCACATTTACCATACCCAACTCCACCTTTTTTTTTTTTGAAGGAAAAAAAAAAAAAAAAAAGGGAAAAAAAAAAAAAAAAACTCAGAGACCTAAAAATTTACCTTTT
>JBBMKD010000054.1:2906186-2930718 GCA_037834095.1 Argya squamiceps | reverse complement strand
CTGACACACACACCTGGAGTCTCACACGCGCACCGGGGCTCTCTCTCACATACATCGGCTCTCCCTGCACACCAGCTCCCCCCAAAACTCACCGGTTCTACTCTCTCTCTCTCACGTTCACCTACACAGGCTTCCCTCACACACACAAAAGCTCCCCTCACGCTCTCTCACACGCGCACGCTCAGAGGTTCCCATAAAACACACGCACACAGAATCTCCCCTCTCACTTTCTCTCTCCCTCACACCCTCACAGGCAGAGGTTCTCTTATCACGCACAGACAGGAAATCCCCTCGCACACACAAAGAAGTCCCCTCTCACTTTATCTCTCTCCCACACACACAGAGGTTCCACTCACAGCCCTGCACACAGACCGGCTCCTCTCACTCCCCCAGCTCCTTTCCATGCCCACAGAAACACAGCAGCCCCTTCTCTCTCCCTCTCACACAGATCACACACAGACAGAGCTTCCCCGGTGTCATCCATGGAAACCCACACCTTCCCTCCCTGCCAGCTCCCTGCCCCGGCCCGGCAGCGGCAGAACCGTGACCTCCATCCCTGTTTCCAGCACTGTCTCCCTTCCCCTGGCTCGGCTCAGCTGCCACAAGGCGCAGCCACCGCCGTGTCACAAAGCAGGGGGAACCTGCACCCCGCCGCTCTCGGCCGCCTTGGCCACAGGCGCTTCCTGCACCCACCCCGAGAATCGTTATTCCTGCACCACAACAAACGAGGTGCAGCCATATGCTCTCCTCCACACACCTTTCCCCTTCCTGCCACTCTCAAAAGCAGCCACAGACATGTGAACGCTGTCGGGGGCCGCGCTGAGCATCACACAGGAGCACAGGATGTCCTGCCCCACTGCACTGAGCCGTGTGTCGTTGTGGATCAATGTAAATATCCAATGTAAATTTCAATACAAATATCCTCAACGGAAAGTGTAGGAAACATTCACCAAGTCTCTTTCACTAATTAGGGCATTCAGCACATACACAACTGACTTTTGCCTTGGTTTTATGTCATCAAGTATTCCATATAATTATAGACCTGTCTATCTTCATTTACTCACACTACACACAAAATATTCCCAAAGCCCTGGATACAGAAACATCTGCCCATGGCCTCCTCTCATATTAATACACTCAGAAAAATCATGACTGTGCCAATGTAAAACCACAATGTATACATAAAGTGAAGAAACCAAGTATTAATCATATTGTTTTTAATGAATGTTATTCCCGTGGTTACAAATTTACACATATGGGAAATAAATGCATATTAAAAGTTCTACTCCAGTATATCTACACACTCGTCTGTCTGTGTAAGCATGTGTAAGATGTTTTATTTCACAAGAATGAAAGTCAGCTAATTAACTGAAATTAAGTCTTATTTGCTGGCGGGAAAAGTGCTCATGGACACTTAGCACAGAACAGAAATAATTTGCTACATGCTATCTTAATTTAAAAGCCTCAGTTTCTGGGTGCAGCTTGGCAGAACTGGAATGTCCATGGCATTTCACCAAATAATCAATGACAGGGATGGCCCCGCTTTTCTCTAAACTTAGAGAATCACACCAGATGCCCTAGAAACTGTTGCCATATGCCCTTGCTTCATGGATTTTATTTTGTGAGCAACTACTTCCAAATTTGATCTCAAATCCAATGAAATATAAAGATTTTTAATTTGGTCTCCACCTATTCTGCACATGTTTCAAATCTCTTCTTCCTCTTCAGAGGGAATAGATTTTTCTTGCCTTAATCAAGTTATGCCGAAGCATGAGGAGCACCAAGAAACATTTTGTACTCTCGTGAAGGGTTCTATCAAGAAACAAGAAACATGTTTATTTCCATTCCTTTCGTGCAGTATCACAAACACAGCCACCAAAACTGGGGAATCTGAAACTGACACAACTTGGATTACATCGGGTTTGGGACAATCTGCATATTTTGTTGTTCCTTAAAATCTCAGACCTGCTGAATCATTTTGGATTCCAGTTTCTTTCCTGCCAGTGATTCTGGACCAGATTCATTCACTGAAACATTGGCGAGTGCTCCAGGCTCGTGTCAGGCCCCAGGGAAGAGCCAAATGGCAGCAGCCACAGCACTACAGGATCACATTAGGATTGCTTTCCTATCTCTCTCTGGAAAGCATCTCTTTCATCTCAAACCCAGCAATTATTTGTATGCTGTGACTAGACACACTAGGCAAAGAAAAACTCTATTATGTGTGCCAGACAACCAGGTAAACCCTTATAACACATCCTTGCCCTACTGTATTTAACACACAACCCCTTTGACTGCAGTTTGGATACACAGCACTTCCACAGTGCTTTTATTATATTTACCTTCAATATCAGGCTTTGTCACCATGGCCAGGTCACTCTTACAGTGATACTATAAGGGACATGGTTCCACTTCCAGACACCTTTGGGATATGCTGTTGTCACACCAGCTCCTCTTGCTGGGAGGTTTTTAATTGCCTGGACATTCATTTTTCCTACTCTGCACTCAGATCCTGTGGGTGACACAGGAACTCATCCCTCCTTTGCAAATAACTGGAGGAAAGGCGTCTGCCACCTCTTCCTGAGTGAACACATTCCCCCAGCAGCTCATGACTTGCTTTTCTGCCCAGGGGAGTGTTTGCAATTTGCTTCTGGTTCAGGCCATCTGGACAAGGAGTCAGCATTTTCACTGTTTGTGTTCAGGCATATACATGGTCATTAAATCAGAGCCCCAGCTTTTCCAATCTCCTGGCCAGCAGCCTTAGAATTCCTGACTCCAGACTGCCATTTATGGGGTCTTCTCATAGCAAATTTATTCTTGTATAACTATTTGGATAATATCCTAGAGACTGTCCCTGATAGAAATTTCCATTGGATGATTTATTAGGGTTTTTTTTTCTCTAAAGATTTTGATTATTGCTGTAACAAGCACTCCTTCTGAAGTTCTTTCTATATTTTCATCAATACCACCCTAGGTCTCTAAAGTGCATCTGGGTTCATTTTGAAAGAGGTTTCTCCTGAAATGTCTTTGCTTTTACTCATCTGCTGGAACAGCAATCCACCGTCTGCATCACTTTTTAATCAAAAAGCAATAAAAAAGGAAACATGCATTCAGGCTCTGTTCTGCCTCAGATCCATTCAAAGGGAGCCAAGGAGAACACCTCCATCAACTGTTTTGGCAACTGTGACTGTTTTATTATTTCCTGCTTCTGAGAAATGCTCAACGAACAGGAATCACTTCCTGCTGGAGGCCTATAAGGAAGTTCACAAGTCAATTCCTCCTCACATTTCAAAGCAAATCACAACCACTTCCCTCTCTAGGGAGTCAGGAGCACAAGTGTCTATTTTCCAAAGCCCTTTTAGGAAGGATGATCTGATCACTGCAACACTGCTGCCTAAAAATTATTTGCTTCACCCAATCTCATCTTCCAAAGGAATTTCCACAGAGCCAGCTCATTGAGACATCTCCACCAGCAACTATTGTGGGGTAATTACTTGCCATAATTAGGTCAAAACCAGTTACCAGTTTCCACTAATTCACGGACTTCATAGCATAAACTAAGAAACCAGGTTTTCCTAATTTATTTTATCTGTGCAATACAAACTTTTCTTTCTCTCTTTCTCTGAAATCACCCATTGAGTTTAATGTTGAAGCTCCCATTCTTAAGTTTGTCAAGTTTTGATCAGTCTTGGCTTTCCAGATCCTCCTACAAATTCATTCACACACACACAAAAAACGCTTGTTTATTGTTCTTACCTCTGCTTTGGCAACAATATACCTTAAATGTTTTCAAAAAATAGCAAAAGGTAGGCTGTGGTAACATTAGTAGACACATTTCTGTAAGAAGCTGTCTGTCTTTACTCCCAGTGGTGGGGAGATGGAAATAATTTTCTCTCAGCATCGGCTTCTGCATCTTTCTGTGTCTTTTAGCATCTGTGTTTAGAGTGTACACAACTTTATCCCTGTCTCTGCAGTTACACTGGTCCTCCTTTCTGCCCTTTTCCCCTCCAAGATCCTCAGAGTGCAGGTTGGGCAGCCCTGGGTCATGAGACAGGTTTTATTATTAAATTATTCCATGTGACAGACAGCTTGTTTACACAGGCCAGTACTGCATTGAAACACAGAGAAAAAGAACACTAAGTACAGAGGAAAAAAGAATCCTATGAGAGATGAAATGTCACAGAAAGAGTATTTCTGAAAAAATTCTGGGGAAAAGAAAAATGGTATTTTACAATAATTAATAATTTCCCAGGGATGAAATTGCAGTGCATCAATATGTCCTAATCAGGACAATCCTCCTTCCCATTCTGACAGATAAATGATGCCATCATTTCAACTTGAGTTTCCTTGAAAGCCTTGCAAAACCCATTCCTCATGCAGATAGCTTGTGCATTATCCTCACAGCAGCTCTCCATAGAATTGGAAATAAATGGCTGATCATATACAGAACATTGGGTGTAAAATGGTTTTTTTGTATCAGAATTATCAGAATACTGAGTGACAAGCCATTGCTTTCTTTTCTCTTATCTCAGGAGTATGAGGAGCATGGTAAAATCTCTCCTAGCTATAGAGCTGAATCAGATCTTGATGCTGCTACACTCTGAAGAGAGATGGGGGTCCTTTGGGAAGTTTCCTGGATTTTGTCACTTTCCAGATTGTACAAACAAAAATTTCTGCCTCAGCTGGAGTATTCGCTGTCACTGTTGTTTTGTTGATTTTGTCCTTCCCACCAGCAATCACTGGAAGAATTTTGAATATCTCTTCCAAAAAGGAATTCACACTCTTTTGAGTGCATCAGAACAATTCTCTTGTGTAGGCAAACTTTCAGTCTTCAACTGTACACACAAAAAAGGCAGAAAGACTGAGACTTTGAAATACAAACAAAGCACTCAAACCATGTGGAAAAAACAAACTGCTCTTGTACCAGCGAAACAAGGGAGCCTCTGTGATTTATTTAGAGAAACATGGGGCACAGGTTTCTAAGGAACAAAGTAGGTGGGTTTGGCCAGGGCCAGCTGACCCCTGGAATTCCTTGCCCAGAAGAACCAAACACAAGGGACCAGCACCGGTGCAGGGTATGAGTGTGGGCTCGGGGCAATGGGGTGGCCTGGGACAGACAGAAATTGGATGTCACAGGCCAAATACAGCCCACAACTGGCTCAGAAAGTTCCGTGAGTGGAAAATACTCAGGAAGTGAGAGAATCTCTGGAGGAAGTATCATGCTTGCTTTTCTCACTTCTCCTCAGGTGAAAACCTGTCAGGGACAAAGCACTGGGTGGGTTTGGTGGGCCCTGCCTGAGCCACGACCCCCATCACCAACTCTAGGACTTTCTTTTCTTTCTTTAATTAAAAAAAAAAAATTACACCTACACTGCCAGCTGACAGAAACTACTCTTAAAACCCTGTTTTTTCCCAGTGTTTGCATTAGAGTGTAAGATGTACCTGCAGAGTTTAAGTTTGCAGGTCAAGGGCCTCTGCAGGTACATCTAGAGGTGAGGCATTGTCAAGCAGAATATGTCACTGTCCTGAGACCTTGTCATGACACTCTGTTGGAATCTGCATAGGGCTTTTCTGATGCTAAACTGGGAAACACCAGCTCCAGAATATCAGTCTGTGAAGCTCCTGGGAGGGCAGGATGACACTGTGACTATGGGGGTGAACACAGGATCAGGGAATGCCAGAGCCACTGAGGCTGGAAATGCCCTCCAAGACCATCAAGTCCAACCAGTGACTGATCCTCACCTCGCCCCCAGCCCAGAGCACTGAGTGCCATGTCCAGGCATTCCTTGGACACCTCCAGGGATGGGGACTCCAAACCTCCCTTGGCAGCCCCCTCCAATTCCTAACCACCCTTTCCATGAAGAATTTTTTTCCTGATGTCCAACCTGAACTTCCCCTGTTTGAAGCTGTTCTTTGCCTTCACTGGCACTGAAGTCAAAGTGAAATTTCCCATCATTTCAATGTAAGCAGAAAGGTGTGGGTTATTTTATTTACCATATTCCCACAAATCTTCAATTGAAAGGGATGATTATTTTGCAAGAGTAGGATTTTGCCTTGTGAAGGTGAATTGTAAATAGTTATTATGTATATCATACTTCAGCTTATTATTTCTGACACGTCAATAGCATTTATCAGAGACAGAAGAAATAGTAACCTCCATGTTGCATTTTGTTTATTCCAGTGAATAAATGTAAGAGAAAAACAAACTTGTATCAGCTGGAATATCCAGGATATTCACTTCTTTTCCTGTGCCACCATTCTATTATGACATGTTGACGCAGGGAAAGCAGAATGCCATTTCCAATGGTAAGATTTCCAATTATACCATGTCCGTCTGTGCTCTGCACAAGTGTTTACACTCCTGGAAACACTAATAATTGAAATGACAAGAGTTTGGCTGGACAAACCCAGCTTTAAAACATTTGTTTAATTTAGAAGGACTGAGAAGTGACAACACTGATGCACAAAATAAGCTAATGTTAATTTCAAAAAAACGTTTCCAAAGTCCAGAGTGATGAAAAATGAAGTGTGGAAAACCTCTGTGCCACAGGGAAGGAAGGCGAGGAAGGATTCTCTTTGTCAGCACTAAGCATTCATTCAACTCCCCACTAGAATTTACATTTTAAAAAAAGAAAAAAGCAGAAACAGTCCTTTAATGACAGTGGAAACTATTTTTGGTCTTTTAATACAGTATTGTGGATTAAAGACTGGAAAGATTAGCAGACTAATACATATCATAACAGGGGAACATCTCCTCAGGCCGCCCTAAGTCAGTCTCATGCTGCCCTTTAGGTTCACAAGCTATTGTGACCTCAACAGACAAAAACTTTTACCCAGATGTAAATAAAATTGTTGATTATTTACAGATTATTTACAGAATTTAACATGAATTGCATTCAAAATAATTTTCTTCCAGAAAATGTAATTTTAAAAATCAAACATCTCATCCCTAATGTTGTTAAGAAAAAAGAAAGACAACTCAGGACATTCCATGTGAAAGTTCCAGTGGCTTTTATTTCAGATGTGTTGTGCCTGTGACAGAAGAACTGGGCAGCTCAGTTTAAAAAGGTTTTGAACAGTGGTTGAACCAACTTGTACAGTAAATAGTACAATTTAACCTGACTATAGCCTGCTAACCACGGAAAAAAAATGTCCTTATCATTAATGACCACGTAATTAGGTGACATGAGGGAGAAAAATGAGATTTTTTTTTCTTAGAAATAATAACAAAAAAAGAAACAAAATACGCAGCGAACATACTTGTGCTTTCTGTGCATTTTCAATTTCTGTGTAAATATTCTTCACTTTGTAAAGTGCTCATGATCTGTTCTTTCCAAAACATCTGGACATCTTTTCCTTTCAGGATCTGAATTTACGAGAATGTCACTGATATCAGTCCTGGAAATGCTGGAATGATTGCAATTTCATTTCATGCCTGTTGCCAAAATGCTGGCAGCATCATTCTGTCTTCCTGGGCAACGAAAAAATCCCCATGTGCAATGAATAAAGGAAAAACGACCTCTGATATTTATTTTTGTTATTTTTATAGACGATTACAAAATAAATGCAAAACTCCAAGAAGTGCCTGGCTTGTTGATGGTGCAGATTACACCAGCAGAATCAGAAGTTTTAGAGATACACACACATGTGGAAATTGTCAAAGCAGCTGAGTCAAAGATTTCCAGATTGTCAAAACCTTCTGGAAACCACAAGACAGAGCTGCATCTTCCAAAGAAACCAACCCACTGAAAATGTACTTTAATAAAGTGAGCACTTTTAAAAGCATGGCCTTCATTTTGTTGTCCAAATAGGATTTGAGCCCTTCAGAAAATCTGATTCCAGTTATTGATACCGGCCCTTCCAAAATCTGCTTCCTCTTAGGAAAGCTTCCCCCTGGATTTATTGCTGCAGATTAGAGGCTGGCACAAAGGGAAATTAGTTTATTGAGATCTTCCTAATGGTCCCCAGCAAAAAAGCAGCATCCCTGTGGTACAGCACAAATCTGTAACAGGATCCAGACACAGAATAATGCCACGAGCATCGGGCACAGCCTCAGCCCAGAGGTGGAGGAGAAGCTTCAACAGCAGCACGATGTTTCTAGAAAAATTCTTGGCTCACAACGAACCCGTGGCATTAGCTCTGAACTCATCCACTTGTGTTTAAATATTCAAGAGCACTTTTAAATACCAGCTCGTAAAAGTCAATGGGCTTCCCTCTGGATCCAACATTTCATGGAGTTTTCAGCTCTGAGATTGTGTTTTTAGATGTTTCAGGCTTGTCAGTCAACAGTGAAATGAGGAATCTCCCCCTTTGGAGTAACTTGCTAAGAATAAAAGCATATATGTTATATGCTTATATGTCTTATTTATATAAGAATAAAATATATATGTTTAAAAATAAGGAATTAGGTACAAATGTATAAAAATATAAAAATCTATTTTATATGTTATATAACACATACAATATGTGTTATATATTATAATATATATTATATTTTATAAAAATAAATAAGAAAGAAACTCAGCCAACTGTTGATGTAGGTTAATAAAGATCTGGGAGAAATAAACCCTAATCTTGTAAGTTTGTTTATTGCATATAAACTGATTCAAATCACATATTAAAACACTGATAAAATCCCATTAAAAAAAATGAAACTAATGACAAGACTTGGATCAGTGTGGGAAGGGTTTGGGTTGGACCATAAGGGAGATCAGTAAACACTTTTTGACTGCAGAGTCACAAAGAAGGTAGATTTAATCATCCAGAACACTCTGGACTTGTGCCCAGGGAGAGTTTCCCAGCTGATCCCCGTGGTTCAGCAGATTCCAGGATCTCTCTGCATCAGGGCTGTCCAGTGATTGGAAGTCTCTGACAGGGCATGGATCACACCCTGTTCAGTGGAGGTTTGAACATGGATGAATATCCCAAACAGCTTCTCCATGGATGATCCTCTTATCCGGCACTTGAGAAAGCCAGAGAGTGGCAGGAAATAAATCTGGAGGTGGCTGAGCTCTGGGATAGAGCCATGGCACCGTGCCAGGGGAGGGCTGGACAGAAATCCTCCCTCGGGGTCACGCCAGGGTGAGCCTGGCCAGGATTCTCTGCCTGAGCACGGGGTGGGAAAATGCTAATGACAGTTTGATGTACTCAGTGTGTAAAGTGCTTTCCTGCAGCACAGAGTGCTCCTTGGAGAACCTGCAGCAGATCCTGACCACGCCTGACCTCTCTCCAGCTTGTAAACAAGATGACAACCACAGGCAATACACACATATATATATAAAGTAATAAAAAAAATTAGGTCAGATGCTGCTGTCACGGAAATCTGCGGCATTTGGTGTAATAGAAAGTGGAAGAATGATGATGAAGAGAATCTTGAAAGCTTTTTTTGCAAGCTTGTTGGGAGAAAAGAAGCAGTTTGGCTTGAGTATGAAGAGCACCCTGGCTCCGAGGCTTTTCTCTCTGATGGCTTCTCCCTGGAATGCAATGAGGGGAAGGCAAAAAGGTGGGACCAGCCAAAAAAAGGAGAGAAAGTCTGTGCCTCCATGCTCTGCTTTTACACTGGCTTCTCAAAAGTTGTCCCTTGCAGATCTGCTCCCTGCAGATTCAAACTCTCACAGAGAATAACTTGCCCCTGAGGTTTCATAATTAGACATTCCTGAGGAAGAAATTTAACACAGGATTTTTTTAGACAGCATTTAGATAAATTTATCAGAGGAACAGACTGTTTCACAATATTTGGGTCACAGCAGAACTGTGAGAGAGATTCTCCGGGTTTTCTGTGCAGGAAATGAGAAGGCGGAGAGGAGGAAGGAGCTGTAAAATGCTCTCTGGTTTTGTACACTGTGAGTTTAATGTATGTGAAAACTGGAATACCTTCATGCCTCTGCAGGAGAATACAGGCCTGCTGTCACCTAAAACACTTGTTAGTGCCAGCCTTCTGACATCTCAGATTCACACAGGAATGGGGTTTTCAATACCCACAATGGGTGCTTGAAGTAATTTAAGATCCAGGACTAAAATCGTAATTATTTTGCTAACTTCAGAAAAAAATTCAGAAACACCAGTGGTAACTGGTGCAATTTCCCCCCAAAAGTTTACTACTGAGTGAAAAAAATTTTTTTAAGAATTATATGCTCACTGTTTACTTTTTCTGTGACCAAGATATTCTGTCAGGTCAGTATCTCTTACTACATGTTTACCTCCAAAATCAGAGAATCCTTGAAAGGTTTGGGTTGGAAGGAAGGTTAAAGATCATCCTGTTCCAACCCCCTGGCATGGGCAGGGACACCTTCCACTAGACCAGGCAATATAAAAATACAAATAAATTTATTTATATATATACAATATTTCACTGGAAAATTAGACACTGCAAGTGCATCCTGGTTTCTGGCTGGCTGAACGTGGCACCCAGTCACCAACAGGTGGAACAAATAAAACAGTGGGAAAAAAGCTGGAATCTGAATATCTGATCCTTATGGGAGAAGGATGAAATTGCTGGTCCCAAAAGCAAAGATAGAAATCTGCAGCAGGCAGGGGCTGGCACACAGGGATGGCTGCACTCACACCTCTCCTTAATATTCCTCCTCAGTGTCCCCAGTCAACACATTCCTGTTGACTTGAGAAACTTCTGCATCTTGACCTGGATGTGTGGTGCCCTTTGTGGTTGAAGAAAAGCCATAAAATCTTGAGAAGAGAGGGCAGTGCAGGCCCAGCCCTCAGTGTCTGGCAGGATAGACTCCCAGCAAGTCTGTGGCAGGAGCAGAGTGACACACCCTATAATACCAGGAAAATGACAGCATCAGCCAGAGAAGTAACACAACTGGTTAGAGGGAGGACAGAATCTGGCTCGTTAGCTGGGAACCGTTACCTCACTGACCTTCAGTCTGCCTGGCTCTTGAAAACTTCCTGCATAATAACTCCAGGAGAGACCAATTCCAGTCTGAAAGCCTTTGCTTATCTTATTATCTTGTGTTGTAATGTCTTCTCCTACTGTCCTGACAGCTCTAGTTGATCATGGTGTCAATGAGCAATGTTGCTGCACAGATAGCTTTCATCATCAGTTTTCTTTTATTTTTCTCCATTTTTTCCTCCTTCATTTTTGTTTTTACCTTCACTTTCAAGGCCTTTTCTGGCTTATCCTCTTCCTCTCTCTTGTTCCCTGCAGAAACCCCTCTGATCAACCAGCAATGCCAGTCTCCATCATTTAATTGCTGCCTTTTCAAACATTCACTCTTGATCTCTTCTTTGCTGCCCTTCACATTTTAGCTGGGCAGCACCACTTGTGCAAAGGCAGTTTGTTCACATCCTCCTGCATGTTCTCCTTTCAGGCTGTGTTAGCACAACCCCAGGTAACATGAGGCTGCTGGGACACTGCTCTGGCTCACATCACGCTGGCTGATATCCCCTCAGAGTGTTCCTGCACTGCTTTCTCTGCTTGCAGTTGCCATTTCTTTCCTTAGGATATGATATTATGTGGGGTAGAGACCACCACTCTGCTCTGTGTTTATGCAGTCTCTGATGAAACAAAGTTCTGCTTCATTCTTTGGTGTGCAGGAGCTGCGATATTAAATAGCTCACATGTGAAAGGAGTGGGCTGGATTTGATGGAAAATCAGCTGATGTATATAATTGCACACAATCACAATCAAAGCAAGAACTGGGTCGGGTTTGCTCATGCTGTGCCAAGGTGAATCCATACAATAATAGTCACATTTTCATGGAATCATAGAATCAAAGAATCATGGCATCACAGGATGGTTTGGGTTGGAAGGGACTTTAAGGATCATCTCATCCACCTCCCAGCCATGGGCAGGGACACCTTCCACTATCCCAGGCTGCTCCAAGCTCTGTCCAGCCTGGCCTTGGACACTTCCAGGGATCCAGGGGCAGCCACAGCTTTGCTGGGCAACCTCAGGGCCTCCTCACCCTCCCAGCCAGGAATTCCTGCCCAGTATCCCATCCATCCCTGCCCTCTGGCAGTGGAGAGCCATTCCCTGTGTCCTGACCCTCCATCCCTTGTTCTCAGCCCCTCTCCAGCTCTCCTGGAGCCCCTTTAGGCTCTGGCAGGGGCTCTGAGCTCTCCCTGGATCCTTCTCCAGGTGAGCACCCCCATCTCTCCCAGCCTGGCTCCAGAGCAGAGGAGCCCCAGTCTCATGAATCCCATGTCTCATGAATCCCAGTCTCGTGAATGTCCCAGTCTCATGAATCCAGAGCAGAGGAGTCCCAGTCTCAGTGTCTTTCTCCAGTCTCTGGAACATGCACAGTTATTTGTGACATACTTTCAGATGCTTCTCATTGTAGAGAATAAGTTTCCAAAAGAATCACAACATTAGCAGCCGCTATGCACTTATATACATAAATATTCATTCCCCTGTCCCTTTCACAGGCAGTTTTAAGTCTCATTTTTGAGAGCGGTAAAGTTTTCACGCACAGAATCTACAGGAAATGAATTACAGGTAATTTAACTCTTTTCCCCGTTTTTTTAGTACAGAAAACTGGAATTTCCCGTCCAAGGCAGAGCGCGTTGCGTCCCCTGCTGCGCCCGGGAGGAACTGCGGCGCCGAAATGCCCCAAATTGTTCCCATGCATTCCCGGTATTTTAAACACAGAAAAGGATAAAAACGCAAGTATAGGGCAGATCTAAGGCAGGGTTTAAGGCAGAGGCAATAAAGTTCATTAAAGCAGAGTGCCTTGGAGGGAAAAGCTACTTGTGAAAGAGAGGAGGAAAAAGCAGGCTGTGACAAATGGAAAAATAATCAGATGTAAATACAGAAAATGAAGCCAATCTTTTTCTGTTGGTTTAGCAGTGGTACTTTGCCCTTCGGCACTGTGCATTTGGTAAATACTCTGAGCAGGACATTTACAGCGTTTTCTTTCTGAGAATACCATGTTCCCAATTGTTTAATGTTGTGACTAAAATTCATGTTTCAAATACAAACAGAGAAATTTCATAAAACAAAACCAAACAAACTACTGGAGATCCCAGCAGTAAGAGCTTGACATAACCCAACTTCTCTCAGAGCTTCAAATGTCCCTCACTCCCCCTCACAGGCTGTGAGTCAGCAGGGGAGGAGGATACTTAGATTAGAAACAGCAAACTGTGGAACAATCATTACACAAATGTTATTTTGGTTGCTCTTCAGATGCTCCTGCAGTTAAAATCTGCTAAATTAGGAGAACTGCAGTGATCAGAACCTCAGCTGATACCTGTCGAGTTCTGACTTGATGTCCCAAACTTGCAGCTCCACAGTAAGGCTTTATTGCCACCCAAAAAATCTGATTTATGACCCCCTCGTCAGGAATAAGAACAGGAATCATAATTTCAGCCTTCCTGCAGTGCTGGCACTGAGCACTGTCTCTGCTGCTTTTGGTTATCTGGTAATTGGGAGACAACAGGAATCAGATCAAACAGGGCCCTGAAGCCCCAAGTTTCAGACCAGATCATCATCTGTGTAAACTGGCATGAGCTTGGTACATCACTGGGGGCACATTACGGTACCAATGTCACTCCAAAATGGATCATTTTGCCTTGAAATGATTTTGCTATAACTATCAGGAGTCTTTGGTACACAGAAATGTCCACGCTCCAGTGATAAACACGAGCCTCAGAGTGACAGGTTTTTTTATTCAACCCAATTTTGCATCCCAAATATCCTCATCCTCTCCAGATGCTGAGAACACTGTTTTCCCCACCACCATCGGTCCCAACAGGAGATGCTCTGCAGAAACAACCAGAGAGGAGCCTGCGTGGGGCAGAAATTGCCATCTGAATTCCTGCATTATGCCCCAAACGCAACATGTGATGGTTGTTTCAGCCTTTATTAGCAGAGACACAAAGAAGCTTTTATCTTCTGTTTACTGGGATGGGTATAAACACAAAGAGTTAATGTGTAACCATCCTTTTGTGGGTTTTTAAGGGCACAGCCCTGGCCCCGGGTGCACTCGGGACGTCGGGGACTGGCAGGGATGCAGCCCCTGGCACTGCTCGGGTGCCTTGTGGCTCTGAGCCACTGCACTCTCGCCACCAAAGGTGAGTGTCTTCCACTTGCTAGTGACGATCCCATCCTGAGGTGGGAATGGGGGAAACAGGAGAAAACACCGGGATTTTAAAGCCTCTAGATAATCCTGGTCAAGTGTTTCAAACAGGGCTTTTCTCTGAAAGTTTTTTTCTCTTTTCTCTTTCCATTCTTTCCTCTGTCTCTCCCTGTGGTAAGGTGAGCGGCTGTACACAAAAAACATAAAGAGAAGGAAAGCAGAAGAAATGCAGACAGATGTTGTGGGGCCCAGGCTGCCTGGGCGCCAGGGGGAATCTGTGTGTGTGCCAGGAATGCACCTGCTCCATCCCTGCTCACGCAATGAACCTGCTCCATCCCTGCTCACGCAATGAACCTGCTCCATCCCTGCTCACCCCTCCCTACCCGCACAGCTCCTGCCTCGCTTTTCCCCTCCTTTCCCCCCCGCCAAGGCCTCTGGGCGCTGTCTCACATCCCCTCTCCCTGTGTTTGCCGTTTATTTCTCCATCCTGAGCTCCGTGTCCCTCTGTGCTCTCCCCTCGATGCCAGCAGGAGCCTCTCTCCATGTCCTCAGCAGGAGCTCAGGCTGCACCCTCCGTTCCTCCCTCGCTGTTCCCTCCTGTTCTCACCCTCTGGCTGATGAGTTGTTCCTGCTGTCACCGTGTTAAAGCTGTTTGGGAAGCAGAGCTGTCTCGTGGAACAGAGGGTCTACCCCAGTGAACAGAAAAATCAGGAAAAAAAAGAATTTGATTGCAAGAAAAAATACCTGATTTCAGGCTGGCCCCCACCAAACTGATTTGGATTAAAAATGAAAGGCATTTGTTTGCTACAAATGCCTTTGCTACTAAGTCCATCTCACCCTGTTTTGTCCAAGGTAATTTACTGTAATTGACTCACTTTGTGCATCACCTTCATCCACCTATTTTGAAGGAAAAGCAAATTTTAATTTAAAAAGTGACACAAAATCTAACTGGGACCGTTGCTAGATCTGCTGAGGAGAAGAAGAAGAACACATTTTTTTCTGGCTAATACTTATGGCAGCCATCAGCTGCAGGGAGATACTATAACTCATTACAATAGAGAATCCTCTGCTTCAAGCTGAGAAACAAAAACAACTCCAATTTTCTACCCAATTTCTTGTCAACTCCTTTCCTCCAGTCTGTCCCAGGCCACCAGAAGTGCTGTTTGCCACCATTAATGTAGACAAAAAGGTGTATGAAGTGGGTGAGGAAGTGGAATACACCTGCCGGCCCGGGTTCATGCCCAACAATGGGCAGAGGAAGTACACCTGCCTCCCGACAGGCAAATGGGCCTTCAACACCCTGCTCTGCCTCCGTGAGTAACCCCAGCAATCCCTGCTCCTGCACGGATGGATCTCAGAAGGATGGGTTAGAATCTGTGGGAGGAATCGGCTGGATTTCAACAGATCTCTCTCTCTCCAGTGGTTCTTCCCTCACTTGCTGGAAGACAGCAGGGTGTGGAATGGAAAGGGAGGGGTGGTGATGGAAAGGATATTCCCATCTGTGTCCCACACCTTCCCTTTAGCCCCTGCTCCTGGATGGGGATGGAGATTGGAGCTGGACAGGGTGAACCCTCATCCCCCGCCTCAGCCCAGCAGTTCATTCTCTAACAACATGTGCTGCTTGATAACCCCTGCATTTATTGCATCCCTCAGAGGCATTTTCATCATTTCATTGCAGAAAACTTACATTCCTCAGACAATCATAGTGTTAAAAATATTTAGTCCCAAAACTTGTATTTTGATAGACACATAGAACAGCCAGGCTTGGGGAATATAGTACATGGGAGTGGAGAAATGTGAAAGACACCAGGATGAACCTTTATGATCTACTTGTTCCCATTATAATGAAATTATTATTTCATGCCTTGTCAGTTAATATGATCCTTTTTTAATATATTTAATAAACAGCAAAGAGATGTCCCCCTCCTCCACCCCTGCAGAATGGGAAAATTGATTTTGAAGAGTTCCAGTACCAGAGTACTGTAACTTTTTCATGTGATCCAGGGTAAGTGTTCCCTTCCTCATGCTGCTAAATAAATAACCTAAATCACATTGTTGTATCACCCACTGCCATACTGCAAGGCAGAGAACATTGAAAAACTGCACATAAAAACTCATCTACATTTCAGAAATCATTAAAAAAAACCTGTCTGTTGATCCACCTCTGTTCAGTCTTGGCTATAACATTATGGAGCTTTGCTACTCCAAAGAAAAGTCTTACAAATATGGAAACCACCAAAATAGCAGAGATTTTATGCAAAAATTTATTCTGGACTGCTTTCCTCTGCTTTTCAAATCCTCTTATTACATCATGAGATGAAATCCTGCAGCAGAGAGTAGATAATCTCCATCAAAGTTATGCTGTTTGGCTCTGAAGATTGGAAATTGTGTTTCTATGCCTTTCCAAGCTCAGTAAATGAAAACATGAGGTTCATCCTAACTCACCTGCAGTAAATGCACTTTTCCTCAGGGCTACTCATTAGTTTTAGGACAAAGGATGCATTTAAAAAACAGTTATGGTAAATGCAGGGAAGAATTTGATAGTAGCAGGTATTTAATTGTACTTGGGTAATTAATGACTAAACAGGGCTTACCTGGAAGGTCACAGGTGAGACACAGCCTAGGGCTCACTGAAAAGTGTCAACAGCTTCAACAACCTCCTTCTGTAAAAGAGGAGCAAGATAAGGAATAAATAAATTCAACTATGACACCAAGTGTAGCAATGGGATTTGATCTGATTTTGTTAATTCTAATTTACTGCTTTTCAGCTGTGTGATATTGAAATGCCAGACACGTGATGAATATTTCTTTAAAATTCAGAGTAGATGTTAATAGTGTGAATACAGGGGATGGGAGAGAAGTGTGTAATGTGCACACGGAAATCGAAATGTCTGGGATTAAAATATAATAATGCACCTCGGTGCCTTTAGTTCTTAAGAGCACTGAGTTCTTTCCAATATTTGATCCTAATTGCCATAATTAACTGGGAACTCCTCCCAGAAAACCATAACATTTGCATTAGCAATCACAGATCAATATTTGCTATTTACATACATCCTAGTATTAATCAGTTGTAGAAATTAATATGTAAAACAGAACATAAAGTTGAAACAACCAAACATCTTGTTGTATCAAGCCTTCTGCCTGGGTCTTTGCAATATTTGGATATTAACAGTTTTCCAGATCTGATTCTAAACTTGCTTTCAGGTCAGGAATTGTTAAACTAGAGAAGGATTTCAGAGCTGGATTCTTCATTCTGTTTATGAGAAATGAGAGATCTTTGATTGATCTCCCTGTTCTGATAACCAGATCTTGTTTGTTTCCAGCTACAACCTCGTTGGGTCAAGAACGAGCCAGTGCATGGCAGATGGAAAGTGGACTGGAACTCCTCCAAAGTGCCAACGTATGTGTTTCAATCAAAAAGAGTAGTTCTTTTTGAAGAACTTATTCCTTATTCCTATCCCAGAAATATTCCTTTCCTTTGCTCAGAATTACATATACTCTTATTCAGAAGTCTCCTCTAGTGCTGTGCAGAAGCTGGTTAGGAAAAATCAAGCAGAATGCTGCATATTTGGTTTTATATGTGTGGGTTTTAGAGAAATACAGTTTAAAGGTCTGAACAAAAGGTCGGGATCAGGGATGCTATTTACAGCAGGAGGTAAGATGCTTATCCACTCAAATTCCTCCTCCCTGTGTATAAAAAGAGGATATTGTCATGCCTTTGTACTTATGCAGGGTTTTGCTGTAACTTATCCCACAAAAAACACTCGACTGAAAAGCAGTAATATTGTCTGAAAAATCCAGCAAAACTCATGAATTCCCTACTCCAAGCCCCCTGACACGTTTAATTTAAATTATATTTTGCCAGCAATGATTCCATGTGGGTTCATTTAGTCATAAGAATGTGGCTCCTCTGATCCCACAATTATTTGATCTTTAAGCCTTATTTCTCTGAATGCTGGGCTTTTGCAGCGGTGACTTGTGCACCTCCCTCGCTTCCGGAATTTGGGGTCCTCTCTTACCGCCGCCTAAGTCCTGGAAACGTCTCTCATTTCCTGGACACAATCCTGTTTGAATGTGTCCCCCCTCTGGCCCTGATTGGGAATGAGACAGCCACCTGCATGGCCAATGGCACCTGGAGCAGCATTCCAGTGTGCAAGGGTGAGTAACTTGCTTTTACCCACACCAAAAAATATTCCTGAGAACTTCATGCACAAAATGAAATGAACAACGATATTTTATTTTTTTTAACGACAGCAATTGCAAACATACAGCACAATATTAGAAATAAATTATTCTGCAAAAAAAATTATTCTGCAGCTGAATTCTGCAATCATCCAGACTCATGGATCAAGGGGATTGCTAACTCATGGCACATAACATGGAATTGACAAAATATTTGCTGCAGGTGTAAAGGTTATATAAACAAACTCTGCTAAACATGGTGCACAGTGGGGAACCTGAGCCTGGCCTCCAATGTGCAGCCAACATTTGATTCCAAGTGCTCAGATTCACCTAAGAAAAAGCCAACCTTACCCTCAGTCCTAAAAACTTCCCTGATTTTTGTTGTTACGCCATGTTTAAGTCATGTTATAACCACACATTGCAACAGATGTGTATTTACAACAAGTAATGTTTTTTTATTTGTTGTGGGGTTTTTTCCCCTGTGAAAAGAGACTGCAATGAACCACCATGGAAGTTTTTATACATTTTTCAGGTTTGTAGCTGTCTTTTTGACCCATGACACTGCTAAAGCTTTGGGTTTGTTTTTGTCCCCCAGTTGTCACCTGCCCCACTCCAATAGGAATCGAGAACGGGTTCATAGAGTTTGCGGTGCGCAGGACGTACCACTACAACGAGAGTGTCAGCTTTGGCTGCCAGGCCGGCTACGTGATGGAGGGATCCAAACATTCCCGCTGTGAGAACACTGGAAACTGGTCCACAAAGCCAGTCTGTAGAGGTGAGCACACCCCAACCCTCAAAAAGCAGGAATCAAATGGAGCTCTGCCACCAGACCAGTGCTCTGACTGTTGAGTTGTCACTCCTCTGTGCAGGAGCTGTGCTCAAAAGGGAGCCAAAAATGGAATTGCAAGGCCCTGATAATCTGAGCCCACTCCCAACACTGAATGTTGTATGACATGATGTATCTGGATTGACTTCAATAATCAGCCATGTAACTTTATTCTGTCTGAGTATTTCCTCTCTTCTTCCTATTTCATGTCATTAGAAATTACACTGAGGCTGGATTTTTACTGGAAACTTTTGACCCTGTGCTTCAGGGTCTGAATTTCTTCAGCATTTTAATACCAGCAGAATTCTGCCTATATGTAGGACACATTTTTCACTCCCAAATGTCACTTATACAGAATTCTGATGAGATCTCATCTACCCCCTTTTCAAACCTATTCCTTACAACTGGATTTTTTTCCCAGCACCATGTAAAATACCAGTTAAGAAAGCTGTAGTATTGTACAACGGTGAGAAGAAGAGAGTTCAGAATGACCTGAAGGATGGAATTCTGCATGGGGAAACTGTATCCTTCTTCTGCAAGAACAAGGAAAAATCCTGTGCCTACACTGTAGATGTGTCCTGTGTGGATGGCAACTTCACCCTCCCTGCCTGTTTTAAAGGTATGAGCCAGGTTGCTCACAAAGCAGCTCCTGGTGGAATTACAGCTGCCTGAGTGTGGGGGACAATGTCAGAATTCATCCTCAAGCCATGCTTGAGGCTTTTGGAATTATTGGGTATTTCAATTATTGGGTATTTTGGAAGAAAATGGCCTGAGGAGAGAATGCCCAGCAAGAATTACTGAGCCCTACTTTAATTCCTATCCTGTTCTAGAAGATGTTACTTAAAGATGTTATTAGCCCAAAGAAAAGGCCATATGTAAAATATTCTGGGATTTCACAAATCCTTGGATCAGCACCTTCTTTAGGGATAAAAAACCCGAACACTGCTGCAGGTTTGAGAACCTGACATATTCCCTCCTATTCTGGTGAATTATTCCCACGTTCTGCTGATCAGGAAAACACTTTGGACCAAGAGTGTTGAAAAGCAGCTGAGATCTGTGGGGAGGAATTGATGCTGGAGGAACAGCTTCACAGGCATGCAGGCTTTTAGAATAAATAAACAGACATTACCAACTTTGTTAGCAAGAGGAAATGTTTTTTCCTCTTTGTTTTTGCATTTGTTTTGTCATAACTCCTTGCATAGAATTTTCCTTGTAAGTTTTATTTTCATTTGTAAGCGAAGGAAAAGCACAGGCTGTGCATGATGAAAACATATCACATTTGGCACGTAGCTGATGCACATAGCTCAGCTTTATTAAGATAGAAAATAAAGGTAAATTTCTTCCAACAGTTTCACTATGACACAAAGATTGACTGTTCACCTCACTGTTGTTTTCAGCTGTCACATTTCAAGAATTTAACCCAAGTTTTTCACTTGTCTCCAACAGAACGTGGCTTCTTTTCAACTCTGGTGAAGAAAGACCCCTCAGAAATGAAAGCATGTGAAGATGAAGCCTGAAGAAGAGAAATAACCTAGTACTAAATTTCTGCCTTACTGAGACAGAACATTCCACACATGAGGGGAAAACAGGTCCTGTGAGTGTAATTTGGGTCCTGTGACTGTAACTCAGGTCCTGTGAGTGTAAATTTCCAGGTGAACTCTGGAGTCTGTGAATGCTTTTTTCCCTCCCACCATCCCCACCAGTCTCTTCCACAAGCTACAGCAGATCATTTCAGCATTAACTTCCATTCTCTTGTCTCTGCCTTCTTCCAAATCCCTGCACTACAGCTCCTCTTTCCACATTTCCAATGTTTATGCGACTGTAAATGACTTCCTCAATAGTTGCAGTTGCTTTACAATAAAGTGATTTTCAGCCACTAGTGTGCTCTTATTTAATATTACCTAATCATCAATCAGATCCTTTAGCTCTGGACTGATTTATAGCAAAAGGCCTTAATCATTAGTAATTACTGGGTTCTGATTCCATTACCACTCGCCTGTGACAGGGAGTGGACCTTTAATTACAGATAGACAGAGGGTCATGAACCTGGGATTTTCCAGAAATTACGTAAGTAGAAAGACTGAGATTCCCAAATGAGTTTAGAAGCCAAGTATCTAACCATGATTTAAACATCAATAGCATCAGATAAAGGGATTTTTAATATTTCTAAAAAAAAAATTGCTTAAGTTAGTAAGACTATTTACATTTTTGAGATTCTAACTTCACCTGAAACTGTTTTAAGCCACTGTTAATTTTTACCTCTGTTTCAATATTACACAATATAATTGCTTCAGTCTTCTTTCTTTTTTTTTTTTTAAGAGAACTGTACACCATTGAGCAACAGTTCTGATCTCTGGTCATTAAGTATCTCTGAAGTAAACTGTACTTTCAATTTGATTTATGATACAGGCAGCTCACTGGTATGATCCAGTCTGGCAAATTTTGTGCTTATGTCTGTATTTTCATTCAGAAAAAGTAATTATAATTTCAACATACTAGAAAGTGATAGAGAAATATTTGTGGTACACTTATAATAAATTGTCATGAGTCATACAGGGTTCCCTCTGCAGTTTAAAAGCCTTTTCTTTGATAAAGAGCATGAGCTCCACAGTTAGTAAGAATCCACTGCAGAACTTTTAAAATTACCATTTAACATTAAGATCAAGCTGCTTGTAAGATGGTAGAGCTGCCATTAAAGAACTCTGAACATATTCTAATTATCTTTGTTCTTTCTTTTTTTGTAAGGCTACATATGAATATTTTAATAGCATGACTGATATAATCCGTCCTTATGCTTCCTATTTTTAAGGAGAGATTGAGGCAGCTATTATTAAGTATTAGTACTTTGTACTCAGCAACAATTTAATTTTCTAATGCAGAGACAGACAAATTCATGCTGGCAACTGAAGTGGGTATTATGTTGGTGCCACATCTGCCATATTTTGGTTCTGAACATGTTTAGGTGGGATCCTCAAATGATTTTTGCAGGCCAAGATACCCACAACTCCTTCTAACACAGAGCTCAGCTGGCAGGAGTCAATTAATTTGGAAATCCAGTCTAAATGTGGTGTGGATCCATCTCTGCGATTGGGATGTTCAGGACAGTTGCTGAGATACCAAACACGGTTTAAAATTAACTTGTGTTTCACAGCAAACCCCGTGAAGTTGGCCTAAGTATGCTCAGCATTCACTGCCACCCAAATGCTGCTTGCCCCTGAAATGATTTGTGTTTTGCTAGGACTAGAAAAGTGAGGGTACAAAAACAGCTGCCCCAGGAAAATGGAGGTTTTTCTAAGGAAATTTTCCCAGTTCTCCTTGCCCAGTAGGATAATGACTGAACAGATCAGCTGGCCTTGCTTCCTTGCTGGATGTGAAGCACTGGAATACTTGAAAGGATCACCCTTAGGAGCCAATGTTCACATGCTGAATTTATTATCTACTCTCCTGAAGCAAGAAGAGGGAGGAAAAAAAAATCTGTGACCTGTTAACTCTTTGAAGTAGTGAGGTGTTTGTGAATCACAACTTTCCAGACATGAAAGATTTGCTCAGAAAGGCTGAAAAATAATGTCTTGCAACTCAAAGTGTTCCAGAAACTGGTACGAGGCAGTGAAACCTGCCTTCATTTTTTTTTTTCTGTATTTTTGAGATGTTTGAAAAAATGCCTTAAGCTGTGTTCATGTTACTTGTGGCAACCTGCTGAGACAGTTAGAGAGATAAGAGATCATGGTAAAATGTGGTGAAAAAAAAAGAGTATTGAATATGTTTTACTTAAATGACCATATTTTTACAATTCAAATTGGGAATTTGTTCTGTATTCTGGTTGGGATATCTTTGTGTTCTGTATCAGTGTGTTTACAGTGATTTCCTCAGGACGGTCAGGACATATCAGTGCTCCTCGTGACCAGGCTGCAGCTTTGGATGGAGACAAGAACTCAGTCATTTCTTCAATCTTTTATTTTTCTTACTAGTTTTTTTGGACAGAAGTTATGCAATTGTCAAATCACTTCAGGCAGGCTCCATCCTCTCTGGCCACCCTGCTCTGACTTGGGAAGCAGACCCAGAAACTGGATCTATTCCCTCAAGAAATTTCTCCTGGTTCCAATCATTGATTTCAATTGGCCTCATATTCTTTTTGTTCTTTTTGATCATATTCCAGCAAATTCAGTTTTCCAAAGCACTTTTTGATAGGTATGACAAAGATATATTCAAATCAGAAGGCAACATGCAGAAACACAGCAGCCTTACTCTGCTGCAAGAATCCACCACAGATTTAACACAGATGAAAAGTGTCCCGTGTTTCAATATATATCAAATGACAACTATTTTACATTTGGAATTTAAAGATAATAAATCATCCTTGCAATGTACTCTTGAGATTCTACCGTGGTTGAAATAATCCATCACTGATTTTTGCACTGTTTTTGTGCAAATGTGTGTTTAAGGCACTCAGAGCAGGCCCTGGTGTAGCTGTCAGAGCTATCACCCAGTGAGCCCTAAAACAGAATCATTCCTGCAGAAGATTAGCTGAGAAATCAAAGAAAACAGCCAACTTCCTACCGTACATGTAAGGATTTCTTGTTTGATGTGTATGTGCATCTGAGTCAAACTCAGAAGTGTTGAAGAGTTTGAGATAAAAGCGATTTAGACACTACACACGGAGTAAAGCTCCTGACAGATTTTGAGAAAGAGAAATAAATGAATCAAAGAGGTCAGAGAGTTTATTTGGGATCATACACAATCACTTCATTCACTCAGGAAGAGACTGAACAGCTGAAAGATTTCTCTAATTGTTTTGGATTAATTGATGGTTTTCTTGAAATGGCTACAAAACAACGAGTACAACCCAGGGTTGTACCATAACTACCTACAAACGGAGGTGAATTTGGGGGAGAGCACTGCGTGTAGCCATGACCGCACTGCTGGGCTGTGGTGACATTCATCACTTCGGGAAGGAATCACAGAATATCCTGAGCTGCAAAGATCATCGAGTCCAACTCCTGTCCCTGCACAGACACACCAACTGCCCCACCCTGGCCATTCCTGGGAGCGGTGTCCAAACACTCCTGGAGCTCTGGCAGCATCGGAGCTGTGCCCGTTCCCTGGGGAGCCTGGGCAGTGCCCAGCACCCTCTCGACGAAGAACCTTTCCCTTAAATCCAACCTAAACCTCCCCTGGCACTGCTGCAGCCGTGCCCTGGTTTCTGTCCCCGGTCACCAGAGGGAAGAGCCCAGTGCCTCTCACAGCCGTGACTGCTTTTCCGCGGTGCCCCACCAGCACCTTCCTCGCACTCCTCAATCCCGAGAGCGTTCCCCCTTCCTGGGAACGAACAGCTCCGCAGCCCACCCCGCTCCCACTCCTGCGGGCTGTGCTCGGGCTCTCCATGCCCTGCCCGAGGCCGCCCGGGCCGGGCCGGCCGAACCGCCCCACGCCCCGGCAGGAGTCGCGGGGCAGCAACTTCTTCATGATGACGGTGTTCCTCTTGCTGAAGGGG